>CM076572.1:297485552-297592128 GCA_034641835.2 Pinus albicaulis
AGATCTCAACTGGGTCTCCACTGGATCTGCATGCATGCAGTTAATAATAGTAAAAACATCAGTTGCATGTGAAATCACTACATGTGAATTAATTAATATTTAATTCACTTGATCTCTCGCTAGTGTATCTGCAGTTACAACTAGTGTAGAAATTAGCTGAATAAATCACTTATTCAATGGAGATTAACCTGATCACACATCAATTTCGAATTGCATGCATAACACATAATCTCTTCTACAATTAATTGTCATATGCGGAAATAATAGAAGCGATAGCACATCAAATCATCACACACATTAACACAGTATGTATGGGGAAAGCTTATAGCTGAAAACCCCGCAACTATAGTATATTATAAATGGAGAGAACATGCAGCAAATACATAGTACAAACTCCTCACAAGTACTCAGTACTATCTCCCAAAGCTGCACAAAAACTAGCTTGGTTTTGAACAAGTCACAGGTTCAAAACACACCACCCACTATCAGCTTCTCTATCAATAATGCTGGTCTAAATAGAGATCCAAGTTCGAATCTCACTGGCTCCAACTGCGCAATTTTCATTGGTAATTTCCTCCAAGTGTGGTGCAAATCTCATGCACAACTAATGTCGCAACTGATAGCTAACTCAACCCTTTCATCTACCTCTTTCACTTGTCGCCACCGAACTGTCCATGCACTGAGTTAAACTGATGTGTTCTTTAGTTGAATAATGAGTTAATAATTAGTGAATTAAATAATATTTAATTCACACAACTCATCTCTAGTGTATTAGCCAGTTAAACTAAATACAACTAGTTCAACTAGTTAACCATAACACCACCTCCATTAACTGTCGCATCAACTCCACCGAACTCCGCCACTTGAGCTCTAACTGAATTCAACCATGCATTAGCTCACCTAACTCATAGGAAAAGCGACTCCTTAACACTGCATGCCCCCACTTAAAGGCCTTGAATCGAAGTGCTCCAAGAGAGTAAACTGAGCGAGAGTCCAAATATTAAGCAGGCAAATAATATTCACTTTATTTTTAGTAGAGAAGTAGCTTCTAAAAACAGCCTTCACCTCTTTCGACCTAAAAATAAGTAGTCTCATCTATTCTTACCAACATGACACATACTCCAAGAACTTAGTTAATCCCTCAACCATGCTCCATATAACAAAAATAGATTTTTCCACAAATCACATGGATCTCCCCACCTAGTTTAGGGGATCACTTTCCAACTAGGATCAGGAATGATGTTTCAGGATGCCTCCTTCACTGTTTCTTGTTGCAATATTCAACACTCCCTCTCAACAAGAAAGGACTGCCTTTGCATGCGACATGCAACTCCATGCATTCGCCCTGCAACCTTCACAAGCGCCATGCAACTCCATGCATCTGCTCTGCAACTCCTCTGAAACTGAATAGGCTCCAAACAACTCAATCAGTCTTGATGCATCTAGCATCTATCATCAAAGTCTTTGACTTCTGCTTGGCCAACTGCACATGTCATCAGGAACCACTGCGCTGTTGAACTCTTTGCACCCATGCACTCTTGCACTTGCTGTCAACTCTGATCCGCGCTCCAGTATCCGACACTGTCACTTTGATCTGCCTGCATCACTCCAACTGATCTTGCTACTGCTGCGCTGTGGGCACCTCGTAGCCAGGTTCAATCCATGAGATCCACACCATCTCATGAATCTGCCCAGAAATCTCTTCATGGGATTAATCATGCATGTTGCCCCACCTCACACCTGGTGGTATAGCTGCATGCACTCCCTCTGCCCGTCTGGACAAAATTTCTCTGCATGAGTGGTTTCTCCCACTCCATGATCCTCTTGTGGCTGCTCCACACCCCGAGGTTCACTTTCACCTGCATGCAAAACTTGCTGCCTCTCAAGCATCAGTTGCATGTCTTTCTCCCGCTTCCCAACAATAGGAAGCTCCGTAGACATCCCATCTACTTCAAGTCTGTAGAGATTCTTTGCCCGAATCCCAACCTTCTTGACTCGTCCCGTTGCCTTGTGCCGAAGGAAAACTTTCCCTTCTCTAAAGACAACTTCATACCCTTTATCCTCTAACATTGCGACTGAGATCAAATTCTTTGTTAAACCTGGTACATGAAATACATTTTGTAAAAGAATGAGTTTACCTGACTCCCTCTGAAAGGTTATGGTACCAATGCTGTACTTATTGTATCACCACTGTCAAACTACATGCATCTCTGGAGACCTTTCTTCCACCAAACACCAAAGGATTTCACTCTCAGTTTGCACAGCTGTCTCATCAATATGCACATCTCATCCCAAATGCAAACAGACATGTACGTTAATGCCACTGAGGTTCAGCTTTCAAATTACATATATTTCTCTGTCACCACAGCTGCCCAGCCTCTGCGTTCTTCCTTCTTCTTCTTGGGCACTGTGGGCGATGTCCATGATCGTGATGCAGCACATTCACTTGGACATGTCACGCTCTTTTACCATCCGTACCGATTGAGAAGCCTTCTCCTTGCTCTTCCCCTTCCTTGCTTTGGCAGCCAAAGCGCAGTCTTCTTCATCAGATACCTTTGATGAAGATCCATCCCTGGTAGTCCTCCTGATCTCCTCTTGCATGAGATCCGACCACAGTCGCTCCCATCCCGGCAACTTCTCCCTACCATTGACACTATCTTGATAGGAATGCCAACCCTTCGGAAGACCAAGGAGAGCCAGGTCCACCATATCCTCATCTTCGACAGTCACCCCCACACTTCCCAGCTCATCTCTGCACTTAGTGAACTTCGTGAGGTATTTTGCGATGCTGTCGCCTTTCTCCATCTTGATGTTTCTTAGTCTATCCTTGAGCGCCAGCTTCCTTTGGTCGCTCTTGCTTTGGTACAGATCCGTCAAAGCTTTCCACATCAAATATGGAGAAGCCTTTCCATGCAGGCTGGAGACAATATGATCCTTTACGCCCTCCAACAGGATCCTTCGACACTTTGCTTGTTTCTTTCGCCATGCTTCCACAACATCAGCATCATTAGAAGTAGGCTTTGGAATCTCTTTCTCCACGAATTCCAATAGCCCGTGATCATCTAATACAGCCTCCATGCGGTCCTTCCATGCAACATAATTCGAACTGCCTTCCAAGGCATATTCTAGTCGCAACCCGATGAAAGACATTTTCACCGCGGCACCAAGAACACAAATCTGCAAACTCGAATTTCACCACGGTGATAATAATGCTTAGATCACTTTCTAGCTGAAATTATTTCAAATCAGAGATTGGCTTGCATGAGCACTGCGGACCTTGCACTTTCAAAGAAAGATGAATCAGGGCTATCCGGCGGTATCACGATATGCGTAAGAAATAAGTTTGCCGTCACATGTTAGATCTACAATTAATATAGCTCCGATACCATGTAGAAATTTGCTGAATAAATCACTTATTCAATGGAGATTAACCTGATCACACATCAATTTCGAATTGCATGCATAACACATAATATCTTCTACAATTTAATTGTCACATGCGGAAAGAATAGAAGCGATAGCACATCAAATCATCACACACATTAACACAGTATGTATGGGGAAATCTTATAGCTGAAAACCCCCAACTATAGTATATTATAAATGGAGAGAACATGCAGCAAATACATAGTACAAACTCCTCTGAAGGTAGTACGATACCCTCCCAAAGCTGCACAGCGCAAGCTTGGTTGCGGAACAAGTCTGAGTTCAAAACACACCCTGCTCTCTTGCCTCATTTGTGATCAAAATTTTGGTCTAAATGAGATCCAAGTTCCGAATCCATCACCGCGCTTCAAGCTGGCAATTTTCATTGGTAATTTCCTCCAAGTGTGGTGCAAATCTCATGCACAACTGATCCTCCAATTGATAGCTATACTCACCCTTTCATCTACCTCTTTCACTGGTCTCCACTGAACTGTCCATGCACTGAGTTAAACTGATGTGTTCTTTAGTTGAATAATGAGTTAATAATTAGTGAATTAAATAATATTTAATTCACACAACTCATCTCTAGTGTATTAGCCAGTTAAACTCAATACAACTAGTTCAACTAGTTAACCAGAACACCACCTCCATTAACTCCTCAATCAACTCCACCAAAACTCTGCCACATGAGTCTAACTGAAGTCTAACATGCATTAGCTCACCTAACACATAGGAAAAGTGTAATTCCTTCTGGAAGATGCATGCCCCACTTCCAGGGCTCGAACTGAAGTGCTCCAAGAGAGTAAACTGAAGTTTAGAGTCCAAATATTATTAAGGGTAAATAATATTTGACTTCCATATTTTTAGGAGAGGCAATCTAAAAATAGCCTTCGACCTCTTTGACCTAAAAAATAGAGTCTCATATATTTTTACCAACATGACACATACTCCAAGAATCTCATACATGCAATCCCTGAACCATGCTCCATATGTCTAAAAATAGACATAGTCTAAAAATAGATTTTTTCCGACAAAAATCACATGTGTGGTCCCCACCTAGTTTAGGTGATCACTTTCCAACTAGGATCAGGAAAGATGTTTTAGGAGGCCTCCTTCACTGTTTCTTGTTGCCATTTTCAACAACTAGCACAACTGACTTTAACTCACTTAATTGAGTTAAACTGATTTACGGCTTGCACAAATCATGCACCACTCCACTTCCAACTATGTTACAACTATAATCACTCAGTTATAACTAAATTCAACCTGCATGTCCCACCAACCAACCTCTTAACTCGAAATTCCTTTAGCTAATTGATTTGCCACTTCAGTTAACTATTTTCAAGTGCTCATTGAGAATAGATTATTGTTTATTGTCACCCTAATATTAAGGGATAATAATAGTCGACATGCATCTATAAATAGACATGCAATCTATAAATATAACTTGCACATACATCTATAAATATACTTACACCTAAAAATATCCTGTGTGGGCCCCACCCTAGTGTAGGTGCTTAATTTTCACTAGAATCATGGATGTTGTTTTCGGATGCCAATTTCACTGTTTCTTGTTGCAAACTTCAACACTCTCTCTCAACAAGAAAGGAATGCCCTTGCATGCAACATGCAACTCCATGCATGTGACATGAAACCCTTGCATGCAAAACTTCTCTAGTGTTTATCGCACATGCAACACTTCGCTAGTGTTTATCGCACATGCAACCTTTGCATACAACACTTCCGAAACTGAATAGCCTCCAAACAACTGAATCAGTATAATGCATATATCATCAAATTCTTCTGACTTGCTGCTAGCTACTGCATATGTCTACTGGATCCTCTGCACTGCTGACACCTCCATCCATGCACTATGCACTTACTGCCAACTCTGATCTGCACTCCAGTATCTGACACTATCACTTTGATTTCATGTCCTCACGACATCTGACTACATCAATCCAACTGATCCTACTACTGCTGCTCTGTGGGCTCCTCGTAGCCAGGTTCGACTCATGAGATCCACACCATCTCAATGAATCCTTCCCAAAATTTATTCTTGGGATTATTCATGCATGTTGCCCCACCTCTCACATGGTGGTATAGCTGCATGCACTCCTTATGCCCATCTGGCTCGAAATTTCTCTGCATGAGTGGTTGCTCCCACTCCATGATCCTCTCCATGTGGATACTCCACATATTAAGGTTCACTCTTACCTGCATGCAAATCCAGCATCTACATCAAATCTATAGAGATTCTTTTGCATCTCCAGTTGTGGATGCTCCACAACCTTCTGAGATTGCTTCTCAGGTTGCATGTTGAGAGGCTCCCTCTCAACCACCAAGTCACTAACCTCTACTTTTCTCATCAAATCTTTGCATGCATCTTGTACCTCAGTGCATGTAGGTTCTTGGCTCACGCACATTGTAATTGTCCCGGCGTCGCAAAATTTTCTAACAAAAGAGCTGATTTTAAATCGATGATATCTCCCTCATCTGAGCTCCGATTCGACCGATTTTTTTTTTCAATTTGGGTATTTTTTTGGAAGGAATCCAAATTTTTTATTTGTTTCTAAAATTTTTCATCAAAATATTCAAATATTCTCTCCAAAATCATGCACCGAAATAATTCATGCTCTCATACCATGTAGAAAATTTATAACACAGCTCTGATACCATGTAGAAAATTTATAACACAGCTCTGATACCATGTATAAATTATACAATATGCATGTATATATTTGATTCACCTGATCTAACAATATGCTAAAGTTAAATATTGAATCGCTTCTCTACAACAATTTTTTGGAATTAAAAACAACACAATTTCTAATCACATGAAGCAAAGAAGAATAGATCAAAACCACAACACTAGATATTCCTGGGGAAAGCTTACTGCTCAAAACCCCTCTATCATATATTGTATATTCCACAAGGAATCATGAAACAATTACATACAAAACTCTAATCACAAGAGCTCTCAGTACAACATCTAATTGTCTCACATTGTCATAGAGAAATTGGAAAATTCCTTAGCCAATTTACTGTCTCTAGACAGCCTGCCTTGCTCACATAGTTCCTGATGAATGCAATCTTTAATCACAAAGAATTTCAACCTTCCTCAACTACGCTAAGTATCATGGGCATACTGTGGTGTTATAACTACACCAGGGCAGCTTGCTAATATCACAATTGATAGTTACACTTCCCTTTCACCTAGATCTCAACTGGGTCTCCACTAGATCTGACATGCATGCAGTTAATAATAGTAAAAACATCAGTTGCATGTGAGATCACTACATGTGAATGAATTAATATTTAATTCACTTGATCTCTCACTAGTGTATCTGCAGTTACAACAAGCACAACTGACTTTATCTCACTTAACTGAGTTAAACTGATTTACAGCTTGCACAACTCATGCACCACTACACTTCCAACTCTGTTACAACTAGAATCACTTAGTTATAAATAAAGTCAACCTGCATGTCCCACCAACCAACCTCTTAACTCGAAATTCCTTTAGCTAACTGATTTGCCACTTCAGTTAACTATTTTCAATTGCTCATTGAGAATAGATTATTGTTTATTGTCCAACTAATATTAAGGGATAATAATAGTTGACATGCATCTATAAATAGAACTTACACATACATTTATAAATAGACATACACCTAAAAATAGCCTGTGTGGGCCCCACCCTATTGTAGGTGCTTAATTTTCACTAGGATCATGGATGTTGTTTCCGGATGCCAATTTCATTGTTTCTTGTTGCAAACTTCAACAAAATAAAGAAAAAAAAACATACTACAATAGTATAAATGATGAAATAACACAAGTAAATATCACTCTCCATTGTCATCACCCTGATTATCTTCCTCGCTTGGCATGGTAACACTGTTTTTCTAAAAAATATGTTTTGATCTAGGGTCATGTCTTAATACGAACCATCAATCTCTATCCAATACATCTGGGTAAAAAAACACATGGTTGTAGTGTTTTTGAAAAACATAAGGCTCCCCAGCTTCATGCCACATATTTATAGAGTTGACCACTATTGTGATCTTCCTTTACACTATTCTGATCAAAGGTGTCCCACCACCTGCACCTAAAAATAACAAATTGGAACGAAGAAAAGTCCAATTAAATGATCTATTGTATCTTTCCAACATAACCTAACATCTCATGCATTAGGTTTTGATCACGGTGGCTAGCACAACTAGATTGGTTAAACTCAACTTCCACTCCAAAGTCTAGTGTCATGCATACGTCATCAACATCCTCCGTGCAAAAATGATGTCCATATGCCCACATAGATGGGAACAAATGCGCCTATAAAAAAGTGAAAAAATCACAGTGTCATGTGTCTAATAACATGAACATAATTTAAAATATTAAAAATATATAGATGTTACAATTAAAGGGTGCAGTATGAAGTTAAAACTACACAAAAAGAGATTATAATTATTGAGTTGTTGGCCCAAAACCCTATGTTTAGCGCATCCTCTTTAGTATGTGGGTAACGACCAGATGCACCGTATTTTCTTTGACTTGATCAACAACCCAACTGTTAGGGCATGTCATTGACATATTTTCTTTTAAATGATCATGATAAGGCACACTTATACCATTCAACCATTTGAATTCTTTCTTATCACTATCCCTTTTCCTCCACTTTTGTCTGTACAACATGACCCATGGTTGTGTCGCTTCCATATTGTAAAAGAATGAATTTGTTGATGGCTTCAATTTCTGAATTTGCTGATGAAATCAAACCAACATATATATATATATATATATATATGGGATCAAAATATGCATTATTATGAAGTTCAGCGTGAATAGTTTATGTGTAGTAATTTGACAAATAATAAGCCTACACTTACGCTTTATCATGCACCTCTTTCCATTCGTTTCGAGAATCTCCCCTTCTATTTTGTCTTCATCCCTCTCGCCATCCTAAACCATGCGCATGGTGTATTTTTGACCTGCTTGATGTACTCACTGGCATAATAGAAAGAATCATATATATTATATATACCCCTCTGCCATAGACCCCTCAGGTTTTGCCCTTTTTCAAACAAAACCTTTCAATTTCTTCATGTACCTCTCTAAGAAGAACATCCAATGACAAGAAACCAACCCAACTAATTCAACCTCATCTACTAGGTGAATTAGAATATGAACCTGCAAGTCCATGAAACTCGTTGGTAGTTCCTTCTGAGAAAAATAAACAATCCTATCCATCTCTTGATGCCACTGTGGAATGGTATCCATATGAATCTCCTTTGATGTGATCCAATGTACAAATACAAATAATTTAGATATGGGTCGTTGTAGGTCTTGGGGGAAGTCATGGTTCACACACCCACCCACGAGCAAAGGATAATGACATTTCACATTGAATAGTACATTATACAAAAAATAATTATAAAATATCCCATTACATAAAAATAAAATAAAAATTAATAAAATTACGTTTTTTACATACGTACTCTTAGAAGGTTCAAATGGTCATGCAATTTAAACCCCAAAAATGGTCTTCCATAATGAAGCAATGCCATAGTGAAGACCCATATAAATAAGGCGCCCTCACACTCATTATAACCTCCTTTTCCAAAGAAATATCATCTTTCTTTAAAATCCATGGGACATCACATTCTTTGAAAGACTAAGAGGGACCCACTTCTCCTCTAGTTTCTTTTCTTGGCCAACCTTTCCTTTTAGTTTTTTGAAGAAATAAGATCTCTCCTAATAACCAATGTGTCACTCTCTTTCGATGATATGTGCCTCCATAAAGAAGATGAAACATTTTTAAATATATGCATGGGATATAGTAAGTGGGAAATCTTAAGATGCTCCCAATATGGGAGCTCATAAAAGATATTTTTTTTTTCATGCCCATGGGAAATTTCTCAACACAAGTCTCAAAGAATTATGGATCATCGAACATAGGCTCCCCATTTGAATCGAACATTTCCACAAACTCCTTCTTCTTCTCTCTCTCATATGCTAAGCCATTCAACTGGTGTCATTATTGCATACCTTTGGGTTCTCTCTTGTCTACAATTGAAAGTGGATGTTCCTCTTATGTAAGGGTGTTCTTCTGGGAGGAATACCCTGGATTAGTCATACACTGGATTTCATAGGTGGTCATACCACCTAACATTCAAAGAAGATCCACAAAATTTACATCCATGATACTCTTTTGTTACAATACCTGCGAAATTATTGTATACAAGACGACACGTTGGCGACCATGAAGACCAAAAAAATTGCAACGAATTAAATTAATATGTGAAACAATATAGTTACGTATATAAACAAATCAATACAAATGTAATTTACGAGAGAAAATTCCTAAGCCTAGATAATCATGTATGGTGTAAGCATATATGCCATACAATGTAAAACTCCTCTCTGTTGTGATGGGTCTTGATACATTTTACACTTGTATCCCTTCCCATAATTCCTTGAATTCATCTACCAATGATTGTAAGTAGACATCCATATTCTTCAATTTTCTTCTATGAGGGACTATGAGAGCCAACATAAGATGTTATTTCTTCATAGAAAACCATGGGGGGGTATTTTTATTGACCACTACTACATGCCAAACAAAATAGTTGGTGCTTTGGATGAAATATTGGTTGATGCCATCCATGGCTATGTTGAGCTGTAGACTTCGTACTTCATCCTTGAATTTTTCAGGCCATGTATCGGGCCTCTATATGCTTCATGGATATTGAATCTGTTGGGATTCATATAACCCCTCACTCACTTCTGTGTGAGGCATGCCATCCCTACAACATAGTTAATTCTTTGCAACGAAAGAGTCTTTGAAGCCTTCATATTATAGGCATGTGCCTCAATATCTTATGATGACGACCATGTGATTTACCCTTCTTCTTTTTTTAATTACGATACCTGTCATGCCCACATTTGGGACATATCTCTGTCTACATATTTTCCTCTATATATAATACAATCATTCAGACATGCGTGATATGATATGTACTCAAAACCAAATATTTTCAACAACTTCTTTGCCTCTTCATAGCTACCCAACGAGACATTATCACTTGGAAGAACCTTATCTTTGAATAACCTGAAATCGGTGGGGAATATAATTGTACAATTGCAATATTTAACGTTCGTAAAATCAACCATTTCTATTGTTGATTGTGTGACAAGATATGTTAAAATATAAGGGACTTGATCGATCATGCAGGTGAATTACCTCAATATTGTCGAGAAACATGCATTCGACATGACAAACTTTACTTTCAAGTTGTACAACAACATCATTGTCCTAGCTAAGTAGACTTTGACTTACCGCCAAGTCCAAAGAGAGGGGTGGTGGAATTAGATTTTAGGATTTCGAATAAGGTATCAATGATATAAGCATCATCTCATAGATCATAATTCTAGAATGCATCTAGCAACATTGCATCCATGGTAGTCGTATCCGATAAGTATTCAGCCATGCCAACATCTATTTGATTTCCTCCATTTCTAACTTGTGATGAAGAACTAATATTGTTGTATTCATTCCTAATTGGTGAATCTGGACGTAGTGGGAATTGAATAGGTGGTGGATTCAACCATTCTTTGTATGCTTCCTCTCCAAGTATTTCTCTTAATTAAACCTTCTCTCGATTTGACATTGTAGTGGGGTGTGCTAGAAGATGATAGGTGGGTCGCTCATCATCACTAGAATCCTAATTTTAAAAAATATTGAATGTCATTAGTACAATATCATTGATATTAGTAAGCACGCCAATGCAATTATTTTGTTGAAATTACTTTATACCAAACAATTATTACCATCGTTGATCCATGATTGTGGCTGGAAGATGCCATGTTCCAATTGGCAGGGTGAAGACGCTGTCCATTTTCATCTAACAACTGCTTACGATATGCTACTCATGATAAGAGTTTCCCACATATTTGAAATGGAGGAATATTTTATGCATATGAACTCGACTCTGAATCAGGATCCTGCAAATTTGGATACATTTTTATTCAAATTGACATGGATTAAAAATAAATAAATTCAATTAGACAATCAAAATATAAATAAAATCTGAACTTACTAGAGATGGAAAGGGAGAAATGTGTGAAGGACTTTGACCAACAATATGGAACGAGCTGGAATTTGAAGAATTGACCATTTTCTATTATTGAGATTTTATCCCTGCATTTGAGAAAAATCAAAAATTAAATTTTGTGTGCATATCTAAAATTAATCTCTAGAACCATATAACCACAATCAGAATTTCAATATAGTTTTCAATCCATTTTTCAAGAATAAGGCAACTTTAAGCGGAAAATGTATACTATGAACTATTGTAATTAATGTGGATGTTCCCTAAAGCATAATTTGAGATTATTATGCCATTTTATGTGAAAATAAAATTTCAAATAGCTTTTAAACCCAACCGATGTGCTTATCAGAACAAAACGCACTGATGCATTTGACTAATACCAACACCGGGTCATTCAAATAATACCCGCTCTAGTTTCTGACATTCCGAAAAAAAAGGTTATCATATTGATGCTCTTGTACAAAAACACACCGATGTGTTTCAGAAAAAATAACATTGGTATGCACATGTTTCCAGATTTTAGAATATAAAAACGAATTCAACCAACTCAGTGCTCTTATAACAATTAGAGTATCGATGCTTTTAAATTAAAACCGCACCGTTGTGTTAAAAAAATTAATCGCACCATTTTGGGATTTCAAAAAATAAAAATAAAAAATTGTATCATGTAGGTGTGTTGAAAAAATTTGGCTCCCCGGCAATGTCAGTGCTCTTTTTTTATGCACCAGTTCACTTGATAATCAAACGCAACAATGTTTGGATAAATTGAAAAAAAAAACAAGCGATTTTTTTTTAAATTAAAAAACAAACGACAATTGATTTTTCGAAATATAATTTCATAAAGTATTTTAAATAGTAAAAATGTATTCACTATTTCATTATTTTACCCAAAATTTCAAAGGAGTGATTTGGAAGAGAGACACACCAGGAGCACTATGCAACAAAAAAATACTTTGGAGCATTAGAACTATTCAGAGGATCATAATCTGAAAGGTATGGTGATTCACTAAAAACCCTACATAGTAAAAATTTAAAAATTTATTGTTTATTTTACTAATAAAAAAAATTACAATTTCTGCTAGGTTTCATTTAAAAGAGATATCATTTGCAAGAAAGACATATTAGGAGCAATGTGGAGCAACAAAATATTTTGGAACCGCAGAAACATCAAAATTTGAAAGGTATGATGATTCAATCAAAATCCTGGACAAAAAAAAAATTATGTAATGTCACTTCCTAATTATTTTTATAATGTTTGAGGAATTAATTTTTTAATTTTGATTAATAATAGCCCAAGGCACTTTCGTGAAGGAAACATAAGAGAAAGGAAATATTTTCATGCTAGTGGGATGTGGGGGGCACTCACCCACATGCAATACACACTTGGGGAAGAGGGAATTCAAATTCCCTAAGGAAAATCAAGTTCTAGATAGTGCCCACAAGGAACTCATGTCCATCAACTATAAATAGAATGAATGGAGGATCATTTGGGGTCTTTGGTCATTTGTGAAATCGATTTGCCTTAGCTTCTTAGCTGAGCCAACATTGTGTTGTTTAGCACAAGAGCTTCCCAATGAGAGAATCTCAACCTTTCTTCAATGGAATTTGAGTGCCACCCAGGGAAGGCTTTCCTTACCTTGTGATCAGAGGAGACAACTTCTACAAGTCCCACACATTTATAGAGGGTTTGGGATGTAGTTGGAGTTAGCACTGTGCAGTAGAGGGAGACAACTTGTGATTGTGGAGCTGGGTTGTGGAGAAATTGTCCGTAGCAGCTACAGGAGGGTCCTTGGCCATTTTCAGGAGTGTTTGAGTAGCTACATACCAAGAGGATCCATCTACACGTAGTTCTCATCAACCATTCATTAGGGACTGTGTCATCCTCTCTATGACTGCATAATCATAGGAGGGCAGCATTTTGGGGTAGCACTTTCCAGAGGAATTTGGGGAAATACTTGGAGGTGCCTTGTAGATATTTTTGTGGGAATTTGGGGAGCAGTGAGTGACAACAACAGGCACAGTGACAGAATATGAAATTGGAAGAGGGACGAGTTGTGAAGGGTTAAATTTTTAAGGTTGGAATTAGGGGAACCCTTCTTGGGTTTTTCTGGGTTTTGGGCAAGGATGATATTCCCAAATTCCCAGAATTTCTAGGCAGTTTTGAGGGGGTAAATCAAAGGGCGAAGTCTAGTAGCAGTGCAATTTTAGAGGAGCAGCGCAAATTTCAGGAGGATTTAGCTATTGCAGGTGTTGGGATTTTCTGTACTCATCACCTGGTGCTTGTAGCTTGCCTTGTGCAAGCCCTGGTGCAATTTCTCTAACTCATTTGTACCACAACTCTATTATTAATAAAATCTTGGCCAATTTGAGGATTTGCAATTTTTTTTGGTTATTGTGTTTATACTCTGAAAATTTTTGTGTTTGTATAATCACATGTTTTTGTTATCATTGTAAATTTTCCATTTCGAACATTACATTGGTATCATAGCACTATCTTGGCCAGTTGTGGGGTATCGAGCAAGATCATGGAATATTTGGGCATGTATGCACTGTGATGGGTGAACCATAGACAAACCCATGGCTCAAAGGAGAGTTAGTAGCATTGAGGGAAAAATGACCCTCCCCCACTTTGATGGTTCAGTTAGGAGTTCTATCAGAAAATAGGTACAAGAATTGGACACATATTTCCGGCTAAACCCCATGAGAGAGGTAGATGTTATTAGACATTCCACTTTGCACTTGGATGGAGATGCTATGGAGCGATGGTACTAAGGGATGATCCCTTTGGGTCATGCATGTATCACATCCTACACATAGTTCATATGGAGGCTCGTGGAGAGATTCGACCGAGAGGATACCAGACCCCCTCAAAGGGGGTGGACAAGACTAGGAAAATTGGAAGGTGAGACCATGGGACGTTTTTTTTGGTGGAGACTAGGCTTTAGATGTCAAGAGATTGAGCAGGAGGAAACACAGGATGGTGAGGGGCACATCGATATACCCAGTGTGACATAGGAGTCACCCTTGTTGGAGATCCCTTTGGTAGGTCCAGTTCACACCCTAGTGGAGAGAGTAGAGCATACACTTAGAGGGCCATCTGTTGATGAGTTACCCACTGCTATGACCGAGTTTCTAGATGATGGCCGCCCACAAGAGGTTGATATGGTTCCTGGAGGCATACCTGTCATTGATGAGGTACCAGAAGAGATGGAGGGGTCCAGAGCGGTGACCAATTTTATAGATGATGGCTACCGTCCAAAGTTTCATCAATTCCGGGCATGCCTTCTAGTGTTGAGAAAGAAGGCCACAACAATGCGAAAGGTGATTTTGCAGCAAAACGAGGAGTTGCTTTGAAAATTACTGATCTAACAATCTCAGGAATCCTACTGCAACCAACTGAATTTACTACTCCTATTTTGTAAATGACATTACAGAATTAATTCAAATTTCTTCATGAATTATTGCTGTTGCAAATTACTGAAGCAGCCTATGCTTAATACTTTATGATTCTGAAACAAGGAAACTAAGCAACGAACAAATCACACACAGGACACCTTTATTTTGGACTAAGTCCCCGGAAAAACCAAATACAGGAAAACCGATGCACCAGATCTGAGGGTTTGTATTATTAAGCAGTAAAATTTTTTGAATACATCGTTGAATACATCAAAGGGTTATTCAGTTACATATAGAGAAACACTAGCAGAAAGAATGTGAGTTTTACCTCACTCAAACAATGAAAAATCCTATTGATCTGATCATAATATGAGGTCCCCCTGGTAGGCTCTGCACTGCCACTACGCAGTCCCTGCGTCACCCTCTTTGGGAACTGCGTCACCCTAGCTATGGATCGATCTGACTCCCAGAATCTCATATCTCAGCTTCCCTATCTCACACCTTGGCTCCCGGGTTTTGGAACTGATCCGACAGTAAAATCTCATAAACCCTCTCAGCCACTGCATAGCCTGTGTATCCCTACATGGCTCTGCGTCAACTTTTCTGGCTCTACGTTGGCTATGTTGGACATCTCTCTGCCTCTCTATGCTAATGATTCTCTAACTAAGAAAATTCTCTATTTGGAAGCTTCTTCTACCCCTCACTGTGCTAGAATCACTTAGATCCATTTCTCATCTTGTGCACTGTTCACTTCAAAAATTTTGATCTCTAGATTCACTCGGTGTGTCTTTGCAAATGACCCTCAAGCCTTCCTTTATAGTCTTCTCATTGAGACATCAATGACCAAGATTAGATCTCTAATAAATGGCTAAGATTATAACTTGACTTGATCTTCGCTTTTTCTAGATTATTCTCACTCTATTTTATTAATACCATTTAATTATTTAATTTCCCTAAGTTAAGACTTAGGGTCCCCATTAAACTAATTAATTTTTACAATAAAACTTGTTCCGAGGGGAATTTTCACAAACGGTTTTTGGGTTCTTTGAAATAATAGTGCCTAAGTCTCTCCACAAATTTGGATACTTAGAGCACTTCCAATGCTACCAAAAATAAACACTCCCTCTTAGCGAGGAAAGTGCTCTGAAAACATGCTTGTTGCATACTGCTCTGACCCTAAAGAATCCTCTGCACTACTGATGTCTGACAAGATGTCCACCAACCATTGTGTTGTTGCTCCAACTGTACTACTGCCCATGACATTGACACTGCCACTGCTGCATCCATACTACAAATCCATCTCAAATGTTGCATTTTATATTTTGTTAGCACTGTCACTGTTAACACTACATCTACACTGCAACTCAGTTGTTGAGAGAAGCAACTAAAATCACCCAAAATCTTAACAAGCGTTCAGTGGATGCACCTTGGTGCTAAAGGCTCTAACTGGTGATAGCTACTGTGTTGTCCCTCTGAAGCAATGTGGTGAGCTGTTGTGCACTACGTTGCACTGTCGCTGCTATGCTCTACTTCTCAGAAGTAGGCACTACTACCTACTGCAATTGTCGCTCCATCACTCCTTGGCTCCCACTGAAAACTCCTCCATCCTACTATTGCTGATCATGGGCACCCATAGCAAGGCTATGATCTAAGAGGTGAGGTCCTCAAGGATCCTTCCCAACTGAATTTCAAGGTGAAATACAGTTCCATGTCACCACATCTCCCTCCTAAAGATGTGAGGGAACTCATGGAAAACTCATCCTGCTCGTTATTCGCAGCTGCAACTTTTGAATCGTGCTTCTCATCCTTGTACTTTTTCTTCAAAGGACATTGTGATGCAAAGTGGCCTATATCACAACATCTGAAGCATTTTTTTGGCTTGAGGGGTCTTGACCCATGTTCAAATTTTATGGATAAACCAACAAACCCTCCAACTATTGGCCCCTTCGGTAATGACTTGCTTGCACAGACTAAAGTCTCACCTGAAGCAGTATGGGGGGGTACTGGAACTAGGTTTCTGCACCCTGAGGGAGAAAATAATGAAGTGGTCCTCAGCAAAGCCGAATGAAAACTTAGATCAATTGTAAACAGATGCGCACAACAATATACAACAAGATCACAGAGAATGCACAATCTTTAATAGAATAAAACAAAGTCATTGTTCGCCTTGGCGCAGATAAAGTGTAACATAAACACATTCACATCTAAACAATGCTCGATTACTTAAACATATCTATCAACCATCAATAAGCATTCATAATCATATCAAACATCCTTGCACAATAATCAATGTGATCTCAATAGAACATAAACAGTAAACAACTTAGATTCATAACATAATAATTTTGCCAAATTTTTTCCTTTTTTAGCTTCAGAACTGTTCAATACATCAGACTTTCACTACATAAAATTTCCCTTATGTTAGTCATCAGTATTTTTCACTATTTGTAGATGACTATAGATTGGTTCTAGATTTCTAAAAACAGCATTCCTTGGATATTGTGAGTTTCAGAAATATCATTGCCTTCATTATCCTAATGGAAACTTTTTCACTATTCCATCAGTTGCCCATTTCATGGTCACCCTGTTGCTCCTAAGAACTCCTCATAAGCTTATACCTCTCATTTTTACCCTCCTTCCATGCCTTTAGCCTCATTGGCCTATCTTTCCCCTGTCCATAACTTCACTTTCCCTCTAGGGTTTCCTATAGCCAACTCATTCCCATGTTCCCCGGGTCCCTCAAGCATTGATGGTCTCAAAAACATCTCTGTAGGTTCTTTAGATAAATCAAGTACATTGGATTTTGGATCTTCAATACAACACCGATGACAATACTATGTTTTCACTTGAAGCCTCCAAGCCTATTTTCAGTCAAGATCGGGTCAAAGAACCCTCCCAATAGTTCAATTAGGGTTTCACATGTTTTAAGGTCATCATTGGTGTTTAAAACAATGCTTTTCCTTTGCTAGAATCTGGCTCAGATGTAATAGAGTGTCAAGACATGATTATTCAAATAAGACCTAAAAGTTTCCAAAGAAGACTACCTTATCAGTTCAAAGGCTGCAAGAGGTAAATGCAAAGAGTTTAGCACTTCTGTAGGAGTGTTGAAGGATTTGTCAGCAGAGGGTGTTGGTGAGGTATATTGTTTACTCCTAAATGAAGACAACTTGCAGCAAGGAAGAAAGGAAACACTTGTTCTTGTAGATAATTATGGTTTTTGAGCTTGATGGTCCAATAGAGTGCCAAACAGTGATCAATTGTAGAAATGACCTAGAGGAGGCACACAAAACCAAACATGAAGAAATTATATCAGAGACTATTGATGAGATAGGGAAAAAGGTGAGGTGAACTGGACACAAATGAATGAACTTGAAGGGGCTATAGAGAACTTAGAAGACAACACTGATGATTATTGAAAATCACTCTAGACACCTAGGGTTTTGAAGAAAGTGGCCAGACAAGATGAAAGATGAATTGAGCTCCAAGGTGGGAACAAGAGAGGTTTTTGAAGATGCTGCTACTATGTAAACATCCTAAGGTTGTAAAAAGTGAATTCATCATGCCTCAAGGAGCAAATAGAAAATTCAAATTCATCACTTCAGTCACCTGCATGCAAACAGTGTAAAACGGTTAGTGAGAAAAGCTTGATTGTTGAGATAAACTTCATAGACTTTGAGTTGTAAGGAGTTTTTGGCTTTGGAGCATTGTGAAGGTTTTGGATTGAATATCAATGAGACAAGCACATTTGCAGGATTCATGAACATGGCTAATGGTGATGTCTTTCTAATTTAACACTTGTCTTCTTATGTTTCCATATTGTGCGTCTTTCTCTTGCAAAAGAATATAAATTTTAGCTTAAGATATGCTGTTAGAAGCGCCTTAAGTCTGTCTGCTTCTATTGCTCTAATGTTTTCCTCTGCTAGGTAAGATTAGAGAATTATTAATTGCTCTCTAGTCCCACTCAGCTTGTTTGTCTTAAGAATGATTTAATGGAGCCAATACCAAAGAAGTTTATGGTTAACCCTGTCCTTTGGTATAACTTAAAACATTGTTTTTGAGGTATTTTCTTTGAAGTATTGCTAATTAGGGTTTGGTTGAGGAAGTTTATGGTTTGCCCTGTCCTTTAGTCCATCTTAAATAGTTGCTTTGAAGTTATTTTAGAGTTTTATTAAGAAATTTAGGATTTCCCTGCTCTTTGATCATTACTATATGTTATCTTGAATGTTTTCTTTGCCTGAAGGTGAAATCACTAGAGAATTTACAAGTTCCTTGCTCTCTAGGGTTTGTTGGATTGTTGTCTTAGGGTTTACTTGGTGAAATTTGATCAAAGAAGTTTATGGCATGCCCTGTCTTTGGTTATTTATTTATGCATGGTGATCTTAAAGGCCCTTCTTGTTAAAGTATTTGTTAAAGGATTCTTAACTGCCCTTTACACCTACTAATCTCACAATTTAATGTTCACTTTTCTCACATAAGCTTTGAAGATCCATTTGGCTTTGTTAACTTTCCCTCTGAAACACCTTTGACCCATTGTTGTACTTTTCAAGACCTTTTGTAGACTCCATAGCCCAATGGTCTGAATCTCTCTCACTTTATCTGTTCTGCTTGACAACCTACCCAAACAAACAAACAAACAAACCCTATCATTATAACTAGCCTAAAATCAAAACCCTAAAATCAATAAAGTTTACATATTTTATACAAATATAGAGAGAGCCCTCTCTAAGTCCAGGAAGGCTAGGTCCTAGGGCTCAAAAGTTGGTTTGATGTTACCCTTGTACATTTGGTCTTGCCAATCTGACAAATTACTAGGACCTAACACCTTACAAAACCCTTCCGCGCACACAGCCATCAGGAGCCTTTCAACCCAACCTAGACAACACTTACAATGTATTACAGATGCATATAGATCACAATATCATGAACTTATTTGAACTACTTAGGTTAGAAACGATCTATCTATTTATATTCACCTAGCATGCAGATATTATGGTCTCAAACCATGGTTTGAGGCCCAAAATTTACCCTTAAACCCATTTACATAAAATTAGGGACTTTTACCCACACCAAAGCCCCTTGACTCAATTGTGCAGTGCACACATACAAAATTATTCAAAATTACATGGAAAATTGTGTCTAAGGGGAAGTGCTTGCCTTCCTCCTGTAACTCATGCACATTTTCTAAAAATTCTTTGCACATGTAACTGCACCGATTATAAATCACACATTTTTCACATCGATCTGTGAGCGCATTAACATGTGTGGGTACCTCCTTAGGCCTGCACTTATGCATCATCTTGCAGGCCAAGAAAATCGTACCAAAATGCACTGTTGGGTCATTAATTTCGTGAATAAAAAATCCCCAGTTCTTCCTTGTGATGTTATACTTATTTTTAATTTGATCTACCACAAATTTCTCCTGCGTCTTACAACCGAAATAAGAAATAGGTTCGGCTCCTTTACCAGGCACACCCATGACTCTGTGGATTAACTCAGCGTCAATGGGGATGCGCTCTCCCAACTAGAGTGTGTCATCGTGGACTAAATCCAGCAATTTTCTAACACATATATCATTTATGGGATTGCACCTAAAATGAGGGATCTGGAGAAAATTGAGCAGGCATGCCTTATGCAGACCTAACATCCATCTCTTAGGCTCGAGCCGCACAATGCCTCCTTCGTAGGTGATCTGATCTAGGTATATCTATGGCGCAAGCTCTAGGAACTTCTTGAAATCGGCGATGTCCCAATCATCAAATCTTAGCTACGGAATCTTTGCGAACATGTCCCCTTCCATTGGGACATTCTCAGGGATTATGGGTATTTGAATACTCGCGCACACCTTGTCCAGGTCCTTAGGTACTATGACAGATGGCTTGCGTGATGCAATATAGCTTGGCAGCCACAAGAATGGGGCCACTTCGACCACATCCTCTTCTTCTTCGTCAATGGTTTCTAGGACTTTTGACATAGGTCTTTTCATCTTATCACTCGTTGAAGGGCCCATCCTTGGGGTATCTTCTCAGGATATCTGTGCATTCCAGAAGATTTCCCCTACTTAGTCTTAGAGGGGGCAGGTGTTTCCAAATTGGAACTTCAGGCGCAGTAGGGTCGTCACCCGGTCTTGTGGTTATCATCTTTTTAGGAATAAAATAACCTAGCCTTGCTCAGCACAATACACCCTCGAACCTGAGATCCAAACCAGATATAGACATGGAATGCATAGTGATAATCAGGGAGCTTAAGGCAAATAATTCACTCAGAAAGAAAAGGGAACTATTGTGACCTCATAGGTCATATTTATACTTGTGGCGCGTCTTCAACAACTCCTTATGCATTAATGAGGCTCCATCACTGACAAAAAGGTCCAAAATATGGTAAAATCCCTCCATTAAATGAATCCTAGATGCTCCCAAAAACGGTAATAAATCTGTCTTTTCTAGTTTTACTATTCCAACATCTAGTTTTTGCGACCACGTCAACCTCCTCGTGCAGCTACCGTGCGCGCATCACACCTTACTGTGCATAGAATCCAAATCTAATGATAACCATCTACAGACCGTCTCCCCCCCCCCCATCATAGACTTGTTGACCAGGTAATTTAAAGCATATCGAGTAGTGTTTGTCGCATCCCTTAACAACTGCAAACTTCTCTGACATTCTTCATCCCAATGGAATGTCGCACCTCTTCTAAGAAATCTAGTCATGGGCGTAGTTATCAACTCATAATTTGGAATGTGCTTCATGTAATATCCAATAAAACTCATCATGGAGCGTACTTGTCTAACATTCATAGGTGAGGGGATCAAGGCTCTGTCGACCGCACGCGGCTCCCTAGATTCCACAAGTGCCAATTGTCTACAATTCACAGTCTCCATTATAGACGCATTAATAATTTAGGGAATCAAATCTTGGCCATTTTCATTAAATTCACTCTTAATGCTAAATGTAAGAATAAAAATCTATGTCAACGCAAACCAGTCACTAGTGCCTCTGCGCAGATCTGTCTCCAAGTACCATTCATTAGGCACTTTTCCCAACGTGTGAATAAATATATGGACCCTTTTAGGTCTTGGATCTATACCCCATACCCGATTCCATCTTGCCAAATGTTTGTGCGGATCCTCTTTTCCAAAGTACAAAAATTCCATTTTAATGACTAGACATTCAAACCACAACCTCATCATGCGTGCACATTCCTCCCAGTTGCCCATATTCTCCTTATGAGTTTCCCACCATCTCGCTGGAGTAGCACGCAAGCCAAGATCCAAAGCACAAAATATTTTTCCTTCAAGCACGATCCTCTCGAGCTCTCCTATAAACATGTTTACATCAGTTGAGCCATCATAGTGCGGTAAATCACGTACCTCATATGTTATACATCGCAGAGATCAAGTTATGATATTACAATGCAACACAGACACCTCATGCAATCGTACCTGCCAATTTTCCAGTTCTTCATCAAAGTATGAAAAACAAGATCTATCCTTCTCCCACATAAGATTTTCATATGATGTTGGATTAATCCAGTCTTCCTCGAGCAAAGTCAACTTATATATTTGATTGATCTCATCCTCAACATGCACTGGTTCAGTATACCTTTGGCCTTCTGCAGGGTCTAGAGGAATGATTACCCTGACTCCATTGCTTTAAATTCCCTTGTCCTTCTCTTTAGATTGATAACACCATCCATGTCAATGTCCCAATCGAATCCTAGCACCACTGGATAGGTATCAATTTCATCTACAATTTGTATGACTTCAAAGTCTTCCATCACCTTAACACCCTCTATATTGACCACAACTTGTGACAACCTCCCTAAAGGAATGATCTTTTGCTGATTGGCCATGCGCAGTTGAATGGTAGACCATTCCATCTTTGGCTCTCCCATGCACTGCCATGATTGATTAGGTAGAACAATGGAATCCAATCCCAGATCTAGAATAACTTAGTCCATTTCATAAGCATCAATCTGCGCCATCATACGCATCTCCCTACCCGTTCTCTTCTTGTTCTTGTATATTTTGTTGACTTCTCGCCGGTCTACCATGGGCTGTTCTTTCTCTACGCAATTATCTATTAATGCCTGCATATTTTCGACTGCCTTCTTATTGCACAGTAACTTTATACATGCTTGTAGAAATGGTTTGATCTCCTCATATCCTCTTGCTTCCTTCATTTTTGTTCCTAATGTTGACGCTCTTCCTTCTGCAAATTCTTTCTGTGCTTCAATGAAGGTCTCTTTTGCACGCTGAAGATTAAAACCTTATTTGATTTCAGGTGCTTTATGGATACATACATCAGTGGTTGGTTTCTTTCCTTTATCTTCATTGGTAGCTACACCACTCCTAGTAACCACATTCACACTGGGATCTTCTTCATGATTTTTTGCGCGAACCATCTGAATATTTTGTGTTGGGGTCTACATCTTTTTTTCCTGCATTTTAGGAATCAAGACAGGACAATCTTATATGACATGATCAAATTGTCTACAGTACCTGCAAGATTGTTGCGCTGGATTCATACAGTAGCGTGCATAGTGGCCAACATCTCCACAATTATAGCAAATGACTTGTCCTCTTCCCCGACCAACTGATCCACCTCCTTGTCCCCTTCCTCTGCCTTGGAATCCTTCGTGCCCAGAAGGGGATGTTGGTGATGTAGGCTCAACTTGCATTATATGTATTTCAGCTTTATCTCGCATCATATTGTAGGTGCGACTATGTTTCTCATCATGCCCTAGTGACGAACATAATTTTCAAAATAATTGCTTCAAGTCAGGCTGGTACTTTCCAATCCTTGGGCAAGAATCTGTGTCATGTAATCTAGAAATTTGACAGATAGTGCAACACACGAGATTCTTCAATGGAATAATACCTCCAGCATTTAGATAATTGTTGAAGACGGGACACTGGCCTTTATGGTGCCCAAAATATTTACATTTTATACACTAGACCTCTGTGCAGACCTCCTTGCCCTTGTCTTTACGCAGACTTTGAATTTCTAGACGCATGGCTTCCAAAATATTCTGAATATGTTGAGTTCCCAACACATTAAGTGTTGGGGTAGCCTCCAATTACATTGTGACCTCCACAGCCTCAGCTTGTGTGGCAATATTTTGTTGACCTAAGGACTAGCGCAGATGTGGGAGTAACATAGAAATGAGCAATTCCCTATGTTGAGTATCATCAATAAAAAATCCACCATCTTTGATGGTGCGCTTCAACCTTTGATCAGCCTCCCATACAAATTAATTAGCCTCCTAACGAATATCCTTCATTTCTTTCACCAGTCGCGCGTATGAATTAGGCTTCTTAAACTTCTCTTTTAGGGTCGCTTTAATTTCTTCCAAGGTAGCGTTAGGGTTTGCTTGAGCATACCTGATGTACCAATCTAATGCACGATCTTGGAAAGCAGTAGCCAGCTGCGGATTCCTAATATCAATATTGTTCATTTGCTGAGCCTGCCATACGACCTCAGTCACAAACCATAAGTGATCAATATCCGCATTTCCAATGCCTCTGAAATTAGGTAACTTCATTGATGTAGCCATATATACTTCTGGGGAGGTGGAGGTGGTGGTGGATATGGATTGTGCGATGGAGTAGGTGATCTGTGATGTAAGTGAAGAAGTAGATTGGATGGAGTTGGAAACAAACTCAAGGGTTTCTGGTGTGATGAGATTTCTTCTTCAGAATCGCTCTAGCTAGCAATTTCTGGTTCAGGTTCATTATCAGATCTAGGCTTCAGAGGGCTATAAATAATTTTTTCAAAATATTCGCAGTAAAATTTTCCACTATGCGTAGTTGGACCTCTTTGATGCATTCAAGCAATATGTTCGCATAGAAAACCCTGTTCACACAATATAATTTTCAGCAATAATTTCAAAGAGCGCATGAACTTACCTCTAGGGCCTTTGAAAAACCTTATTTCTACTTCAGAATATGACACAAATTGATCAATGGAAAATTTCATCACAAATCCTCCCAAGAGACAATCAATCCAGTGATCTACCGCGTGGGTGATCTTATTATCAAAATTCTCTACTTGCTGGATCAATTTGGGAGTCCACTCAGTGACTATGTCATCTTTTATGCAGTGATGGAATTTAGCTAAGTGCGACAACCACTCCAGTATCTCATGCGCAAAGGAACAAAAGAATATTTCATGCACTTCTGTATAAATATATTTCTGTACCCACTTCTCGTCAAATAAGTTAGTAATTATATTCTCTTGGAGTGAAAATTCAAGGATCTTTCTATCTAACCAATCTTGTAATTCGTTTCGTGACAGATTCCACAACATCAAATCTCCCTCAAAATGATCCTGGTCCCAGCAATAGAACCATTTTTTGGCTTTAGGGGTTCTGACCCAGGTTCAACGTTTATGGATAAACCAACAAACCCTCCAACTAATGGCCCTTTCGGTAATGACCTGCTTGCGCAGACCAAAGTCTCACCCAAAGCAGTATGGGGGTGTGTTGGAACCAAGTTTCCGCACCTTGAGGGATAAAATAATGAAGTGGTCCTCAGCAAAGCCAAATGAAAATTTATATCAATTGTAAACATATGTGTGTAGCAATATACAACAGGATCACATAGAATGCACAGTCTTTAATAGAATAAAACAGATTCATTGTTCACCTTGGTGCAGATAAAGTGTAGCATAAACATATTTAGATATAAACAATACTTGATTACCTAAAATAGATCTATCAACCATGAATAAGAATTCATAATCATATCAAATATCCTTGCGCAATAATCAATAAGTAAGACAGAAGCAATGCGATCTCAACCAAACATAAACATTAAACAACTCAGATTCATAAAATAAGAATTTCGCCAAAATATGTTCTTTCTATTAGCTTCAGAGCTGTTTAGTACATTAGACTTTACTACATCAACTTTCCCTTACAAAACCCTTCCGCGCACATAGCTAGCAGAGTCCGCACACAACCAGGACTAGGTCTTCACGCACACAACCAGCAGGAGCTTTTCAACCCAACCCAAAAAACCCTTACAACGTATTACAGACGCATATAGATCACAACATCATGAACTTAATTGAACTACTTATCTTAGACATGATCTATTTATTTATATTTTCCTAGCATGCAGATACTATAGTCTCAAACCATGGTTTGAGGCCCACAGTTTACCCTTAAACCCATTTACATCAAAATTAGGGACTTTGACCCACCCCAAAGCCCCTTGACTCAATTGTGCAGCGCGTACATACAAAATTATACAAAATTACATGGAAAATTGTGCCTCAGGGGCCCTGCTCCAACATATTTCACCTTTGAAACATCTCCCTTTTTTTTATGTTGCCCTTGCTACCCCTTCAATGCGAGGGGTGTATTCTCCTCCTCCTCCAGATTCTTCGATCTGCTCCCGCTGCTACCCTTAAGCCTGCACTTGAACAAATCTCTTCTCAGCTCCTCCTCCTGAAGTGCTACCCACATCTGTTCCAAACTAGGAAGCATTGCCCTGCTCAAGATACTTTGGAAAAAAACATGTGTAATGTTCAAAAATTTTAGCCTCAAAGCTAAATGTAACATTAGAGTTAGCAGCAGCTCTAACCGGTGAATAAATGGATAGGAAAGCCCATAAGTCTCCTAAGGAGGATAAAAACATGCCAAGTGTGAAAGGGGACACTCTTTCTAGCTCAATAAAACAACTCCATGTGTGAACAGGGGTAAAATCAAGTTGATTCAGTCCACTTTGACTAAGTCAACAACGCAGTTGTGGAGGAGGAGGTATCCAAGAAGGAATAACGCAGTTTTGGAGGGAGATGTATCTTTGGATAGAGATGACCTAATTGAGTGGGTCCAAGGGCAAGAAAAATCATGTTTTATTTAAGGAAGAGGATGGCAACATTATTCTTCATGTTTTAGTTGTTATTCTTGTCTGCTCAGACTTTTGCTCCCTTTTCTGCTTAGCAGGGTTGCAGTGTTGTTTAGCACCGAGTGTTCCCGAGCGGGAATCCCACCTCTCTCCTTGAGGAGCCTCATTGGGCGAGTTTGAATTCATCATTCCACATCAGGTTTTTAGGCCAAGCTTTAGCCAACTTCATCAGCGCAGTTTTGCTGGAGATTGTGCAGTGTTGCTGGGTGCAGCAGTGGAAGGGATTGGAATCCCGGTTTCTGAGCTAGTTTCTCATCGGAGGAAGGTTTCCCTCACTTGAGGGACTTGTTTTGAGAGCTCCAGATCCTATTTCAGATCTTTGGTATTATACCACACATTTCCCATACATTCCCAACACTATTTCAGCTAGGGAATGCGTTATTTTGGAGGCAGCATTCAGTGCATGGTCTAATGGCTCCGTTGTAGTGTTTTCTTGTGATTGAGAGGTTCATCCTTTCATGGGAGGAAGACCTTGAGGGATATACATTAGATCAGACATATTTCAGCCTTATACACTCTTATGCTTCATTTTTTCAGTGGTGATTCATTAAATTTCTGAATATCACATTTTGTATGCAGAGTGTTGGACAAGAAACCCTTGCCGGGTTCTCTTGTATTTTGTATAAAGGAGACTAGATCTCATTTTCTGAGCATATTGTTTGATAAAATTCCAGATCTATTTGTCTCTACCATTTTTATGAGTAAACCCTCTCTTAGACTGCGCAATCACTTTTATGCATAATTCCTTATGTTACAGTGTTTGGGGTTTTAGCTCATTTTGGCAATCCTAGGTGTGGGAGATCTGTTTAACCCACCTAGTTTGATTTGTTTCAGCTCTATTATTGGATTTAGGTTTTATATTGACTAATATATAGGATCCAAGATTCCATTTCACTGTTTTATTACATATGTTGCTGGAAATGAGTTTTTAGTGCATGATTCATGAGTTGTCCCGATTTTGGGATATTAAGTGGTATCAGAGCATAGTCTTGGCTCAACCTGTGGATCTCAAGCCATTACATTTTCAGAAGAGATGGAAAAAAGAGAGAAGCATTCAGTATGTGAAGGGAGGAAGGAAGACAAGCTTACAAAGCTTCTTCCAAAGTTTATGCAGAGCTTTCAAGGAGCGCTAAAGAAAATGAGATTGGAGATGGGATCTCCAAAGGAGTTTGGATATAGATCTGAATCTAGATTTGCACATGGTGAGTGTGAGCATGAAGCTACACACCATGATTCACAGCACAATCAAGTTCCCAGGTCTATCTTAAGATGGATGAGAGGAGGAAGAATGCCTAAGAGGATGACTCTTAGTGATTTGTTGAGGGAGTATGAATCTCAAACTGAGAGGTTTAGAGATCATACTGATTTCCAAGAGTTTTGAAAGATCCAGGTGGAGAAGGGAAAGCAACAGGATGCTAGTAGATTTCTTCTATCTACTTTTTCCGGATCACCTACATGTTAAGCTGGAGCTTGGGTGAAGGAGCTAGACTCCTATTTTTCAGCAGCACCATATTTCTGAAGATGAAGCCATCAGAGTTGCAGTGTTGCATTTCAGAGCTAAGGCTCATGCATGGTGGATTTTTGAAACTTATTCTTTGAAAAATTCAAACACTTCCTCTTATGCAAGATTCATAGAAACATTGGTGGGGAGGTTTGGTGAAGAACTTCCTAAGACACATGAGCAAGGAAAACTTGGGAGAACAAAACCCTTGCATATGATGGAGGAAACTCCACTTCAGAAAACCATGGGAGAAGCTGACATCTTGCATTACACATTGCCAGAAGCAAGACCTCCAGTTCATATTCTTAAACAAGAGGGTAGGGGGATCCCCTTTTCACAGGAGGATCCAACTATTGAGATGTTGCCCATACACATTGAGGATGCTGAGGGCAACAACGCTGTCACATCTAGATCACATATAGCACCTCATGCAGAGGGAGGAGGAGCACATGCTCCAACATGAGGGATTCTTGTATTCTTACAAGCAGTTCCCCATGATCTCATACATGGAGGTCCAAGCACAATCAGGGAGCAGCATGATTGTGCAACATCACAGCTGGAAGGAGGAGGTAGGGAGGAAGAGCAGCATCACTTGATGAGAGGCACACACCCTTCTCTATTTCGGAGAGCCAATGCAAGGAAGAGGCAGATTGATTTGTGCTATAAGGGCAGGGGCAAGGTTGCCCAACCACATGAGCAGTCTACTCTTGACATTGATGTCTCACTACATGGAGTCATTCCACCTGGGAGGCCACCTAGTCTAGAGTTGATGGAAGACATCTTGTCTTTGGATTCACCACTCTTGGATTTTGGAGAGGTGAAGAGTTTGGAGGGAGATTTTGGCATGGGGGATGTCAAAGTAGTAGGCAGCAGCATGAGGAGAGCTTCACATGCCAGATCACCAGCGTTGTCTCTTAGGAGGATTGATCCTTATTGGAGATCTCAGCGCTTGGTAGAGTACTCCAAGGATCTTGGTGCATGCATGAATCTTGATGACCCGGATGGAGATGATAGATACATGGTGGATGTGGTCATCTATTCCTATGGCAGGATCTTCTTGACTAGATCTTCTAGTCTCGAGGAGAAGTTGCTACATGCAGCACATGAGGACTTCTCTTCTATGCACTTTGATGCATATTTCCATTTGATGGAGGAGTTCACCTGGGAGGGCATCCAGCATGACATATATCAGCATATGGAGAGATGAATAGCTCGGATGGTGATGAAGAGGAGTTCACAGCCACTTCCCTACTCTTTGGAGGTAAGTGAGAATTTCCAGTTGAGCCATTTCAACTCAAGATCTCAAGTGCATGATGGAGGAGGTATCATTTCATATTTTGTATTGTACTTCTTTCCTTACTTGAGCAGCATGATGTAACAAGAAGAATTATATCTTCTTTCATATTGTATGATGATGTACTTGCAACTACTTGTAGCATTAATTTTGGCTCTCTTTTTGATGGTTTGTGGGGGAAGCCACATGTTTCTAGGTGTTCACCATTGGCACCATATTGTAACTTCATGATTCCATCTTATGAGATGATTGTGGTAGCAATCAAGTGGCTAGTAGAGTACTTTTCATTTCTTATTTTGAAGCAGGCAAAGGATGCACTATGCTGGTTCCATGAGTGGAACTATGATTCACTCTCCGGTTGTCATCTGGCAAATTGTTCTCATTGTACTTTGCTTCCATATATTGCTGATATTTTTATGTTCATGGGGAGCTTTATTTGGAGAGTGGGCTTGAGATGGAAGATGCCCATTGGGAGCATGATTCTCCCCACTTTGTATGTTGTACATTTCAGGAGGAGCCATGGGCAAACCATGATTGCCACATCACACTTTTTCTCTTCTTGTGGGAGGAACCACTTGGAGAACTTGAGGAGGAACTTCATGGCTGGATTGTTTGTTGGGGCATCATACAAGTTGGCCATCATGATCTTACTTCATGGCTTGTATGAGGGAGAGATGAGGAAGAAACAAAATTTTTTGTTGCTGTGGTTACACTTGGGAGAGTATGGGCAGAATTCTTCCCATTTTCATGAAATTTCTAAAGAGGAGGAAGGCACATTCATGGTGCAAGGAGGCTACCCTTTAGCATTGAAGGATCATGAGAAAATTCCATGTAGAAAGAAGCTCTTCTCACATAGCAGCATGATGGTGGATGGCTTTGGCATATGGAATGTCAAAGAGAGGAGTCATGGAGCCTTATTTATAAGGCCTACAGCGTTGTCACATGGGAGTGTGTTCTTATTGATGGAGTGTTCAAAGGAGTATATGTACCCCTTCTTCTTGCAGATTTTTGTGAGGGGATCCTCATGGGGGAACTTATACATGGACCTCACTTTCAGCTTACTCACCATGCATGGTAAGAAATACATTTATGTACTTGTTGTTTACTCCATTGAGTATTTGTATATTCTCACCATATATGAGCTGTGAATTGCTCCACAAGAGAGCAAGAGTATTTATGGGTTTCATGGTCACTTTAGGGCCAATGTTTGTAATGATAGTAGCCCATCTATACATGACTTTGGGCAAGTGTATTGTTATCTTACCTATGTACAACTGATAGACATTGATGCTTGCTTCCCCATGTTGGAAGAGCAAACATACACAACTTACAACTTGTTGCAAAACAACTTGCCACATGACATTCTCAAGCAGCAGTTGGGGGTGTTGGGAAAAATACTAGAGGGGAAGGGGGGGGGGTTGAATCAGTGTTTAGAGCTTATAATATAAATTCAACATTTTCTTTAAGCAGATTTCCATACGCGGTTTTTTTGAACGGAACTAGCGTATGCACGCGGAAATGCGAAGGAAACTAGCATATACCCATTTAACTTTCCGTATTTAGAGAAAATTTTTTAGAAGAAAATCTTATAAACAAATTTATCAGTTATGTATCAGGTTATGAGAAGTAATCAACAGAATAAAGCATCACACACATGAACACCAATATTTAAGGTGGAAACTCAATTCAGGATAAAACCACCGCTGCTGTCATCTCTATTTTCAATATTTATTATATAGAAAACCTTTTACAACATAGTACTGATGCAGACTCATACCTGTATGCAGGCTTCTACCTGCAGAAGGCTGTAACCTTCTCTCGTTTTCCAGCTACAACTGGAAGGGAGCTCCAACCCCTTGATCTCGTTTACCAGCCTCTCCTGGAAGGGAGCTTCGACCCCCTAAAATCAATCACCAGCATCTATTGACAGAAATATTCTTCTTTCATACTGAAGGCTTCAACCCCCAGATCTACTGTTGACCACGTTTCATCAATTTTCATACTAGATCCAACAGCTTCAACACAACCCTTCACTTAACATCAACAAACATACTTTGCCCAATACTTCAAACAGAACAGTGAGACCACTGTAACCAAAATGTCTGAAATAAACCAGACTTCAGAATAGATATGCAGATACAAACTCAACCCTAAACATTCATTAATTCAAATAGCTTACGCTACTTTTCTTTACCGAAGCCGCGTACATACGCGCTTTCCTGCATACCAAACCATGTATACTTCTGTGTATTTTATTCTTCAGAAACCCTAACTGCCATACGCGCTTTTCATGAAGAGAACCCGTGTATATACATGCTTTTTCTGAAACCAACTAGCATATAGATCCGTAAAAATAAATTTTGTAGAACAGACCAGATCTATAAAAATTACCCAGATTTATTCATTTTCTTCAGCAGACTTGCGCCAATTCTTCATGATTTCGTCAGTCGATCAAACTAGAGATTCATCATCGTCAGATCTAGAGATCTTGAACCATCATTATATCCATGGGTGCATCATAGATTCAGATCTATCAATTAAGAACAGAGTTCATCCATGCAGATATTCCTTAAAGAAATTTATTCATCAACAACTCTTACACATGCACACCTTGCACTATGATCTTCTTCTCCTTAAATATATTTAGATTTTACCAATACCATGAGTCAAAACCACACAACTTCCGATGGTATTCTTCGATAGAATCAAATAAACCATACAGCGCTCAATACTATGTGCCAAAGCCATGGTAATGCCCCTTGGCATTATAATTTTGGAGCGCAAAAGGGCATACGCGACTTGGGACGTACTTATCCACGTGTATACGCGACTTGGCCTTTACAAAAGTGCGTATACATTGTGACATATTATATTTATCATTTTTCCGGCACATACTGGACTTCTTTTTCTCTGTCACATCTAAACTGCACTATAGATACATGACAACTCATCAAGTCAGTTTCCATCAAGGACAACTTCACTCATCAAGTCATTTTCCATCAAGGACAACTTCATCAAGTAGGTTGCCATCAAGGACCGAGATGGTTAATTACCAAGCATCTTTAACACATAGGTTGCTATCCAAAGATTAAACTTACTGCTCATTTCCATCAAGGAAAATCATCAGTAGGTTGCCATCAAAGGACAACACATTGCACTATATGCCAACAATCTCCCCCCTTGGACTTGATGGCAACCATGACCAGAAATACATTCAGCAACAAAATTCTCCCCCTTTGACATCAAGGGCAAAGGGTAGATCAAGATCCTTTGTACCGACAATACCATGCTCCCCCTGAGATCATGTTGCATCTTCAAACATAATTTTTCAATGAAGTACATGACTCTATGACATTTCCTATCACCAAGGACTCATACTTACATCAATGATCCAACCAAGTGGATTTACATATGTGACTCAAGTACCCAACCAAGTGGGTTTACACATTTTGACTCAATTACCCAACCAAGTGGGTTTACAAATTTGAAGAAGTCCTTACATGACTGAATATAAAAATTTACATCATAGGTATAACCTTTTCATCAAAATATAGAAATAAATTATACAATCAAGACCAAATAATCTCAAGCATGAGATCAGACCACAGCAAATAATTAGAATGCCAACAATGCATCCTTTCCATATGACCAAAGCTCCCCCTTAGCTTGTGCATCCTGAACACTTTCAACAACAAATCATCAAGGCATCTTCATCAAATATCAGAGAATGAAACAGAAATATGAGAACTGAAACATCACCCAGAGATACCCAACAGCACCATAGCTATGCTAAAGAATGCTAACCCAGAAAAAAATTGTCAGCAACCACCCATACGTAGTTTTCTGTGTGTGAACTCGCGTATATACGTGACTGCATTTCAGGAAATCCGTGTATCCAATTTAATTTTATGAATTTAAGCAGATCTGATCTTCTGCATGGCAGAGACTACTTCCAGCTTCTATTTGAGATATTTGAACTCTTCCCTGGGCAGAGGTTTGGTAAATATATCAGCAACTTGTTCTTTGGAGGGAACATACTCCAACTTCACCTTTTGTTCAAGCACTTGTTCACGTAAGAAGTGATACTTGATGGGAATGTGCTTGGTCTTGGAATGCATAATAGGATTCTTTGAGATACTGATGGCACTTTTATTATCACACATAATGGAGATAGGAGGTGAACATTTGATTTGAATGTCTTGTAAGGTTTGCATCATCCAAAGAAGTTGAGTGCAACATGATGCGACAACCACATATTCTGCTTCTGTTGTAGATAAGGCAATAGAGCTTTGCTTCTTGCTGAACCAAGATACTAACTGGGGCCCCATATAGAATGCACCACCACTAGTGCTTTTCCGATCATCAAAATTTCCAGCCCAATCTGAATCAGTGTAAGCATGAAGAGTGAGATCAACATTCTTTGGATACCATAGTCTAAAGTCTTGAGTTCCTTGTAGATATTTGAATATTATTTTGATAGCCTGAAGGTGAGACTCTTTTGGATTAGCATGGAATCGTCCAACAATCCCAACTGCATGCATAATGTCTGGTCTAGTCCCAGTGAGATAAATTAGACTTCCTATCATAGAATTGTATTCCGGTAGATTCACCGTGCGAGAATCATCATGTGAACTGAGATTACATTCGGTTATCATTGGTGTACTTACAGGTTTGCATTCTTCCATGCCGTACTTTTTTCAGAATTTGCTTAAGATATTTTGCTTGTGATAAGAATATGCCACCTGTTGCTTGTTGTACTTGCAAGCCAAGAAAGAATGTTAGTTCCCCAAGTAAAGACATTTCAAATTCTTGCTGCATAACAAAAGCAAATTTCTGACTCATAGATTCTTCATTACTTCCAAAAATGATATCATCAACATATACAACCACAATCAATAGTTTATCATTTACAGTTTTTGTGTATAAATTGCTATCAGCAGACCCCTTTGAAAATCCTTGTTGATGAAGATATTTGTCAAGACGATAATACCATGCCCTTGGAGCTTGTTTGAGACCATATAGAGCCTTTTTAAGTCTGCAAACAAGTTTTTCATCATTTCCCAAAATGAATCCTTCTGGTTGTTCTATATAAACTTCTTCTTCTAAGTCACCATTGAGAAAAGCAGATTTAACATCCATTTGATAAACTTTGATTTGCTGTGTTGGGGTTCCCATGTTTTGGCCAGGTTGACAGAGACCAAAAGATGAGACAACATAGAACCACTTTCAGACTTTAGGATCTAGCCCTCCTAGGTCCAGAGAGGGATCTCTCTATACAAGTCAAAGGATATGTCTTTGAAGCTCTAACTCATGATTTTAGGCTAGTTGTAGGCTCAGGGTTGTTGGTTTGATTGTTTGTGTTTGGTTGGATGGAATCAGGAAAATAAAGACCACTATAAGACAAGGATGGGAAAAGAGGAAGCTTAGGCAGAGACAGATAACTCAGAGAACATCAAAGCCATTGGGCTATGGAGTCAAGAAAGGGTTTATTTGTGTTCAATGTGCAAGCTTTCAATTGAGCTAGTCATCTAGAGCATTTGGATCTTGAAGGAGATATTTGGAGTGGGACATTAAGGGTTGAAAATGAAAGGAGGAGGACCAACTAATTCTATCTATAGATCAGACCAGAGGTCATTTAACTCTAGGCCTGCTTGGACAAAATTAGAGGCTAAACAAGGGATCTTGGAAAGATTTAATAAAGTGGTAAGGTCCTAAAGAGATAGAGACAGGATTCTAAACCTCCCAGTGTTCCCAACACATCCAACTAAATCCCAACAAGAACATCTAAACATAGACTTCATTAATTCATACATCAGAGAGCAGGCAATAACATCCACTACACTGGTTAAACCAATTGAAACCAACATTCAGATACACATATAAGCAGAAAATATAGAAGGCTGGGAGAGCAGCAGCATAAGGTACCTATCAAGGGTAAATCGTATGCCAAACTTCTGATGCGAGCCTAAAGAAACATGATGAAATGAAAGCAAGTCAATCACAAATACAGAGAAAGGAAAACATCACCAGCTGCTTTAGATCAGGATCCAAAGAAACATGCTTGTCATATTAAAGACAACACCAATCATGTACATCATAGCCCATAGCTGGAACATTCAGTCTGAATACATCTAATCTCAGCCTATCTTACAATGTTACACAGAGAACTTGTCTCAAGAGGAGAATACTTGCATTCCACTGATATCTCATCAACAACCATTACAATGTTTCCTTCTGTGCTTTATAGCAAAGGGTGAACCTAAGATCGACTGAAGGAGTACGTGAAAATTAAATGTATCATTAAGCATAACAATGAATGCAGGGCCAAAACCCATTCTGCTAGACATGCTGTATATTTAATCTCTGTCACCTTCTTTGTGAGAGAATGATCTGCTCCAGATTTGATCTTGACATCTTTTCGCTGAAGTACTCCTGGTGTCTTGAACAAAAATAAAATAAACTACTGAAAGGTCTGTCACATAAATGCTCCGGTGGTTTTGAACCGTTGCCTGGTGGAATTCTCTTTAGGGACACGGTGTGTAAATAAAACAGTATGGGCGCCATGTACTTGATGAAGGAAAAACATTCTGCTGATGAAAAACCCGGATAAATTTACCTTTTGCTTGTGCTCGGGATCTTTTGATTGATCCTCGGGGTCTGTAATCTGCTGCTTTGCCCTCTAAAATTCGGATTAAAAGCTCAAGATCTTCATAAGCTCGCTTTAATCTTCCTTTTTCTCTGCACTGAAACACTTTGCCGCTCCATTTGCTTCTAACAGGGTAGCTCGGGTTTTAATGGTGATGGGAGGTTTTCAAAGTTCGAAATCCTGCTTTTCTTTAGTGCAAATCCCATCAGCCGCTTTCCTTGACAATTCTATAGCAGCGCCGGCCCTTAAATTTAATTCTGTCTGCAAACTCCTCCATTAAGATGGTACGACAGAAACATAGAGTCTTTCACCTCTAGCGACCCTGCAAAACAACAAACCTGTGAGGAAAACCATGGGTGGAGCAATGGATGCAGTGTGGATGGAGGAAATGGCCATGCAGATGGAATGGAGGGGAAGAATTGCAGGGGAAATGGTGAAAAATCGCTCTGGTAAGGTTGGCGGACGTTGCAGACTGAAAAACGCATGAAAAACATTAAAAAACCACGAAAACGGTACATTATATGTGTCAGAATGGTTGAATGGTACGGGATACGCACGTGGGGCGACGTGGCGTATGGACAGCCAAGTGGGCAGATGACGTGGGGACCCAGGCGACGGTGGAATGGTCAACAATGCATGGACAGATCTAGACCGTCGATCGGGCTAAGATCAACGGTGGAGGGCGACGGATGGTGGGCCAGAACAAGAGCTATCGCGTGCGCGATTTCATTAAATATCGTTCATCTCTGGTGAGCGGGAGCCGTCGGATGGAGCTTTCGAGATCTAACGGCTGACACGGATTTCGCTGGGCGTCCTGGGCAGGAAGTTAATGCGCAGGGGATGGAGTTAATGAGCGGGAGTGGGAGACTGTGAAACAATCAACGACGGGGAAAGAATCTGGACCATTGGTCGCTGATAGATCAACGACGGAGGATGATGGATGGAGGGCCCGCGGGTACGATGGGCGGGGTTAAGCAGTGTGCGGGTTCGATGAATGAGCGCCGTTGGATGAGGGCTCCAAGATCTGACGGTCGAGGTGAATTCCGCTGCCTGGCTTTCGTTCGAGAGATAATGCGCGAAATGGGCGGTTTTCGAAACAGTACACTTGGACACGCGGCAGGAGATGAGTGGAATCGCTGGGTGTCTAGGGAAAGCCACTCAGCGCCCAACGGTGGTGCAAAAAAAACTAGCGGGTTATGGGCGGATGACGTATGCAGGTGTGGGGAACACCATTTTGGGCGCGCTCCGCGCCGTTGGATCGACAAATGAATGGATGGAGGAGATCAACTACGGGGGGCCAAGGTGTACGAACATGAGGCTGTTGGAGCGACCCCCCACAGTGAATGACAGCCGTTAGATTAGATCATCACACATCCCGAGGAGTCAAATACGGGGCCACCATGATCTGACCATACGGATAGAATAAATCCCCCCGTAGGGGAAATGCCTAGGTCACGGCGCGGGGTTCTGTGGAAGGAAAAAGGGCACGGGGCTATCAGAAGAAGGGCTAAGACCCAAAAACATAAAATTTATCATTTAAATTCATTTTTAATGCGTTTTGGGGGCAATCAAAGGGTAACGATAGGGGAGATGGAGGGGGAAACTAGGGAAATAAGGGAGATGGGGAAATTTAAAGGGGATTTTGGGGGATTTAGGCATAGAGAGGGGGAATCTTGGGGGGGGAAGAAAGGGAATTCGGATAAAGGGAAAAGAGGGGAATTGATGTATTCGCAGGGGTAAAGGAGGGAATAATAGGCCCTTTTGAGCAATGTACTAGCAGAGAGGATTTATATAAGGCAAATCACTCATAGGCTTCAAGGGGAATGGTTTTTCAGGGGAAAAGCATTCCTTGAAGGCTCAAAACAATCTAGCCCCCAGCTGGCTTGCCAAGAATTTCATAGGGGGGCTAACAGTGGCTCCACATGGGGATGGCTTCTCCTTGGAGGAGTCAAGAAACCAGATATGATCTTTGGAGTAGGCCAGATGCCTGCTGTCATAAGCCATCTTTCTTCTTCAATTTTAGCTGCCACAGTATGATAGAAACATCAGCAAAAATATTTCCCAACCAATCTACCTACCCAAACTACAGTTCTACAATTTTCCCTTGGGTGCATTTGAACTAGCAGACCCTTTACATTTTATTTTGTAAAACAAAAACAAACCTATTCTAAATCTACCCTTATTGCTCCATGAGGCCAGATTAGACTGTTGGCCTCATACAATTCTCTACCTAATCTACTACCTGTTGGGATTAAACTGTCCAATAGGTTTCTTCACCTACATTCTAAGACAGGAAATTTAAACAAAACCAAGCCAGGATTAGACTGTCTGACTTGCTGGACATAAACTTGTAGAAGACAAAACTGTGAAGGCATGGAATTCTGCAACTTTGAAACATTCTTCTTTCTTTCTTGTGACTCAGGTTTTGAGCATATTTGAGTCACCTCTTTTCTTTGCTTCAGCTCTGGTTTTGGGCATATTAGAGCTGATTCTTCCTTCGTTGCTGATCCATATTTTGAGCTTATTAGGACCAGCTATTCTGCTTCCTTTGGCTCGGATTTTGATCAGGTTTGAGCCATGATTTTTACTTCAGAGGTTCATGCTTTGAGCATGTATGAACCTCTCTTTTCATACTATTTTTTGGAACTTTTTTTTACTTTTTTTTTTTTTTGAAAATGAAAACTTGCAATGGTATGTACAATGGAGATGAAACTGGAAATGGAAAATCAATAGAAGTAATGTTTGAGCATCCTTCCATTGACAGGACCCCCAAACAATTCTGTGCCATCAAGTTCTTGCAGAAAAAACGCATTGGGACCCACGGTGGCTTGTATGATATATGGGCCTTGCCACAAAATTTCAAACTTACCATGTTTGCCTTTGTCTTCTCTTCTCGAATCCCATCTCAGAACCTTATCTCCAACCTTGAAATATGAAGCTTTGGTTCTTTTGTCAAACTGTCTCTTTATGCCCTCCTGTACTCTGACAGCTCTGCTATAAACCTGCTCTCTTGTTTGCTGCAGATGGATTGTTTCATTAATTCTCCTTATCATGCTGTCCTCTTCTGATTGGATCTCCTGAAAAAGCTTGATTACTGGAACTCCAAGACTAGTAGGAAACACTGCTTCAGTCCCGTAAACTAGCTAAAAGGGTGACATGCCAATAGATTTCTTTGTAGTGAGCCTGTCTGCCCACAAGGTATGTATCAACTTTTTATGCCATGGTATTTTGTTCTCTTCCAGCAGCTTCTTAATGATTGTAACCAGGCTTTTATTTGATGATTCAGCTAGGCCATTACCCTAAGGGTAATAGGCAGTTGAATGACCAAGTGTGATATGGTACCTGTGACAGAAATCAACCATTCTTTTGGATCCGAAAGCAGCAGCATTGTCAGTGATTATTTTTCTTGGACAACCAAAACGAGATAAGATGAAGTCTTCTAGGAACCTAATGATGACATAGTCAGTGGCATTCCTAGTGGGTATAGCTTCTATCCATTTAGTGAAGTAATCTGTAGCAGTTAGGATCCATTTATGTTGTCCAGAGGAGGCAAGATGAATTTCTCCTATAAAGTCTAGGCCCCATTGCATGAAAGGGCCTTCTATGGTGATCGGTTGCAGAGGGAGGGGAAGGAGCTTTCTTTTGCCCTCAAAGATTTGGCATTTGTGGCAGGCAAGAATCATTTTATGGACATCACTAAAGAGTGTAGGCCAATAGTAACCAGTCCTGAGTATCTTATTTGCAGTGGTTTTCCAACTCAGGTGGCCTCCACACTCCCCAGCATGGAATTCTTGTTTGATTCTTTCAGCTTCAGTTTCAGACAAACATTTCAGCAAAAGGCCATTCGGTTTTTTCCAATATAAGCTTTCATTCATAATGCAGTAATTTCTAGCCTTGAGTTTTATGAATCTGGCCTTTGTTTTGGACATTTCTGGAGGGGCATTGAGGTTAGTGAGCACGTAAAGGATATCAGTATACCAAGGAGAGTTCTGGAACTGCTCCTCAACAGTTGGATGGGGCAATCCTTCCTGCTCATCTAAGGCATTTATCATGTTAATGTCAAGGGCCTGTAGATTAGATTCAGCCATTAATTGGGCCAGGCCTTGACCTTTGATTAGTTTGGTGGGTTTTATTTCAATGTCATATTCTAAAATTGTAGCAATCCATTTGCCCCTTTTCCCATCTGGGTCTTGGGACAAGATATCCTTGACCACTATATTTGGCACGAAAGCAATGGTGTGAGAATGCAGAATGTACACCCTAAAGTCTTTTAAGGCCTTAATCAGAGCATAGGCCTGCTTTTCCATGATGTTGTACTTTAAGGGTGCATCTCTCAAGGCTTTACTGAAGAAGGCTATAGGCTGTTCATTACCTTCTAAATTTTTCTGTAGCAAAACTGCCGCTATTGTGTGTTGGGAAGCAAATGAAAAGATCAGAAAATCTTTTGAGAAGTCAGGGCTGATAAGGACAGGGGCCTGAGTGAGTGCAAGTTTTACTGACTCAAAAGATTTCTTGGCTTCAATAGTCCACTTAATTCCTGCATCTTTCTTTAGCATTTCAGTCATTTTTCTAAGATGTTCAGCAAGATTGGGGATAAATCTTCTAAGGAAATTGATCTTCCCTATGAAGGACTGCAATTCCTTGATGTTTCGTGGATGTGTAATTTGAAGTATTCCCTCAACTCTCTGTGGGTTTATCCTAATCCCTTTCTCAGATATAATGTGGCCCAGAAGTTTACCTTCTTGCAGCCCAAAAACAATTTTCTTAGGATTTAAGGACAGGCCGTACCTTCTACATTTTCCAAAGACTTTCCTCAGATGTTTCAAGTTTTCTTCTTCAGTTTTAGAAAAGACAGTCAAGTTATCCAAGTAGATAACTATGAAGTGACCTATCTCCTCTGAGAAAGCTATGTCCATCGCTCTCTGGAAGGTAGCTCCAACATTCATCAATCCAAAGGGAATTTTCAAGTACATGAAGGTGCCCCATGGAGTGGTAAAAGCTGTTTTGAGTTGATCTTCTGGGAGTACCAGAACTTGGTTGTATCTTGAAAAACCATCAAGCAGGGAGATTCTCTTAGAGCCCACTACCTTTTGTAGGATATGTTCCATTCTAGGCAAAGGGTAGTTGTCTTTCAGGGAGGCTCTGTTGAGGTTTCTGAAGTCTATGCATAGTCCGATCTCCCCTGTTTTCTTCCTTACAGCCACTAAGTTTGACACCCAATCAGAAAACCTCATAGGAACAATTATGCCTGCATCATACATCTTCCTGATCTCTTTCTCTACTGCAGGCAATTGTTTTGGATTGATTCTTCGAAGTTTTTGTCTGAACGACTTCTGATTTTCCTTTAGTGGTATCTATGTTGTATGATGTTGGTGTCATAGGCCTTTAAGTCTTCATAGCTCCATGCAAACACATCAATGAATTCCTTAAACAAGTCAATGTATTTTTTCTTAATGTTTGCAGGTATAGATTTAGCCAGTTTTATCATTTTGGGTCGGTCTTCAGTGCCAATGTTGCATTCTTCCACATCAGAATCAGCATGTTCAATTGTGGGCTTTTTTGCTACGTCATTAAAGTCAAAAAGGTCCTCTAAGGGTGCCAGGCCTCTGGGTATGTTCTTATCTTTGGCCTGCAACACCTTTACTTCTTCTGTATCTGCGTTTTCACAATTTTCGGTTAGATTTCCAGTTTGCTCGAAAAAAGAATTCATTTCTATGTTACAGGGTGTTTCTTGTTCGTCTGGGGGATCCTCGCCTGGGCAGCTATCATCAGAAATCGAGTCTAAATCCGAAAACTCAAACTCATTCCTGCCCACCAGGAAATCTTCGATCTGTTTGTCTCCTTCAAAGACCTGCCAATATTTTTCATTGTCTGGCACTGCAGGCCTGAATTTGGTCTGAATGATAATCTGTTGGTCAGCTGGGGCCTTAGGATATGAGCTAGCTAGGCAAGCTAATCCATTTGCAACTGCATTTTCCCCCCTAGGAATGAATACTAACTCACATTCAACAAACGTTTTCAGCAAATCTAGAGTATCATTCCTGTATGCCCTAAGCCTGGGGTGTTTTGCTGAATACTCACCATTCACCTGTTTGATCACTAACTCTGAGTCTCCTCTCACAACTATCCTACGGGCTCCTAATTTTTTCAATAGATTTAAGCCCAAGATCAGAGCCTCATATTCTACAATGTTATTCGTGCATTTGAAATGCAGATTGACAACGTGGCTCTCTGCGTGATCATTTTCAGTGTTACGCAGCCACACTCCTGCTCCAGCACTCTGCCTCGTACAGGACCCATCAAATTTCATTTCCCATAGGGGTTCGTTGTTTACTCTGTCTTCATCCCCACCCCTACAGCTGGATTCGCCACTATGTTGAGTTGTGAGGTTTGTGCTAGGCGGGGGGTCATTTTGTGGTTCATTATGGGCATGGAGATCAGGGAGGTGGCTAGCTTGCTATTTTTGTTCTGTTTCGGTTTCATTCAGAGTTATATTTTCAGCAGTTTTCCCATGGTCTTCTTCATCGTATTTTTCCAGAGTAGCCATTATGTTGAAATCCATGGGCTGTATGTTTGTATTTCCATTATCTGATCTTGGCTCTTCTGAGGATTGGTCATTGTAGAGAATGAAAGAGTCTAGATTTGTATGTACAAAGTATAATGGTGAGTTTTCAGGTTTCTCGGGGCTACTGACTAAAAATTTCATCTAAGACTCTCTATACAGTCTTCTAAGTTGGCCAAATATAGGGATAGTGGCATATGAGCCATCCATCTGCATTGTTCCCTGTAGTTTGGCTCCCCATGATCTTGACAATAGCATGCCATATTTTGGTGGCACATCCGCCACCACAACATCCATGACCATACACTTGGCAGGAATTTGGGCCAGACTTACACATAAGTCTTTGATGAGGCCTAGGCATTTTACTCTGTTAGAGTCGAATGAGTATAAGTCTTTGTAGGGTCTGGTTATCTCTAGGCCTAGCCTCTCCATCACTACCTTAGGCATTAGATTGTGTGATGCACCAGAGTCATGCATGGCATTATGGAGGATCTTGTCATGAATGTTGAGACTGATATAAAAAGGTGGAACTACCCCTTCCTGAAACTTTCCTTCAATTTTTGGACCAAAGAGTAGGGCTGGTTGATCATCATTCAGATTTACAGTATCATTGTTTTCACTCAGATTTAATGCTTTCAAAATTTGGCCTTTATATACATCCTGAGTGGCCAGCTCAGATAATGGTACATAAATTTTGATTTTTGCAAGTTCAATCTCTAAATTGAAAGTGGATTGTGTCTTGGAAACACTTGACTCTGTTTTATTTGCTGCCTTGGTAGCTGAGTAATTTGGTGTTTTCTCACTATGTACAAGGTTTGGAACAGTTGTATCAGGAGTACTAACTGAAGTGCTAGTACTGCTGGTTGGTTGACTTTGTTTTTCAGTGTCTTGGTTGTCTTTCTCCTTATGCTTACCAGAACTTTCAGCTGCTATTTTGTTATTTACAGAGGTTGCTTTAGAGGTTTTGTTAGGTCTTTTCTTGATGGTTACCTCAGGAGTCTTCGTTTTGGGATTATCTTGGCTTTTCTTGCTCCTAAGTTCATATTGTTTTCTGACCTGCATCATGGCATTTTCAAATCCTAATCTGTAATCCTCAGTTTCTAACCATTCCTCATCCTCATATGCAGATGAGGGCAGATCTTCTTCTGAATCGCAGTTAAGGACTGAGTCCTCTGCTTCAAACATATTTATGGTATTCCCTTCAGACTCTTCAATGATTCCCTCGTCTTCATCTAAAAAGTTTTCTTGAAATGGGGGAATAATTTGTTGGTATGACTCTCTTTGTCTATTGGGAGCAACATTGTTTCTTCTAATGTTTTGGTTTTGGTTTCTGTTTTGGTTATTGTTTTGGACAACCATCCTCTTTATCATTTGTTGTAGCTCTTCCACGTTTTTGGACAGTCTGTCATATTTGGGATCAGACGTGGAAGCTACGTTGTCATCCCTATATGTTACCCTTTTTTCAGCTTTTAATCTTGCCCTTTTTTCCATTAAGTTTGCTTCTATGGTTATTGCTCCTTTATGCATGTCTTCCAGGGTGGTGTATTCTTTGTCTCTAAGCTCATAGGCCAGGTCAGCATCAAATCCATCAGGATACTTAGCCAGGGCCATACCTTGTGGAGGTTTCATGTGTGGAGGGAGAGCATTATAAATGCTGTTGAATCTAGTGGTGTAATCGTGAACACTCTCTCCTACGTTCCTCTTAAGGGACATGTATTCTGCTAGGAGCTGGCGAGGGTTTACTCTAACCTCCCATTTGTTTATGAAGGTTTGGTATAATGCAGGGAGATCTTGAATACTGCCAGGAGGTAAACCTTTAAACCATTTCTTTACCTCACCTCCTAAGCTTTGGGCAAAGATTCTCATTTTGATTGTTTCGTCGTCAATCTCCATATAATCAAAAGAATCCTCCATCTTATCTACATGTTGTTGAGCTGTTATAGACTCTTTAGCAGTGAAGTGTGGGATTTTTGACTGATAATCATTTGGTAAGGGTAACAGGGGTTGAGGTAACAGCAGAGGTGCATACCACGCTGCCATGATAATGTTCTGATGGGGTATAGGATTAGCTTGAGCAGCTGGTATTTGGATGACAGGGATGTTAGGACCAGCAGAAGTCTGTTGAGCAGACCTAGGGTGAGAGAGCCCCAAGTTTTGAAGGAAGTGAAAATCAGGTGGTGTGGAAGGAGGGGTTTCACTGTCCCTAGTGTTTTGACCACTGTCAGATGGTGAACCGTGAAGCTCGAGGTCTTGCTGGTCTAGATGATTGAATGACCTAGTTCTCGGTAGTCTATTAGGTATGTCTAGGTCGGGGAGACAAAGTGATAGAGCTGCTAGGTCTTCTGGTGCGGAATTAGCTCTATGAATGTGGCTGGAAATAGTTGGTCTTATATGTGTAAGAGTTCCTCTGAGGATATTCTCCGGATTGTCAACTATTTCAGGTGGGTCAGGGTTGGGATAAGCTCTTGTGTGAATGGTTCTAAAAGCCAGAATGTTGTTTCTTGGCTAAGCAACTTAACCCTACTTGTCTCTTCTATTGTGGTTAATGTTGTCTCAGGGGTTGGCCTCCCAGTGGAGTCTGATTGTGAAACCGAGATAATCAGCAGGCCTACTGATCACCAGTGGAGTCTTTTCGTTTAGGAACAATGGAGTCGCCAGGTGGAGGTTTTAGAATGTTTCTAGGGAGTACACTATCCACCATAGTGCTCAGGAACTATCACCTTTTAGGAATCTCCTCTGAATTAGCAAGCTCCAACCAGAGATTGACTGGGAGGGCATTTACCAGATATGTCACCTCTGAAAAGAGGATGAGATCTGGAGGCTACCTGGCCCTTTCCAGGCTCTGTCTAAGAGTATGGTGGATATTCAATAATGAAGGTTGATTCAAGAAAGGGGTGACTTACTGTCAACCTAACCAGAGTTCTAAGTTTCTGAGTTTTTTATGAATGTTTAAGGTGAAATGTACTCAGATTCCCCAGCGGAGTCGCCATTATGTTGGGGTTCCCATGTTTTGGCCAGGTTGACAGAGACCAAAAGATGAGACAACATAGAACCACTTTCAGACCTTAGGATCTAGCCCTCCTAGGTCCGGAGAGGGATCTCTCTATACAAGTCAAAGGATATGTCTTTGAAGCTCTAAATCATGATTTTAGGCTAGTTGTAGGCTCAGGGTTGTTGGTTTGATTGTTTGTGTTTGGTTGGAGGGAATCAGCGAAAGAAAGACCAATATAAGACAAGGATGGACAAAGAGGAAGCTTAGGCAGAGACAGATAACTCAGAGAACATCAAAGCCATTGGGCTATGGAGTCAAGAAAGGGTTTATTTGTGTTCAATGTGCAAGCTTTCAATTGGGCTAGTCATCTAGAGCATTTGGATCTTGAAGGAGACATTTGGAGTGGGACATTAAGGGTTGAAAATTAAAGGAGGAGGACCAACTAATTCTGTCTATAGATCAGACCAGAGGTCATTTAACTCCAGGCCTGCTTGGACAAAATTAGAGGCTAAACAAGGGATCTTGCAAAGATTTAATAAGGTGGCAAGGTCCTAAAGAGGTAGAGACAGGATTCTAAACCTCCCAGTGTTCCCAACACATCCAACTAAATCCCAACAAGAACATCTGAACATAGAATTCATTAATTCATACATCAGAGAGCAGGCAATAACATCCACTACACTGGTTAAACCAATTGAAACCAACATTCAGATACACATATAAGCAGAAAACATAGAAGGCTGGGAGAGCAGCAGCATAAGGTACCTATCAAGGGTAAATCTTATGCCAAACTTCTGATGCGAGCCTGAAGAAACATGATGAAATGAAAGCAAGTCAATCACAAATACAAAGAAAGGAAAACATCACCAGCTGCTTTAGATCAGAATCCAAAGAAACATGCTTGTCATATTAAAGACAACACCAATCAGGTACATCATAGCCCATAGCTTGAACATTCAATCTGAATACATCTAATCTCAGCCTATCTTACAATGTTACACAGAGAAATTGTCTCAAGAGGAGAATACTTGCATTCCACTGATATCTCATCAACAACCATTACAATGTTTCCTTCTGTGCTTTATAGCAAAGGGTGAACCTAAGATCGACTGAAGGAGTAGGTGAAAATTAAATGTATCATTAAGCATAACAATGAATGTAGGGCCGAAACCCATTCTGCTAGACATGCTGTATATTTAATCTCTGTCACCTTCTTTGTGAGAGAATGATCTGCTCCAGATTTGATCTTGACATCTTTTGGCTGAAGTACTCCTGGTGTCTTGAACAAAAATAAAATAAACTACTGAAAGGTCTGTCACATAAATGCTCCAGTGGTTTTGAACTGTTTCCTGGTGGAATTCTTTTCAGGGACACGGTGTGTAAATAAAACAGTATGGGTGCCATGTACTTGATGAAGGAAAAACATTCTGTTGATGAAAAACCCGGATATTACCTTTTGCTTGTGCTCGGGATCTTTTGATTGATCCTCGGGGTCTGTAATCTGCTGCTTTGCCCTCTAAACTTCAGATTAAAAGCTCAAGATCTTCATAAGCTCGCTTTAATCTTCCTTTTTCTCTGCACTGAAACACTCTGCCGCTCCATTTGCTTCTGACAGGGTAGCTCGGGTTTTAATGGTGATGGGAGATTTTCAGAGTTCGAAATCCTGCTTTTCTTTAGTGCAAATCCCATCAGCCGCTTTCCTTGAATTCAGATAAAGGGAAAAGAAGGGGAATTGATGTATTTCGCAAGGGTAAAGGAGGGAATAATAGGCCCTTTTTGAGCAATGTACTAGCAGAGAGGATTTGTATTAGGCACAACAATTGAGAGACTTCAAGGGGGATAGGTTTTCAGGGGAAAGGCATTCCTTGAAGGCTCAAAACAATCTAGCCCCCAGCTGGCTTGCCAAGAATTTCATAGGGGGGCTAACATGCTGGAAGCTTGAAAAAGCAAGAAACATTCTTATGGCTTCAAGTCTAGCTACAAGAGCAAAAGTTTCTTCAAAGTCTATACCTTCTTATTGAGCATACCCCTTGCAAACAAGTCTAGATTTATTTCTTATAACATCCCCATTCTCATTTAACTTGTTTTTGAATATCCATTTAGTTCCAATAACATTTTTGTCATGAGGTCTTGGTACTAATTCCCAAGTGTGATTCTTTTCAATTTGATCAAGCTCTTCATTCATGGCTTGAATCCAACATTCATCTTTGCTAGCTTGATTGACATTGCGTGGTTTAATAGTGGTTAGAAATGCCAGATAGCTAGAAGATCCCACAAGAGCCCTTCTTGTTTGTACACCTGATCCCTTTTCTCCCAAAATTTGAGATTCTGGATGATTCTTTTGAACATATCTGGATGGAGCTTTTTCAGATAAATCATCTTCGGGTTCTTCATTGGGTTCACTGTCTATATCATTTCTATTTAATGTAGAAGGATATATTTCATCATCGTCTTTATCTGTTGTTTGTTTTTCTTCTTTTGGAGCTGCAGGAGACTCATCAATAACAACATCAATACATTCAACAATCTTCCAAAGTCTTTTATTGTAACATTTATATGCTCTACTCCTAGAGGTGTAACCAAGAAGTATTCCTTCATCTGCTCTGGGTTCAAACTTGCCAAGTTTTTCATCATTATTTTTGATAAAACATTTGCTTCCAAAAAATCTAAAATTCTTCATAGTGGGAGGATTACCATACCAGAGTTCATATGGAGTTTTATCACTATTTACACAAACATGTGCCTTGTTAAAAATATTTACTGCTGTATGTGCTGCTTCTCCCCATAATGTGTCAGGTGTTCCAGAATCATCAAGCATAGCTCTAGCCATTTGTTGAACTGTTCTATTCATTCTTTCTGCAACACCATTTTTTTGTGGAGTGCCAGCTATAGAAAACTGTCTTTTTATGCCATGTTGTTCACAAAATTCAAGGAATTCATCTGATGTATATTCTCCTCCTCGATCAGATCTAAGACACTTTATTTTTAGATCTAATTCATTTTCAACCAGTGCTTTGAAGATCTGAAATTTCTCAAAAGCTTCATCTTTGTGTTTAATCAACCCAATCCAACACATTCTAGAGAAATCATCAATAAATAAGATATAGTATTGTTCACCACGTGGTGACTTTTTCCTCTCAGGCCCACATATGTCAGTATGAATGAGTTCAAGAGGCTTACTTGATGATCCTTCCTTTGCATTAAATTTCACTCTAGTTTGCTTACCGAATTGGAAAAATTTGCATATGATGCTTTCAGGTAGAGTAATATTGGGAAGATCACGAACAACTTTAAGTCTGCTTGATTTGTTGATTTGAGAGAAGCTCAAATGCCCCAACCTTCTATGCCATAGCCAATTTTCTGAAGATTTACTCAAGTAACATTGATCTTTGCAGTTCTTCAATACATACAGGTTGCTTGGAGTTCTGTTTCCTTTTATAATTGTTTTACCTGTATCAAGATCATGTACCACACATTCTTTTGAACTAAAGACAACTTCAGTTCCTTGATCACACATTTGACTTACACTTAACAGGTTATGCTTTAATCCATCCACATACATGCCATTATTAGCTTTCACCTTTTCTTTTAGAAAAACAGACCCTTTTCCCTTAATGAAAGCAGGAGTATCATTTCCAAATGTAACATTCTTTTATTTTTCTAGAGCACTATATGCAAGAAGTTTGTTTTTGTCACCTGTCATGTGTTTTGAGCATCCACTATCAATATACCATTGATTTTATTCACCTTCTGCAAATAAAGTTATGCCACAATTTTCAACCTGTAATTCCTTCTTTTTCCACACTTTGGTGTTTGAAGGAAAATGCTCTTTTGGCTGGACTTTGCTCCTGCATTTAGATTCTTCATGGCCAAAGTTATTGCAATAAGCACATTCAACTTCATTTTGAAGAGGAGAAAAGTTGTTATAGGTATTCTTCTTTGTTCCAATATCCATCCTTTTCTTTCTTGCTTCTCTTGTCATGATGGTTTTATATGCAACACATTGAACAGCTTTATGACCAAAATTGTGACATGAGAAACATTGTCCATTGAAGAAGAATTTTCTGCTATTATGAAATCTTCTACTTGAATTTACCTGTTGGTTGGTGTTTCTTTGAAAGGTATTCTTGTTAGTGTTATTTGAATTGAGCTGGTCATGCTTTACCTGTGAATATTCTTTATTCCCTTGCTGAGTGGCAGAATGTTGGATACTGGCTGTAGCTGCTTTTAGATAATTTGGTGCTGAAGTTTGAGAAGATTCTCCGATATATCCAAGACCTGTCTTTATAAAAGGAGAACGTTGTACCTTGATAATCTCATCTAAGGTTTTAGATCCTTTAGCAAATCTAAGATTCAAAGTCTTCACTTTCTCAATTTCTTTTCTTATACTTACTATTTCACATTCTAATTTCTCATTGTGTTTCTCCTTTTCTTCAAGCTGATTTTTCAGAGTTTCTATGGATATTTTACTTTCTTCTAAGCATATTTTACTTTCTTCTAAGCATATTTTGAGTTGATCGAATTCATCAAGAAAATCATTGTCCTCTAAAGCATCCATAAAAGTATCTTTTTCTTCTCTAGATTCTTTTTCAAATGCCATGAGAATTCTAAGATCTTGTTCACATTCTTCCTCACTCTCAGATAACCCATCACTGTCTTCATGAGTATAGTAACTTTTTCTAGTGCTAAACCGATTCTTATTCCTTCTTGCTACTTCCTTCCCTTTTCCATGTGTTTCTTTGTAAGGACACTTAGCAACATAATGACCAACTCTTCCACAAGAAAAACATTTGAAAGGAAGCTTACCTCTGAACCGTCCTGTGCCAAGTTGGAGTTTCTTTACAAAATTTACCTCATCTTCTTCTGAGATATACCCTAATCCTTCTGTCTCTTGTACTTCTTTCCCTTTTGTAGAAGCTCTAAAGATGACTTCTTTGACTTCAGATGGTCCTCCTCTTCTCATTTCACATGCAGTTAGTATGCCATGAAGTTGCACCACAATAATATTTTGAAGATCCTGCTTTTCTTCAAGAGCAGAAACTTTTGACTCAAATTTTGCCGTTAGTGATCTTAAAACTTTCTCAACCAAAGTAGATTCGGTTATTGTTTCTCCCAGATTTCTCATACGATTTACAATATCATCAATACGTAAAAAGAAATTGGCAATGCTCTCCTCATTATGCATTTTTAGATTCTCATATTGAATTCTGAGAGTTTGGAGTTTAGCACTTTTTACCTTTGCATCACCTTCATAACTTAGAATGATTTTGTCGCATATTGCCTTTGCTGTATCCAGCTCATGACTTTGACAAAGTCTGATTCAGTTAGACTTCCCAATAGAGCATTGACCGCCTTTGCATTTGTTTCATAATTCTTTCTTTCCATTGAATCTGTTGGTGTTGCGGCTGGATATTGATATCCTCCTTCAACCATAACCTATACATATGCTCCCAGAGACTAAGGATAGGATCTCATCCTTGTTTTCCAGAAGATTAAATTGTTTCTGTTGAAGAGCGGAGGCCCGATAGATGCTGTTCCTTCTTGATTGCTCATCTTGATTGATCTTCCTTCTAGTGGCTAAGCCTTTTTAGAAGGACCTGCTTTGATATCAATTGTTGGGAAAAATACTGAGAGGGGGGGTGAATCAGTATTTAGAGCTTATAATATAAATTCAACTTTTTCTTTGAGCAGATTTCCATATGCGGTTTTTATGAACGGAACTAGCGTATGCACGCGGAAATGCAGAAGGAAACTAGCGTATACTGATTTAACTTTCCATATTTAGAGAAAATTCTCAGAAACAATCTTATAAATAGATTTATCAGTTATGTATTAGGTTATGAGAAGTAATCAACAGAATAAAGCATCACACACATGAACACCAATATTTAAGGTGGAAACCCAATTCGGGAGAAAACCACTGCTGCTGTTGTCTCTGTTTTCAATCTTTATTATATAGAAAAAATTTTACAACATAGTACTGATGCAGACTCATACCAGTACGTAGGCTTCTACCTGCAGAAGGCTGCAACCTTCTCTCGTTTTCCAGCTACAACTGGAAGGGAGCTCTGACCCCTTGATCTCGTTTACTAGCCTCTCCTGGAAGGGAGCTTCGACCCCCTGAAATCAATCACCAGTATCTATTGACAGAAAGCTTCTTCTTTCATACTGAAGGCTTCAACCCCCAGATCTATTGCTGACCACATTTCATCAATTTTCATATTGGATCCAACAGCTTCAACACAACCCTTCACTTAACATCAGCAAACATACTTTGCCCAATACTTCAAACAGAACAGTGAGACCACTGTAACCAGAATGTTAGAGATAAACCAGACTTCAGAATAGATATGCAGATACAAACTCAACCTTGAACATTCATTAATTCAAATAGCATATGCTACTTTTCTTCACCGAAGCCTTGTACATACGCGCTTTCCTGCATACCAACCCGCGTATACTTTTGTGTATTTTATTCTTCAGAAACCCTAACTGCCATACGCGCTTTTCATGAAGAGAACCTGTGTATATACACACTTTTTATGAAACCAACTAGCGTATAGATCTGTAAAAATAAATTTTGTAGAACAGACCAAATCTATAGAACTTACCGAGATTTATTCATTTTCTTCAGCAAACTTGCACCAGTTCTTCATGATTTCGTCAGTCGATCAAACCAGAGATTCATCATCGTCAGATCTAGAGATCTTGAACCATCATTATATCCATGGGTGCATCATAGATTCAGATCTATCAATTAAGAACAAATTTCATCCATGCAGATATTCCTTAGAGAAATTTATTCATCAACAACCCTTACACATGCACACCTTGCACTATGATATTCTTCTCCTTAAATAGATTTAGCTTTTACCAATACCATGAGTCAAAACCACACAACTTCCGATGGTATTCTTGGACGGAATCAAATAAACCATACAATGCTCAATACTGTGTGCCAAAACCATGGTAATGCCCCTTGGTATTATAATTTTGGAGTGCAAAAGGGCATACGTGACTTGGGACGTACTTATCCGCGTGTATACGCGACTTGGCCTTTACAAAAGCGCGTAAACATTGTGAAATATTATATTTGTCATTTCTTCGGCACAGACTGGACTTATTTTTCTCTGTCACATCTGAACTGCACTGTAGATACATAATTCTTACATCTTTAACACATAGGTTGCTATCCAAAGACAACTCATCAAGTCAGTTTCCATCAAGGACAACTTCATCAAGTAGGTTGCCATGAACTGCACTGTAGATACATAATTCTTACATATTTAACCCATAGGATGCTATCCAAAGACAACTCATCAAGTCAGTTTCCATCAAGGACAACTTCATCAAGTAGGTTGCCATCAAGGACAACACATTGCATCATATTTCCAACAGGGGGAACTGCGTAATATCCACTTGGAGAACCTTTGGTGCCATCCAAAATTGCACATAACTTTCAACATTTTTCTGATTTGGATGCCAAACGGTGATGATGTTCCATTCATCTTGAATGGAATGGTTTAGGTTGGCATGTCTCATGATTTTGGAGGAAGAGTCTTTGGAGACTCAATATTCTTCTTGCCATTGGAGGGCAATCATGTTGTAGCCCAAGACTAGCATTCCCTCTAAACTTATCATAAGTGGAGAGGAGGACAGTGTGGGATAGGCCCTCTTGCCTATCATGTTCATTTATTCAGCCCAGCTATAGTTCACGAGCCAAAGGTGGAGGAGATTCTTCATGAGTTGCCATGTTGGAGGGTAACTCACTTCATTTGGATGATAGCATGGGTGAGGGGGGCACTCATTCACCATGTTTCTCATCACTCCTAATTTGTGGAGGCCATGAGACAAAAAGCAGGTTTCCATTCACACTTTCCACCTTTGATTGATGTAGACCATTTGGTTTTGCACACTTGGGAGGAAACATTGGATGACAGTTTTATTGCAGATTATCTTGATGCAGTGATGGAGGCCATTGATGGGAGGCCACATGAGGAGGAGGGGAGAAATTTTTCTCTCCCTATACATTTTCTTGAGTACAAACAAATATTTTTGAGGGGAGGACTGTAATGTTCCAAAATATTAGCCTCAAAGCTAAATGGAACATTAGAGTTAGCAACAGCTTTAGCCGGCGAATAAATGGGTAGAAAAGCCCATAAGTCTCCTAAGAAGGATAAAAAAAACTCCAAATGTGAAAGGGGACACTCTTTCTAGCTTAATAAAACACCTCCATGTGTGAATAGGGATAATATCAAGCTGATTCAGTCTACTTTGACTAAGTCAACAATGCAGTTTTAGAGGAGGAGGAATCCAAGGAGGAATAATGCAGTTTTGGAGGGAGATGTATCTTTGGATAGAGATGACCTAATTGTGTGGGGCCAAGGGCAAGAAAACTCATGTTTTATATAAGGAAGAGGATGGCAGCACTATTCTTCATGTTTTAGATTATTATTCTTGTCTGCTTAGACTTTTGATCCCTTTGCTACTTAGCAGGGTTGCAGTGCTGTTTAGCACCGGGTGTTCCCGAGAGGGAATCCCACCTCTTTCCTTTGAGGAGCCTCATTGGGAGAGTTTGTATTCATCATTCCAAATCAGGTTTTCAAGCCAAGCTTCAACCAACTTCATCAGCACATTTTTTTCCAGAGATTGTGCAGTGTTGCTGGGTGCAATAATGGAAGGGACTGGAATCTCGGTTTCTGAGCTAGTTTCTCATTGGAAGAAGGTTTCCTTCACTTGAGGGACCTGTTTGGAGATATCCAGAGCTGAATTAAGATATGTGGTATCAGACCACACATTTCCCATACATTCCTAGCGCTGTTCCATCTAGGGAATGCGTTATTTTGGAGGCAGTACTCAGTGCATGGTTTGGTGGCTCCGTTGTAGTGTTTTCTTGTGATTGAGAGGTTCATCCTTTCATGGGAGGAAGTTATTGAGGGATATACATCAGATCAGACATATTTCAGCCTTCTACACTCATGTGCTTTAGTGTTGCAGTGGTGATTCACTAAATTACTAAATATCATATTTTGTATGCAGAGTGTTTGACAAGAAACCCTTGCCGGGTTGTCTTGTATTTTGTATAAGGAGACTAGATCTCATTCCTTTGAGAATTATTGTCTAATATATGAGTAGATCTATTGTTCTCCTATTTTCTGAGTTAAAACCCTCTTATAACTGCGCAGTCCCTTTTATGCAACATTTCTGAGTTGTAGTATTTGGGGTTTTTGGTCAATTTCAGCTACACTAGTGTGGGAGGTTTGTTTAACCCACCTAGTTTCATTTATTTCTGATCTCCTCTTGGAATTAGATGATAGATGGACATATATATGGGATACAAGTGTTTATTTTAATTTTCTATGGCATAAATTTCTGAAAATTCGTTTTTAGTGCAAGCTTGTTGAGCTGTCCCGTTTTTGGGATATTACACACCCCAAACCCCATGCGTTAGACTAAATATTACAAAATATTTCAAAACTGGAAAAAATTGAGGCTTGGAAACCCTGTTCCAACAGTCCCCCAACAAAATATTGTGACTCATCCTGAGTCACAGTTCTAGTGGGGTCTTCATCCTATCCTTGAGCTGCTCCATCGTGACAATAAGCGAGGGAAAAACGTGAAGGCTCTACGCGGCAGTCGTGTGCGCGATGCCCACCAGTTTTTGCGAGGTTGGTCCTTTTGTAACAGCGGTGACACTGTCTAGAGTTTGGTTCAATTTTCGTACCACCCCGTCTAAGTCCTGCAAAATATTGAGGGCTTTATCCGACCAGGGTGTTAGATGGTTGCTGAATACCTGTTTCTTGCGCCAGAGCCCCACACTTTCACTGTGAAGTGCGTGGCTGGTTTGAAGACATTCTAAGCACTGGGCTGGAACAAGGGTGGTCATCTTTGCTTCCAGATGCTTAAAGTATTGAAGTAGAGTGCCCATGCACGTCCCTGGGTCATTGATGGTATCAATATGGAAGCCCTGCTTGTTGCGTGTGACATGGTACTTGTCCCTGACAAATTTAGTAGTATGGTGCTCGAATTTATTGCTTGTTTTGTCCCTAGGATTGGGTCCATTCATAGGGAGGCCTGTAATGCAGTGAATGAGAGCACCATCAATCGGTATGCGGCCTTAGAGCCACAAGCATCTATCATGGATGAGTGCCAGCAATTGGCGAAAAACGAGGCTAGTTATGTTGTAGCGACCAAAATGGGGGAGGCGCAGCAAGTTCAAGATGCCTACTCTGGCTAATCCCTTGACCCAAACCATTGGCTCGACTTTGAGCACACCATCTTCGACAACTTGTTATAGGTACATGTGTGGAGCTAACGAAGGGAAAGTGTCCAAGTTCCCCAGGTCATTCTCATCGAAATTTATGTGGGGAAGGTGGCCGAACATATCTCCCAGCTGGGGCACTTCTTCTGGGACTAGAGGCATCTAAATATAGGAGTGGACGACATCCACTTTGGGCATATGAGCTGCTATTCTTCGCGGCCGAACATAAGGTGGTAACCAGGTTAGCAGAGTTGCCTGCAGGCCTTCTGCTGTGAGTGCCATCGGGTTCGAGGGTATAGTAAGCGATCGCTTCTTAAGAACTTTATGGGGGGAGCACCGAATCTGAGGGGAAGTACGAGGCATCCCACCAGCCCATTTCGTCTATTTTATCTTTCCTTTTTCCTTCCGGTGTGTTGAAGTCGAGACAATTTCTTCGACTGCAGGGGTTATCTCTCAGACCTCATCAGATCCTATTTCCTCGGATATCGTTTCAGGTGGAGGCGCATTTGGGTTGGTAGCGGTCATCCTCGCTTGGAAGATGAACTCAATGTTGCTACTGTCGGATGACGGAGCTTGCTCAATCATGGGGACGACAGGTAGACATATGAAATGGTATATACCAGAGTGGTCTAGGTTCGACAATCTTAAGCAGTAATTGGATCTCGTAAAACAAAAAGTCCTCATCTTATAGCTTCCACGAGGGAGAAACGACTGGTGGATCCTTAATTTCCTTTCATTATTATGGGAACAGTAAAAATTCCTCGTAGATCGCCACATTAATTGCCACTTACCCGCTTCATTAAACGGGAAGCACGGTTTTCCATGCTCTAGCTCCGTCCCAACAACTAGGTTTGTCCACTGCATACAACGCCTGCGCCAGTCTCGCACACACCCTTACTCCCAGTTCTGCGCACCATCCCTACGCATCCATTCTTGCACACCATCCCTATGCATCCAATCCTGCACACCATCCCTATGCACAGTGTCCATGGTACAGCTACTCCGGCCATATAGTCCTTTGATTGGAACCGAGGAGTCCCAATAGGGCTTTAGTCGAATGCCATTAACATATCCTGGTAGGAAATTTCCACGCAGTGTAGCCAATTAGACCGCACCGCCATTGGTAATTTCCTTGACTGTATACAGACCTAACTAGTGCTTTCAAAACTTCCCTGGGTGTTTCGCGAACTCGCTATCGTACAATAGGAAAAATTCTCCCTCCAAAAAGGTCTTATGTCGAATATGTCGATCATGCCACGCTTTCTCCCCCGCCTTCTGAACATGTTGGTGGAATTGGGCGACGAACCGGTCTTCTTCCAACGCTACCAGCAATGCCAGGCGTTCCTCCATAATGTCTGGGTCTGCCATATTTGTGAAGGCCGAGATGCGCAAGCTGGGAACGATGTATTCCATAGGCATAATAGCTTCCTTCCCGTAGACCATGTGGAAGGGTGTTTTTCCTATGAGCTTCTTACACGTAGTTCTATAGGCCCAGAGTACAGAGGGGATGCGTATGTCCCAATCGCTCCATTGTGCATTACAGACCTTGGTGAGTGCCTGTTCCAAAATTTTGTTAGATGCTTCTACGGTTCCATTCGCCTGTGGATCATATGGGGTGCTTTTGGCATGGTTGATATGGAATTCCTCAATCAGAGCCTTCATTGTTTCATTAATGAAATGCGTCCCTCTGTCACTCATCAGAACCCTTGGGCACCCAAACCTGGTCAAGGTATTTTAAAAAATGAAGTGCGTTGCCGTGTCTGTAGTGCAATCCTTAACAGCGTTAGCTTTTTCCCGCCTGGTAATGTAATCTGTGGTCGTAATGATATACCGAGCACCTGTATTCTTACTGGGGGGGTTAATGGGGCCTACAAAGTCGATGTCCCACTTATAAAATGCCTACAAGGCCATCTGTGGTTGCAGGGGAATCTCATCCCGGCGTGAGGGTTTCCCAGTCCGTTGGAATGCGTCGCAGGCTTGACAATAAGTATGAGAATTCGTGTGTAGTGTGGGCCACCAAATCTCGGCCCATAATATCTTCTGCATAGTGGATTTACTCGTGTAATGTCCCCCTGCAACTCCTCAGTGGGCTTCGGCTAGGATAGCTGGTCTTTAATGTTCAAGGACATATCTTCGCAGTACCTCATCTGCCCCCAGCTTGTAGAGATGTCCTGCAATGATAGTGAAATCGGCTGCGCGGGTGACCAGATCCTTCTTCTGGGGCACTGAATAATCATCGGGGGCTTTTCCTATGGTCAAGAAGTGGATAATATTGGCAAAGTTCAGATCAATCATCTTGATAGCAAATAGTTGTGTGTCAGGAAATCCATCATCCAATTTAGTCGGTTCTTCCCCATTCTCGATTCTAGATGAATGATCCGGCCCAACGTTCAACCTTCCTTGCTTCACAATAATTTCAAAATCATACTCCTGAAAAGGTAACAACCACCGAGAGATTCCCCCCCCCCCCAACAAAGGCTTGTTAACTAGGTAGTTTAAGGCCGAATGATCTGTGAACATCTTGAAGTGCCCTCCGAGTAAATAGTGCTTGTATTTTTGTAGGGCATATACCATTTCCATCCCCTCTCGCTCTGTGGTAGAATTACGCTCCGCACTTGACAACTTCCTGCTAGCGAAAGCCACCGGGTGATCTATATCCCCTTCGCCAGGCTGTCCAAGACATCTCCCAAGGTGATCCCTGATGCATCTACGTGGACATGGAAGATCTTTGCCCAATCGGGGAATATCAGGATAGGTGCAGTAACCATATTTTCTTTTAACACCTCGAAGCTCTATTGGCATTCGTCATCCTAGAAGAACGACACATCTTTTTTTAACAGCTTTTCCATTGGAGCGGTGATCAAAGCGTATCATTGTATGAACTTTCTATAGTAACCTGTGTGGCCGAGGATGGAGCACAACTCTTTCTTCGTGGTTGGAGCTGCCAAGTTGATGATAATCGCAATCTTGGCCGGGTCAACCATTAGCCCCTGCTAACATACCACGTGTCCTAACAGAATTATGAATGGGACATAGAAGATACATTTCTTGATGTTTAGCGAGATTTGGTGTTTCCTGCAAGTGTCTAGCATCATGCGCAGATTTGATACATGGTTCTTTAATAATTGGAACACCGTCCAATCATCAAAATAAACTTCCAGGAACTTGTGCATGAATTCCTTGAACATGGATACCACATCGCGTGAAAAGATGGCAAGGGAATTCTTTAATCCGAAGGGCATGATAGTATACTAAAAGGAGGCCCACTTAGTTGCAAAAATTGTCTTTCTGCGATCCTTAGGTGCAATACGTATATGATGGTACCCTGAAAATCCCTCTGTAAATGAATAAGCCTCCTGACCCCATACGTTATCTAGGATTTCATTGGAGAATGGAGTAGGGAATGGATCGTGGATACATGCATCATTTAACTTCCATAGGTTGACGCAGATCTTTATTTCTCCTTTAGTCTTCTTCTCCAGGACTACCATGGGGCTTACCCAATCTGACTACTCTACTGCTTCAATGATACCTGTGACCACCATTTTCTCGATCTCCTCCTTAAATTTTTGCTTGTATTTTGGGTTTAGGCGATACGGCCATTGTTTGACTGGTCGCGCATCAGGCTTCAACGTAATCCTCATGACTCCCATATCTCCTATTATTCCTTTAAGTTCAGAGATCTTGGTCTGGAATAGGTCCTGATATTCAGTTAGCAGCTCGTGAATTTTCCCACCATGCCATCATCACAGTAATCCCCAATCTTGGCCATCTTGGGCTGTTCTACCGAGCCAATATTGATTTATTTTAGTTTCAGAGGCTTGGTGACATTGATTGTTTGCAACAACGGGCCTGCAACAACCCGTTCCCCTTATGATTCTTCGATCATAATATTCTGGGGATCTTCATTGCTTTCTTCTATTGATGGATTTCTACAGTTTATGATATCTTGCATCTGCGCATCCCAAGCTAGCAAAATACATTCTTGCTAAGGGCGGGCTTCACCGAAGACCAGAGTGTCTATATCCTGCAATGCTTCATCAAGTTGCTTGGTACCTCCTGTTAGTCCAAACGTCCTTACGAAGTCTTCAACCATCGTACTCCAATTCTTGGTGCATTGATGTAGTTCTGTGTCTAAGTACCAAGAGGTGGAGATTGGTCCCAATGTGTGAAAAAATCTGTGGACCAATTCATTCCTTGTATCCTCATTCCATACTTCTAGCCAGCGAGTTATGTGTCTGCGTGGATCTCCATGCCCCAAGAAGAGTTATATTGGTGGATTAGCTGGTATACGGAATCGGTAGGTTAACATCCTTCGACATTCTTCCCAGTCCCAGAAAGTTTCTTTATGTGTTTCCCATCAGCGCATAGGGGTTGCGCGCATAGCCAATTATAGGGCCCAAAATCGCCTTTCTTTAGGAACGCTTGCCTCAATTGCTGCAAGGAAATTTTCAACATTACCAAAGCCATCAAAGTGGGGTAGTTTTCTTACCTCTAAGGAAATACATTGAAAGCTCTTCGTGATTTTAAGACATCTTAGCGCAGACACGTCACGCAGTTGGTTTTGCTAGTTTTTGATCTCTTCGTCTGAGTCAGAAAAGCACTCACTATCTCTTTCCCAACATAGCATGTCGTCAGACGTGGGATTGATCCAGTCGTGATTTCGGGTGGTCAGTTTGTATATGTGATCAACATTTTGTTCTTCCCGTATCGATTCAGTATATAGTTATCCTTCCACTGGGTCCAGCGAGACCATTACCCTCGTGCCTTCGTTCTCGAAGATCATGCTTCTTCTCTTTATATTAATGATACCTCCCATGTCAATCACCCAATCTAGACCTAAGAGCGCAGGGTAAGGGTCCGCATCATCTACTATCTATATTACCTCAAAATCTGCGTGGACCTTAACACCTGCAATATCTACCACTACCTTCGTTAGTCTTCCCAATGGGATAATATTTTGCTGATTAGCCATCCGTAGTTGAATAGTCGACCATTCTAGTTTAGGTTCTCCCATTCATTGCTAAGTCTCCTTGGGTAGGATGTTAGCATCTGAGCCTAAGTCAAGGATAACTTGGTCCATTTCATACTCCCCAATTTGCGCAGTCATGCGCATTTCTCGTCCAGTCCTTTTTTTATTTTTGTATATTTTATTCAATGTTTTCACCTCGGGCTATGGAGCGATTCTTTCTGCGCAGTTGTCTATTAGGGCTTGGAGATTTTCTACAACCTTCTGGTTGCGCAACAACTTCACACATGCATGGAGGAAAGGTTTAATTGCTTCGTTTGCTTTCATATTTACCACTCCTTTTGCGGCAGGTGTTTCATTTTTAGTCACCTCCTTCCGTGCTTCGATGAAAGTTGATTTTTCCCTTTTTAGGTCTAAACCTTCCGCTTTGTCCTCAGCCTTTCGGATTAATGATTCGGTTTCCACATTTTCCTCGGCTCCTCCTGTGAAAATTTCGCTTCGCGTGATTACATTGATACATGGTCCATCATCTTGTGGTTCTGCCTTAACTCTTTGCACATTCTATGTAGGTGTCTGTTGCTTTTCTTGTGGTTTTTCTATTAGCACCGGGCAGTCTTCAATGACATGATAGAACTACCATTAGTATCTGCAATACTGGCATGTCGGGTTTGGGTAATCTCATACGAAATGTCCCACGTCTCCACAGTTGTAATAGATAAGCTTTCCACGCCCTCGACCAACACTCCCCCCTCTGCCTCCTCCCCTTCCTCGTGCAGGGGATCCCCCCCATCCCGAAGGAGATAGTGGTGATGAGGGGTCAACTTGTACTCTGTATAAATTTCCCCTATCTACCATAAGGTCAAGGGTTCAACATTTTTGCTCATCATGTCCTACAAACGAGCAGAATCTGCACCACTGATGTTTCAATTCTGGTACATAAGCACCTAATCGCAAGCATTGATTTGTGTTGTGTATTCCTGCCACTCGACAATCAGCACACCATAACATAGGACTGTTAGGGCCATCCGTTTCCCTGGGTCGCAGAGGGCTTGGACCCCCAGCCTGCATGTAATCTGATAACAGTGGACATTAATCCTTAGTGTGGCCCGATCCCTTACAACGTATGCACCAAACGTCTGGGTTGGCTTCCTTACCACGGTCGTTTTGCAAGCTCTGAATTTCTAAGTGCATTGCTTCCAATTGGTTCTTGATTTGGAGAGTTGCGAACTGCATATCATCCCTTGGCGCAACTTCTAACTTCATGGCTATTTCAATGCTTCCTCTTGAGAGCCAATATTTTGTTGTCCCATGGGCCCATGCAAATGTGGTAGTAGCATAATGATGAACCACTCCTTATGCTGCTTATCTTCGTAGACAAATTCCCCATCACTGATAACCTTCTTTAACCATTGGTCAACCTCCCAGACGAACTCTGTCGGTCCTTGCTTAAAGTCCTTTAATTCGACTACACATTGAGCGTATGACTGAAGCTTCCGAAATTGTTATTTTAGGGCATTCTTAATATCCTATATGGATGCATTTGCATGTTGTCCAATGTATCCCATGAACCAATCCAGTGCCCTTCCTTCGAAAGCTATGGATAGCTGCACTCATTTGATAGCATCATTGTTCACGTTTTTCACGGTCCATACAGATTCGACTACAAACCAGAATTGATCCATGTCCTCGTCCCCTACGCTCTTGAAGGTAGTCAACCTCATGTTCATAGCCATGTCGTCCTTTGATGATGGCAGGGGAGGAGTAGGAGAGTTTTTACCCTTGTGGGGATTCGATGCAGGTGTGGCTGGGGGGCTAGTTCCCCTTTGCACAACCCCTTCTTGGTTATCATTAGATGACTCCCTCAAGGGATTGTATACCGATCTGTCTCCTTCTTGATCAACCCGATAATATTTACCACTTCGTGTTGTGCCCTCACTCTGATAGGGGATCATTCACTCAGTGTGGCTACACAAGACACCTTTCTCGCTCAATAGCATCTTAATCAACAACGGCAAGGTTTTTAGGAACTTACCTCTAAATCCTTTGAAGAACCTCAGTTCTGCTTCTAAATATGACACAAACTGATCAACAACAAATTTTGTCATGAATCCACCCAATATACTGTCAACCCAATGATCCACAATCCTGGTGATCTTATTATCAGTTTTTTCCAATTGCTGGACTAACTCGAGGGTCCACTGTGTGACCTGATCATCCTTCCATCAAGTCTGGAATTCCGCCAATCGAGCTAACCACTCTTGCAACTCGTGTGCGAAGGACATATTTATTTTTCCACTCTTCTATGGACATATTTTCATTCCTATTTTCTTTTAGGTCAAATTCCTGAATATGTTTTTCAAACCAATCTTCTAACTCAGGTTTTAATGGCTGCTAATGACCCCGTCGAATTACCCGATCTCTCTCTCAAAATTCTCCCAGTCCCAGCAACGGAACCATTTGTTGGCTTGAGGGGTCCTGACCCAGGTTCGGCTTTGAGGTTTTGCCAACAAACCCGTATACTACTGGCCCTTTCGGCAATGACCTGCTTGTGCAAGCCAAGGTGTCACCCGAAGTAGTATGGGAGGGTGTTGGAACTAGGTTTCTGCACCTTGAGAGAGAGGGAGATAATTGAAGGGGGTCCTTCCAGATCGACCAATATTCTATACCGAAATCCGTTAATTGTGTGCTAGCAAAATACTTCTAGCAGAGCTTATAAATCAGGAAATAGTCGATCAATTGGAGAAAAAATATTAAATCTAACTATATCTATGCATTTATCATCATGTAGATTATTTCATCCACGTGTGCCTCAACAATCATCAGTATGCAGTGAACAAATATAAATAACACAGTGCGTAACCAGGAATCACAACATAGAACATTCAATATCCAGAAAAAGGTCTTCTTATTCATTACCGTTCAGATCCAGCTTACAGACTCTATCCGATAACCTACACACACAGCTAGCGAGGTCCGCACATAGTAGGACTCAGGGTCTCCGCGCACACATCCAGCAGGAGCCCTTACCCAGACAATCGACCAAAAATCCACCAGTTCGTATCTAACTTTTCTACTTCTTCCCCCCATAGACTCGACATATCCATCTATTTATATCATGCTAGCCCACACTATCCTATGGTCCACAAATCATGGTTTGTGGACCCTTGGTGTACCCTTTTGACCTATTACAATTCATATGGGGTTTTGACCCACCCCAAACCCCCCGCACTATACTAAATATTACAAAATATCGCAAAACTAGACAAAATTGAGCCTAGGAAACCGTGTTCCAAAAAAAACAATAGATACTCCTACAAAGAAAACTCTTGATATTATTCCTAAAAAGACTCCAGAGAATCCAACTTAGAAGACATTTGATACTACCTCAAAAAAAACTCAGACAGATGTTCCAACCACTAGCTAGCCAAAAGAAGACACCTAAAAAGATATTGCTGAAAAAACAAATTTCTTAAACACGAATAATGTCCATACATCCTTCAATATTGAAAATGAGTTATAAATGCTTAAAATACCCATTCCACTAACAAAGATTATGAGAAAGAATGTATATAGGTCCCATGTAATGAAATCTCTCAACATAGTGGAAGGGGAAAATACAGTCAATTTAAATGATGACCATCCTGAACTTTTGTTTGGACCTAAAGTAGATGGAAAACCTCAAGAAGGAGGTGTACATCCATTCTATATTATCTAAAAAATCATGACAAAAATTTCATAATGCCATGGTAGAATTAGGAGCCTCACAAAACCTTATGCCTAAGGCTGTCATGGAGAGACTAGTGACTTGACATCACAAGACCGTACAAATATTTGTACTCTTTTGATTCAAGAAAAGTGAAGTGCTTAGGTCTAATTAAGGATTTGTGTGTTACTTTGGCGTAAATTCCATTCAAGATTCTGGTGATGGACACAGTTGTTGCAGACATAACCCCTAAGTATGGCATGCTATTATCTCGCTCATGAGGAACTAAGTTTCAAGGAACCCTATAGATGGACATGACCTTTGCCACCATCCCTATGTTTGGTCAAAAAAGGAGGTTATATAGGGAGATACTAATGAAGTTCATCGTCAGTAGCCAAGAGAAACCCCATAAATATCCTTTATACTCTACCCACTCAGACCTTGAGTCATTCCTACCGTATAATGACGGGGATATTGAAAAACACATTGCCAACTTAGAGAATGATATCTGTGAAATCGAAGAAAGCAAGACAACAATGGTGGAACATAATACCCAAGATAGATCCCTTTGGAATATGGAATTTGATGGAGTTGTTTGTAAATAGGGATTAGGGGTAGGAATATGGGTTTCAAACCTAGGAACTAACCATGCAGAGGAACATTCATATAGGAAAAATTTTCAGTGTACAAATAATATAGCTGAATATGAAGCATTGATACTAGGGTTACAACTGTTGAAAAAACTTAGTGCTAAAATGATTTCCATTCATGGATATTTTGAGCTGATAATAAAACAAATCAAGGGAGAATATTTTGATAAACACCCTAGATTAATATCCTACAAAAATGTTGTCCTAGATTTTTTGGAATGTTTTGAAGAGTATTACTTATCAATAATCCCAAGAAATCAAAATATTCCAGCTAATGTTCTGGCCACATCTGCTAGTACCTGCAAAATTCCTTTCCGTACCAGTCATCAATACACAATGGAGGTAAAACATAGGCCAACGGTCCCATACAATGTTAGATATTGGCAAGTTTTTGGGAATGATCAACAAATTGAGAAATTTTTGCAATCCAAGGATGAGTTTGAAGAATCCAACATTGATGAAGAGTCTGAGTTGGAAAATAATGTAGATGTAAAGTTTGATTTAGAAAATCAGTTAGGAAACCATGTAAATGAAGATGTAAATAAAGTAGAATTACCAAATATAGATCAAGAAACAGAGGAACTAGAAATACTCCAATTGAAAGATAATGCTTTGCCTAGAGGATTAGTTCCCTTAGAAGAGTTTTTTGACTTTAATGATGTAGCCAAGAAACCCAAAATGGAACCCATAGGAGCTGAGGTGGAAGAATGCAAGATAGGAAATGAACAAGACCTAAAGATGGTAAAATTGTCTAAATCATTACCCCCTGCTGAAAAGCATAAATAGATCAGTCTGTTCAAACAATTTATTGATGTTTTTGCCTGGAGTTACAAAGACTTAAAATCTTATGACACCAAAATAATATAACACAAAATTCCAATTAAAGAATATCAGAAACCTTTCAAACAAAAACTTAGAAGGATAAACCCAGTGTTGATGCCTTTAATTGAAAAAGAGGTTAATAAAATGCATGATGCTAAGATTATAGTACCTTTGAGGTACTCTAACTCGGTATCCAATTTAGTTCTAACTAGGAATAAGACAGGTGAAATAAGGCTCTATGTAGATTTCATGAATCTTAATAAAGTCTCACTGAAAGACAATTACCCCTTACCTAAGATGGATCATATTTTACAAAGGGTAGTTGGCTCCAGTAGAATTTCTTTTTTAGATGGTTTCTCTAGTTATAACCAGGTTTTAGTTCACCTTGATGACCAACATAAGACAACATTTACTACACAATGGGGTACCTTCATGTATGTGAAGATGCCTTTTGGATTGATGAATGCTGCAACTACATTTTAGAGAGAAATGGACATTGATTTTGCTGATGAAATTGGTAGATTCATAATCATATATCTGGATGACATTACTGTTTTTTACAAAACAAATGAAGAGAATATGCTATATTTGAGGAGAGTATTTGAGAAGTGTAGAAAGTTTGGAATTTCCCTTAATCCCAAGAAAACACTATTTGGCCCAGAGGAAGGCAAAAATTTGGGGCATATCATTTCCAAACATGGAATTAGAATTGATACCAACAAGATCGAGGCCATTTTGAAGATAGGTCACCCTAGGAATGTGAAAGAGCTCCAATCATTTATTGGTAAAATAAAATTTCTAAGAAGATTTGTCCCAAACCTAGCAGAACTCCTCAGTAACATAACCAACATGTTAAGAAAAGACACAAAAGTAAAATGGAATATTGAGGCTAAACAGTCATTTGACCAAGTTAAACAAGCTCTAACAAAAGAAATTGTGTTAATCAACCGTGACTTCACCAAAGATTTCATAATATTTTCATTTGCATATGAACACACTGTTGCAGCAGTCCTCTGGAAGAAAAACAATAAAGGACATGAGCAACCCATTTATTTCTTAAGCAAGGCTCTAATAGATGCTGCCCTCAAATATAATATAATGGAGAAATAGGAATTTTATCTAATAAAAGCAATTAATGATTTCAAAGTATATATTCTGCATTCTCATATTATTTATTTTGTTCCAAAATTCATGGTCAAAGGTATCCTAACTCAAAATGGACCTGATGGGAAGAGAGGTAAGTGGATTGCCATTATTCTTGAATATGATATTGAAATTAAACCCACAAAGATCATTAAAGGTCAGGGATTATCTATGTTAATGGAAAAGCATAATTTTCATGCTTTGGATATTAATTTTGCAGATGCATTGGATGGCCAATAAGAGCAGGCGACTCCACAAATAGATGAGGCTTTTACAACCTCTCCCTGGAATGCATATCTCATTTTTGTATTATTAAATTTACAAGCTCCTCTTGGTTTAACCAAAACGAAAGCTATATTTCTCAAGTTAAAAGATATGAAATTTGTATCTTAGACATATATTTGTATTGAAAATATATTGGTGGAATTCTACTAAACTGTTTATTGAAGGATGAGGCAGATAAAATCATGCAGGAATTCCATGAAGGAGACTGTGGTGGACATTTGTATTGGAAAACCACTGTCAATAAGATCCTAAGAGCTAGTTTTTTACTAGCCCACACACTTTGCTAATGTCCATAAAAAAGTTACTTCCCATCATAAGTGCCAATTTTTTTAAGGCAAGAGGAAACTATTGCCTTTACCCTTGAAACTCATATTTGTTGAAATTCCTTTCCAACACCAGGGTTTGGATTTCACTAGAGAAATCCATCCACAATCCTCAGTCCAACAGAAATGGATTATCATAGCCACTGACTATTTCACTAAATGGATTGAAGCCATACCCTCAAAAAAAGCAAAAAATGTTGTGATCATCAAAATTTTAGAAGCTAATATACTGTTAAGATTTGGATATCCTTGGAAACTTATCACAGACAATGCAACAACTTTTAAGTCAAAGAAAATGGTGGACTTTTGTAGTAGGTATCATAGCACTCTAGGACATTCAAATGCTTGTAACCCTTAGGGGAAGGGGTTAGCTGAATCCTAAAATAAGAGTTTAGTCAATATCATTAAAAAAATGCTGGAAGACAACAAAAAGTCATGGCACAATAAGCTGGTAAATGCATTGTGGGTTGACAGAATCACCACTAAGAAATCAATTGGCATGTCACCATACCAATTAGTTTATGAAATGAATGTTGTCTTTCCAACCTCTTTAGGTGTCCCATTTATGAAAATGATGCAAGAGTTGCAGGTGGAATCCAATGATATTGAAAAAAGGATAAATCAGACCATACAACTGCAATAATCTAGGGAAGAAGTGTACAACAAAACACAAGTCATACAAGAAAGTGTCAAGAAAATTTATGATAGGCGTACTAAGGATGATGATTTTCAGTTAGGGGACACTATTTTAAAATGGGATTCAAGAAGAGAAGAAAAGGGTAAACATGGTAAATTTGACAACCTATGGATAAGACCTTATATCATCCAAGCCCACAGGGGTCATAATGCATTTTTCCTCAAAGAATTGGATGGAACAGTGTCACCTGGTGGACTTGTGAGTGGCAGGATGCTGAAACATTATTCTCCACAAGAATAAAAGTATTTCTTGATAAAATCATTGTAAATATCATTGCCTTTAATTGTTTTTATTGGGTGACCTATTATCAGTAGTTGAAGCCCACATAGAAGGCCCTAAGCTCTTGATTAATGTGCCACCATAGATACTACAACAACACAAAAGAAATCAGATGCAGAAAAATGCTGAAAGTAGAAAATTCAAGGCTACTGGTCAAAGGTTCTTGGCACCTCACAGGGAGAGTGCCATCCCCAACTGGAGCCACTATTAGGGTCCTATAACTTATATGATCACAAGGTGATTGAATGTTTTCTCTCAGTTGTATTAAAATGAAAATAATATTGCATGTTGCAAATGATTTCCAAAAACCATATGTAAATCAAAGAAAAAAGAATGAAAATAGGGTATTTGAAAAGAAAAAATAGAATAAAGAAAAACAAAAGAAAAGAAAAAGAAAAAAGCAGAGAGAAAAAAAATAAAGATGATAACCCCATGAAAAAAAATAAAATAAAACTAAAAGTGATGCAAATTTAAATGCCACTACTTGATAGATAGTTTGATTGTCTAGAATAAATTGAATGTTGTGTGCAACTTGTTCAAAATGCCACAACCCTGAGTCGTTGTTTAGATCATACAATTTAATCATGATCAAATAAGTTTCAATTTTTTCAATTAGATTAGAGAATAAAGTTAGCCAAACTTTTTAATCTTGGTTAATATGCGTTAGGTAGAGGAACACGGTGATTCAATTCTTTAATATGGCTCAATGTAGAAAATGATAGATAGGATTAGAGTAGGTGTTCTTCCCCTCAAAGCAAATAAAACAAGGGGCTACACATTCAAATGCACCCTTTGATTGGTCAAACATAGTTGTAGGTTAGGGATAAAAATGGTTAAAAAGGTTAAAAGGGTAAAAATGTAGGTTTTACATGATTTGTGCTATTATCCAAATTTCATAATGCAAATGTTTTTATCCAAAGTTTTCCGCTATGAAAATAAATGTTTAAAAACGAAAAAAAGCATTTGTCGCATGTGGTTAAGTCGTGCGCTCCATCCAGCTGCCTGATCACTTCTCCACCAAATCAATGGTCCACTGCCCTTTTCGACCGCCCACCCCCCCTTGCCATCCTACCTTCACAGGTGGGGGCATTAGGGAAATTTTGTGGTCTAAAATGAGCCTCCTAAGGAAATATTAAAATAATAGCTAAATCAGTAAAATAATATTTATGAATTTGCAATTCACTTTTTGCACCACAATCCATGTAACTATAGTTAAATTCAATTCAAAAGTTGTACCAAAATAAAATTAATAAAAAAAATTGTATTGATGTGACTATAAATATGAATGAGTTTTTCAAGAAAAAGTCATTATCATTGAACAACTAATGCATTTGTCCTTTGTACCTAAATAACTTAAAATAAAATATAAATATAAATTTATAAATTCTTAATTATATTATACGCTATTAATTAAAATTTATATTATTTAAATTGTATAATAACATGTAAATAATAACTATATAAAATTAATATGATATAATATAATATAATATAATAAATGTATAGGGATATGTATTGTTTTTTTCAAGAAATATGATATGACAATGATATATTTTTATTCAAAAAGTGTGAAATGACATTTATTATGAGTAATTTACTTTGACTTTAAAAGTACTTAGAACACTACCATTGTTAACCATGAGTTTTTATCCACCATTGAGAATGTAACAAGTAAGTACATTTAACTCAAGAAATGCCACCTCAACCATTAGGGATGATGTCATCCCCTAAAATGTGATTGGTTCTCATAAAGTGAATTTTGATTGTACATTTTCCTTAGGAGGCCCATTTTAGACCTCAAAATTCCCCTAATGATTCGAAAAGTTGTTTTCCTCCATGTCGGACCCACCATACACGTCATCACCACGACACTTTGCACCCCCCCTCACAAACCATTTACCGCCTCGACCCCCCTCTAAAATCTGCCAAACCATCGATCTTTCCTACCATATTTCCCACGTGCTACCCTCCACTCACATCCTGACACCTAGCCCAGACCATTACACCATTAATGTTCACGGGATAACTGTTTGAATTTAACAATGGCCCTGTGTTGAGCAGGCAAATCCCCTCTGCAGAAAGAGGCGATCCCTTTAGCCTTAGGATGGGTCTAGAAACAAGGGAACACGTTGAATTCCTAAATTCGTAGATGATAAATGAAATATGTACTAGAACAAATATCCTAGCTCAGTCCAATTCTTTTTTCGTGGCCCACGACACCGAACCTTCGATCTTTGTCTTCACTCCTTGCGTTCAATGTTGGTGACGGTGTTCATACGTTTGCACAAAGATCAAACAAACAATGAAAACATACAAGAATATACATTCATCTACAACTATTTAGCTAGTCAAGGAGATCTAAACACTTCACATATAAATGGAAACAAAGTTGGAACCTGAAACCATTCATGTATTATTGATATATGAAAAAGAAGTTTACAAACTTATGCCTTGATGTTGCAAATCTCCTTCGACGGGTTCAGTCGGGTAGGTCTCAAGCATTGGTTCAACATTTGACTCAATGAGGCAATGGGCTTAAAATCTCTCTCAAAAATGGATTCTTCTATGCTTTCTTTAACACACCAACTATACTAATGACTGTCCAGCTAGCTGAATCAATGTGAGGAGGAATAATTTATAGGAGAGGAGGAGGAGGTTTGGGATTCCACATAAGGTGGAGGAGAGGTCTATCCCTTTGGGGATTTGCACAATTGTAGGAACTAATAGGCCAAAGGGAGAAACTCAACTTGATTCAGTCGAACAAACCATGATCACTCCAATCACAAAGCTATTAAGCATGGAAGCTTCGTTTCTATTTTAAAAAACTTTCCAAAAGTAGCTCGGCACTGGTGCCCTTCTGAGACAGAGTGCTAATGGGCGTGAGGCCTAGTGTTAATTTCTTCATGGGCGCGAGGCCATAACTACCTACCAGTGCCGACCCAAAATCATATTCTTTTGAAGGTTTGCTTGAGGAATCATTAACAAATACTATGATCTTGACATGCCAAGAGATGCAATGACATTTATGGCAATGTGTGACAATACACAGGGATCACTGAAATGGTCCTCCAATGTTCGAGATGGGGATTACAGGGACGGTGAAAAAAAACTATGTAACAGATGCCCGCTAAAGCATGAAGTCTGAGAGAGAGGGAGGGGTGAAATTCTTTATGAGAACATGCCCAAACCAAAACGCCGTCGTCGAAAGACCTACAAGAGTAAGTACAAATGATATCTTTGATACATGAATATGTGGTATGGATGCAACCATCCATAATAGAGTACATATAACAAAATCCAAGGTATGGACGTAGCCATCCAGTGAAAAGGATCCTCAAATAGACTTAGGCATGATTGCAACCATCCAATCAGAAGAGTCATGCATATAGTCATGATAAAACAAATCTTCTCGCAGCCTAGATTTTATCAGACAAAACCTAGGGTATTGAGCTCCATCTCGACCTAAACAAGTACAAATTCAAGCATGCGAATGAATGAGCTAAAGTCAAACATGCAAGGAAATCACCTGATTACTAGCCAATGATGAAAGTTGTTAACAGGCGCGAGAGAGACCACCAATAATTACAATGGTTCTCAAGGTACTGCTAGTACATTCCATGAAATGTGAACAATGAGCTAGAGTCAAACATACGTGAAACCACTCGATCAAAGGCCAATGGTGAGAACCTTTCGTTGAAATGTGAAGAAATTGACATTGAGGCATACAATCTCTAAGGTACTAGGAGGGAGTCTTTAGATCAGCTTCCTGGATAATGAGCTGAAGTCAACAGGAAGTGACCAGTCAAAGGATGACCATAATGTTTCCGACATAATCGTCATAAGACAGAGGAATAAGATGATAGTGAATCATGACTGAACATAAGATCACAGGTTAAAAATTGCAGAAGGAAATTTTCTTTAACATATTGGCGACACGACTCCGGAATTTGGCAGTATTTGACATCAAGGGATTTGAGGTCATGGTGACGTGGAAAAGAGCAGATGAGAGGTCAAAACGGATAACCCAAAACCATGGAGGCAAAATGACGAATGTGGGATGTCCCCAACCCGACACGAATGGCAGACAAGTGTCATGTTCAAGAGTGACATACCGCTGACATGACTGAGGACTGGTTCCATTTTCCCCCACCATTTCTGGTGAGTACCCAATTATTTTTGGAAACAAGCTTGAAGGGGATAACATATGCTTTCCATGTAAGTTTGTCCTTCGGACAAATCCATCCTAGTACATTTTATGAGCCCCAAGAAGGAGGAACTCGGTAACATCATGGTAAAAATTTCTGATGTTATTAGTTTTTAACGAGTCTGACAAAGGGAGAACTCAACATCTTTTCATGTCTAGATATTTTGAAAATAAGCGGAAGAAAAAACTCCGGCAGGTCCCTTTTCATAGATAGTCCCAGAGATCTGAAAAGGTAGAAAACAATATTTTGGAGAACCTCTTATCCATGTTCGACTAAGGTATTCCTTTTTCGTAAATAATCTGTCCTAGCCCAAAAAAGGGGTAAACGTATGGTGAGCCCTGGTATTGCACCAAGAGTGTTGCAACTCCAGGGGTTGTCCTACTTTACTTTATCAACCCGAGGTTCATACAAAATTGGAGGTGACAATGGTATATACACAGAAGATGCATTTTGTTCATGTCATCCTCTTCCACTTTACGAAAGGGTGCTATTTCTAAGGGTTTTCAGTGAAGTCTGTCACACTTCAATGAAACTAAACTAAATTTGCAGAAAGGAAATGACAGAAAGAAACTAAATTAAATTGCAGAAAATAAATGACAAGAATGAAACTAATTTAAGTTGCAGAAAAGGAAATGACTAAAAAGAAATTAAGCTATATTACTGAAAAGGAATGGAAGGAATGAAACAAATTCTAAACCACACTTAACTTGGAAAATTAGTTAAATTCACTCTACTTATCCTATAGTCTATCTAACATGCTTCTATCCATGCAACTAAAGTATCCATGGCTTAATTCTACTTGAAAATGGGTTTATTTGCAGCTTGGAGGGAAGAAAAGGGCTAAAGTGGCGAATTGAGGGCTTAGCACATGAAACATGGCTTAGAAGTAAAAAGCGGAGGTTAAAACTTTATAAAACCTTATAATAGTGAGATAAATGACTTGGAGCGGAAAGAACTCAAAAGTGCGATGGAGGACAAAGGTCGTGACATGCGATGTCACAATTGCAATATCGCAAGTTTAAAGGGATAGCAATAGAGATTAAAAGGAACGAACTGAAATGTGCAAAGTGCGAAGTGTGATGGGGAAAAAGTTGCAGGTTGCAATTTGCGATGTGGTAAGTTGTGTGAAGTGCGACGAGTGATGTGGTAGAGTTATTGCATCGGCGGAATGAGCTGTAAGTGTTATGCGAAAAAGGTAAACGGTGCAATTTGTGATTTCACAATATCACAATCGGCAGTCAGAGTGGTAAGTGCGAATGAAACAAGCTAAATTATGTGAAGTGCGATGTGCGATGGGCAACGTGGCGGTGGGACTGACGACAGAGCACAATCACAATATCGCAATTAGAAAGAATAAGCAGTAAGAGTTAAAGGAAAAGGGGAAAAGTTGCGATTTGCGAAGTGCGATGTACAGTAGCGAGAATTTCAAGAAGTAAGGTAGATGTTGGGTTTTCGATGGTTTTCAAGCATTTTTGTGTTAAAACGAGTCTAACGATGGTGACCGATAGAACGAAGGAATAAGGCAGGAAATCGATGAAGGAGAGAGGTAAGTCTTCAAGGAAAAAGGTAAGGGCTGTGAAGTGCGATTGTGATGTACGGTGGAGGGAATTTTGAGGAGGAAAGGCGGAAGACGGGTTTCGATGGTGTCTTCAAGCGTTTAGCATTAAAAAGGTAAAGGAAACCATGAATAAGAAAAACAAAGGAATAAGGTGGCTGAAGGGTTTAAGTGCTGTTAGGGGAAAAGGTGGGTGCAGTAGTTGATAATGATCAGAAAACAAGAGGAAATGGCAACGTAGAAACAATGTTCAGGCCGTGAGGGCAGAGAGGAAAAATGAAGTGGGATACGCCACAGAGATGCTCTGGTATTTTAACAATGATTCCTACAATCAATCCTGCTAATTCATGCATGAAAAAAACAGAAAATAATGCGTGATAAAATAGTGAACATAAATCAATTTTTTGGCCAGTGGGAAAGTCAACCCTGCTCGAACTCTATGGACAGAGATGAGAGGGGAAGGCTTGACCACAACGTTTTGGTTTTTCTGCTCTATTCTATTACTCACAAGCAAATGAAAACTACATCAAAATATTGAAAGCAAAAATAAACATCAAGGAAACTATTTAAAAGCATAACTAATTGAATGACAGAGAGAAAACTAGCTAAATGGCAGAAAGGAAAAGATAGTAACAATGGAGAAGCTGAGGCACATGGGTTGGGCCCTAACCCACGAGCCAAGCTCTCTGGAATTAAATCAGTAAAATGGAGTCTATCTACTCATTGCATTCAAAATTAAATCTTATTACATCCCGAAGGTCTTAAACAACAAAATCCTAATAGCTTGCAGCAAAAGTTATGAATGGAATCGAATCACTGAATAGCTAACTAACTCCTAGCTCTAGCTCTGCTCTATCTATTCTCCAGGGAAACTACCAACAACTCCCTTGAAAATGTTTATTGAGTCCACTTTGACTCCAAGTAAACATAGATTGAGTGCCCTTCGTCTTCAGTTGCTTGGCTGCCTCTTTGAATTTCATTTGCTGGAGACTCCAAGTGAAGTATGGCTTGAGTGCACTTTGTCTTGAGTTGCTTGGTTGCCTCCGAAATTCGAATTGCTAGAGAGGGTTCTCATGAGGATCCTTTTGCTGCCTTTGAGAGTTAAGGAGGGCAGATAATCCCCTTGAATCTCTCCAAGATTTCTCCCTAATTTCCTAATGTTGTGCTCATTTATTCTGCAATCCTGATCTTCCAGTGGAAGGGAGCAAGTCCCTAAATCATCTCCTTCTCCAAATATGTATAATCTCCCAAATATTCTCACAATATTCTACAAAATTAACCAATATTAAGAAAAAATATGCAACTACCTTTAATCCTTCCTAAGAACATATTAAAGCATAAGAAAACATTATTAAGTGCAGAAGGAGAGATTTAATACATGTTTTCATGTACATAGGGAGGGTAGATGAGCTTAAGAAAGGTTAGATGAGGCTTATTTTATGTCTAATTTAGAGGCCCATCATCACCCCCCTACTGAAACTGTTGCTCATCCTCTGAGAAACTTATTCATCCTGTTGGATCCTTGTAATTTATGAGAGTGGCAAGAATAAATGCTGCAGGGGCCACATCAGAACCACTTTTGAATCCTAGGATCTAGCCTTCCTGGATTCAGAGAGGGATCTCTATATTAGTGTCTTTGAATGATATATCTTTATGCTTGATTATGATATTAGGCTAGTTATGAATCTCAAAGGAACTTGTTTGTTTGATTGGTTGGTTGAGATGGATATCAGAAAAGGAAAAGGTCATAAGAAGGGTGAAGGTGAGAACGGGTTGAAGAATGTTTTAGCTGACAAGATAGGTCAAAAGATAGTATAAATCCATTGGGCTATGGAGTCACAAAAGGATTTAATTGTACAACAGTTCTACAAGGGTTTCCATGGGGCAAGTCATCTATGTCAAAGGATTTCTTTATATTGATTTTTGGCATGAAACATCAAAGTGTTGTGAAAGAAGCAAAGCTAATAATCAATTAAGAATCTATTAACTTCACTAAACAAGAAAAGCCTTTCGAAGCAACTGTTTGAAGCAAGCCAAAGGATAGGGAATACCATAGACTTCTTTGGACAAACTTTTACTAAAGCACACTTTTCAGACAACAATACAGTAATCTAAAAGACTATTTTCAGAAAGGAGAAAACATATAAGAAAATGAAGGGCAGCCTAAGATCAGGTAATAACTTTGAATCTATCCTGTTTTTGGCATACTCTTAAAGGGAAACTTTCGAAACCACTGTTAAAGACATGACCAGAGGACAGGGCTAAGCATAGAAATCCTTGGTTTAGACTCTACTTAGCATGCAATGAAAATATCATTCAAGAACAATGTCTCAAGTTTTACACAACAAGACATGGGCTCACCAACATTCCTTGACTGGTTACACTCTATTGGATCATTCCCAAATTAACTATTAGAAGAAAACATAGAGATAAAGCTTTCAGACAGAAATAGGGTACTCTGCACTAAATCCTACTCTAAATTTTCTGTTCTTTATCAAAGAAAATGGACAGCATGAAAAACATGTGGAAAAACAAATACAGTGAGGAATAACATCACCATTAACATAGACCAGGATCCCATGAATCAACTTGTATTATTGATGTTCAAACCAGTTACATTCTTCAAGTCCAACAGGTCTTTACAAATCTAACTTCTCTTCTCAGCCTAGTATTCTTCAATTACATCACTACACTTCAGCAGCTTCAGCAACTATTTACACTTGATAATAATTCATCTAAAAATCAACCAACCCTTTACAATGTGCTCCTCATGGAGTATTTATAGATGAATGAGGAGGTGGAGTGAAAGAAAGGGTTCTAATGTGTTCATTTAAGACAAAGTAAATGTTTCTCGACCTTAGGGATTTTACATAACCCAAGATAAAGAATATTTAATGTTTAACTCTGTTAAATAAATGTTTCATCAACTTCTGAGCTACTTAGTCACTTTTGTTGACTTTTGAGCATACTTGGTAGGTTTGTAATAACTTATGAGCCGTCTTTGTAAAATATCTCTGACTGTGCATTCAATTTGTACGCTTTTGGGGAAAATTAAGCCTGTAGGTGACATTTTTGGTCTTCAGAGGGAGTAATTGCTTCATTGATGTGTCATTTGAAGCATCCTTTTGGGTGATCTGTCTGGATTTGTCACTTTAAACTTGAAGTAGGCCCTTGATATGCTTTTAGGCCTTCTTAATCATCTTTAGTATTTTGTCCTTTCTACTGACTATTTTAAATTTTAATCCTTTGTCTTTACATTGTGTTTTATCCTCAATTTTCACGGGTTAAGTCTTTTAATCTTCATGCTTTTGACTTGACCTTTAAACTTTAATCTCTCTGACCGTTATCTTCAATGCTTTCTTATGTATAGGTGGATTTGGTGTGCTGGAGGGTTTGATCGAATAACCAGTGCTCATGATGCATCGATTAAACTCAGAGATTAATCCTTTTTATCCCCTTTTTGCATTTAATAAGGCCTTTGAGGATCATCACCCTCGGCCTCCGCAGCTATTTTCTTGCTGTGGGAAGACCTTTATAAATAACCGCCATGAAACCTGCAAATAAAACATCAAAACGTTATAAAAAACCTGCGTTATGGATAACATTGATAACAGAGGCAAGGAATGGTGTTGTGGAGCGATGCAGAGGAGGAACAATGCGCAGAGGGAAGGATTTCCATGAAGAAATGAAAAACTAGGGAGAAAATCAAATGATGGCGCGGAAAGTTGAAAGTGGTTTTGCATAAAACTGCGAGTGTTTTTCGCGCAGGGTCGAGGTGGTAAGTGGTTTTGGGCTAAATGAACAAGATACGGTTGGATGGGCGACACCTGTCCAAGTAAAACCGCCCATTTCACGTTGAAAAGGGCCATTAAATCCAGGGAGCAGATCACGCGTGAAAATGGTTATGGACTGTCAGATCTAGGGGAATCGATGGCTGAGATTGCTTTGGAGGAAACACAAAAGGTGCATGGTGAACAGTAGGTGAAGAGGGCTAAGGGAAAGAGGAGGAATGGTTCTGTAGGGGGTAGATAGGACCGAGGTCTGGAAAACGAGGGCTCAGGGACAGCGAGTGGTCGCGGGCCTTGGGTCGTATGAAGAAAGGGGTGGAGGGCTTAAGCCCTAAGGGGCTTAAGGCCTGTTTTTAATATAAAAGAGCAGAATAAGGCCTAAAGTTGGTTTTTTGGGCTTTTTTCAGGTTTTTTATAGGTAAATAGGGATGTTTTAAACCATAAAAAGGGGTTTTTATAGGTTTAAAGGGTTTTTATAAGAAAATGAGGGTAAATGAGGGAGAAAGGGGATTTTAAGGGGAATAAGATGAATGTTTAGGATAAGTAGAAATGAGTGGAAAATGGGTGGAATGAGGTTTATAAAATGAACTAATGGGTAAGGGCTTAGAAATAGTCCCTTTGGTATCTTGGCAGGATAACTGAGAAAGGATTTGATGAAGACTTCAATGGAGTGTTTCTTTGGAAATAATAAACATAGTGAGGTTTCAAGAACTCACAAGATTTTCACAAAATTTTGTTTCTTGAAGGCTGGAAGACTTATTTAGCCATCATAAGGTATAATAGAATTTATAGATGGCTAATAGTGGCTCCACTTGGGGAGGGCAGCTCCGGAGGTGTCAAGAACCTCAGAGATAAATCTCTGGAAAATAGACCAGTGCCTTTGTAATTTTGCTGCACTTTGACAACCTCTTTCTTCTTTGATCATGCTGCTTAAAAAGATGATCAGTACTACATCAATAGAATAATTCATTCCCCAAACAACTACCCACACAGCCTACTTCCTAACATTTTTTCTTCAATGGGTGCACTTGGACTTGCAAACCCTTTGACATCAACATTTTATTCTTTTCAAAAACATGAAAAACTGACCTATTGCTACCCTTATAACTTCCATGAGTTCAGATTAAACAATCGAATTCAACAATTCTCTACCTAAGCCACTATCTGTCAAGATTAAGCTTTTTGACAGATTTGCATTCACTTTATTCTAAAACAGAAATTTAAAATACAGTCAAATCGGGATTAAACTGTTTGATTTGTTGTGATGGCTACGACATCAAATACAAACTGCACATAAACCTTTATTTTGCAGAAAATTAAAACAAAACTGTGAAGGCTTAAGATCTGAAAATAATGAATATCCTTCTTTTCTTCTTGGCTCAAATTTTGATCTGTTTAGAGCCATATTTTTCTTTCCTTTGGTTCTTTGGTTCAGATTTTGAGCATGTAAGATCCAATTTTCTTTTATCCTAATCTATTCTACTGATAAGCCAAGATTGAACAGTTTGGCAAATCTCCTTCACTAACCTATCAATAGTAAATTGAAATTTATCTAGTCGTGATCAGGCTGTATGACCAAATAACAATGTCTTTTTAAAGTAGTGGCATTTAAGCTTGCACACTTTCAAATTTCCTTTCTCTTTTGGAATGGGGCTGTACCTTTCTTCTTTTAATCTACCCTCTTTTCTCTTTCTCTATTGTTTTTTTACTTATTTTTATTTTCCTCTTAAACAAAATGTTATTTACAATGAATCAAAGTTCTGAACATAAAATTAACAAAAGTAATGCTTGAGCATCCTGCCATTGACAAGGCATCCAAAAAGTTCAGCTCCATCCATCTCTTGAAGAAAAAATGCATTGTTTCCCATAGCAGATTGAATGAGATAAGGGCCCTTCCATAAATTTTCAAACTTCCCATGTTTGCCCTTATCTTCTTTTCTAGAATCCAATTTCAAAACTTTATCAGCAATGTTGAAATCACTTGCCTTTGTTCTTTTATCAAACAACTTCTTGATGTTTTTTTTGTAAATGCTGTGCTCTGTTGTATGTTCAAGTTCTTTAGATAATAGATTTATATCAGTGATCTCAGGGGTTTCTTCTTCTTTAAAAAGCGATTTTTCCTCAACAGGACAGTCTCCTTCATACTCTGAATCTGAGTTTGATATTTCAAATTCATTTCTGGACTACAGGGAGTCTTCTATTTGTTTATCTCCTTCAAACACTTGCCAATATTTTTCATTATCTGGGACAAATGGTCTATATTTTACTTGAACTGTGTATTGTTTGTTTTCATAAGGTTTTAGACATGTGCTAGCAGCAAAGGCTAATCCATTGGCAAGGATGTTTTGGTTTCTAGGGAAAAAAGCGAGTTGGAATTCAGCAAATGATTTTAATAGGTCCATGACATCATCTCTATAGGCTCTTAGTATGGGATGTTTAGCAGTATATTCCCCATTTACTTGCCTAATTATCAATTCTGAATCCCCATGGACTGTTATCCCCTTGTCTCCTAGTTTTTTCAATAGATGTAGTCCTAAGAGGAGTGCTTCATATTCTGCTATGTTGTTTGTGCATTGGAAGTTTAATCTATAGGAATGACCCTCAGCATGATTTTTTACAGTGTTGTGTACCCATATGCCTGCTCCTGCACCAGTTTTAGAGAAAGACCCATCAAAACTCATACTCCAAAGAGGACTGTTTTCAGATTCATCATTTATTTCATTTCTGTCCCCTTTGTTTTGTTCCTCACGGTTTTCGATGTTTTGAGGATTTGTTCTTTGATTTCCTTGATTGGTACTATGTTCATGATTGTTTTGATGCTCAAGACCCGTGATCTATTTGCTGTGATTTTCTGAATTAAAAAACTGTTTTTTAGTTTTCTCCTTGTTTTCCTCTTCTTCTATGGCTGCCACTATGTTTGGATGTGGAGTGACCACTATATTGGTTGATGTTTCATTTACTAATCCTTGCTCATTATAAATTTCATCATTGTAAAGAATGAATGAGTCAAGGACGGTGTGTATAGAATAGAGAGGGGAGTTTTCTGGTCTTTCTTGACTACTCACCATATATTTCATGTGTGTTTCCCTATAGAGTCTTCTAGGTTGACTGAAGACAGGGATGGTGGCATAAGTCATATCCATCTACATAGTACCTTGCAACTTAACACCCCATGATCTTGAAAGGAGCATGCCATATTTGGGGGGAATATCAGCCACTACAATGTCCATCACTAAGCTTTTGGCTGGGATTTGGGTTAACTTAACACCGAGGTCTTTTATTAGGCCTAGGCATTTTACTCTGCTTGAATCAAAGGAATATAAATCTTTATAAGGTTTGGTTACCTCAAGGCCTAATATTTCCATTATTACTTTGGGCATGAGGTCATGTGATGCCCCTGAATCAAGCATGGCATTATGTAACATCTTATCATGGATATTCAAACTGATGTAGAATGGAGGGGTAGTTCCTTCTTGAAATTTTCCTTCAATCTTTGGACTGAACAAAAGCTCAGGTGTATCATCATTTAAGTTAACAGTATCATGAATATCTTCTATGTTCAAAGCTTTCAAAACTTGACATCTATATACATTTTGAGTGACTAACTCAGTGAGTGGGACAAATATCTTGATTTTGGCAATTTCATTCTCTAGGCTAAAAGGAAGCTGATTTTTCAAAATGTTTGATTCAGCCTTGTTAGTCACTCCTTTATCATCAAAATTAGCTTGCTGATTTCTACTTTTTACAGCAGTCAAAATGGTTTTTCCAGGAGCATTAGCTGAAGTGCTAGTGCTGCTAGGGTCGCTATTAATTTTGTCTTGAATTTGAACATTCTTTCCCTTAATTTGATCAGAACTTTCGGCCACTGTTTTATGATTTTCTGCTATCTTTTTGGAAGCATTTCCAGGGCTGTTTTTGGCAGAATTATCAGAGGGTGTCTTTTTGGGAGTTTCTTGGTTCTTTCCACATCTTAAGTCATATTTTTTAGGTGCTCCTATGATGGCATTTTCAAAGTCTTGTCTGTAGTACTCAATTTCTAATCTTCCATCATTATAGGGTGTATATAGACCTTGTTTTCTTTCACGGAGGAAATCAAAATCCTCATTTTTTAATCCCAACATGTTCATGTTATCATCCTCTGTTTGTTCAATTGTTTTCTCATCCTCATTAACATAATTTTCTTGGAAAGGAGGTCTGATTTGCTGATCAAAATCTCTTTGTCTGTTTTGAGGTTGATTTCTCCTAAAGTTCTGATTTTGGTTTTGGGATTGGTTTATGTTTTGAGGAGCTTTTTGGTTTTCTCTAGATTGAGCTCTCTCATATATGTTCATCCTTTCCATAGTATTGACCACATTTTCCAGTTTTGAGTCAAATGTGGAAGGTGCAGCTTCATCCCTATATGATACCCTCTTCTCAGTCTTCATTCTAGCTCTTTTGGCAATCAAATTTGCCTCAAGACTGACTGCCCCCCTTTGCATATCTTCTAATGTGAGGGGTTCCCTTTCTCTAAGTTGGTAGGCCATTTCAAGATCAAATCCATCAGGGAATTTCATTAGATCTAGGCCTTGTGGAGGTTTCATATGGATGGGTAGGGCATTGTACACACTATTGAATCTAGTGTAGTACTCTTGAACTCCTTCTCCAACATTCCTTTAATGTTTTCATATTCAGATAGAATCTGGAAAGGATTCTTCTTTACCTCCCATTTGTTTAGGAATAGTTGATGGAAAGCTTGGAGGTCATGGATACTATTAGGGGTTAAGCCTTTGAACCATTTTATTGCTTCTCCCCCTAAGCTTTGAGCAAACATCCTTAGCTTAATAGTTTCATCATCTATTTCTTGTATGTCAAAGTAGTCATTCATTTTTCTCACATGTAGTTGAGTAGTAGTAGAACTACTAGCATCATATAATGGAATCTTGGACTGATAGTCCTGTGGCAAATTGACTAAAGGTAAAGGAAGGACTAGAGGAGCATACCATGTTGCCATGATAGGAGGTTGTGGAAAAAGTGGGGGGTTTACAAGTGGAGGAAGGTGATGAAGTGAAGTGGTTTGAACTGTGGATGTATGAATGGATGTAACAGAAGTAATTGGACCAGATAAGTACTGTTGAGCAGATTTAGGATGAGAGAAACCAAAATTATGAATGATATGAAAATAAGGTGGTGTAGATGGAAGGGTTTCTCTGCTATTAGTATGATCACCAATATGTTGGGGTGAATGTGGAGGCTCAAAGTCTCTCTGATATATACCACTAAGCGACTTAGTTCTGGATGGGTTTCTTATGAAAGGTAAGTCAACTTGAGTATCTTGCAGAGCTGTAATATTTTCAGGACAAAAATAGCTCTGTGTATTGGTCTGACAATAGTTGGATTCTTGGATTTAGGAGACTTCCTAAGGATGCTTTCTAGATTTTCAACTATCTCAAGAGGGTTTGGGTTAGGATGGGGTCTAGTAGGAATTCTTTTAGAAGCCACTATATTATGTTTTGAGACCTAATGATGATAAAAGTTCAGCCAAGTATGACAGTCTTCAAAAGGCCAACTAATCTTATGAAAAAAAACTTAATCCTCGAAGTTCTCTTTACTGAGTTTGCATGATGTTATGATAAATGAGTTTCTCACTGGAGTCTTTGGAAATCCACGGGAAATCAGCAGGCCTACTGAATACCAGTGGAGTCACCAGGTGGAGGATTTTTACTTGTTATCTAAGTCTGGTTGTTGTCCACCATCAACAATCAGTAACAACTCTTGGAAGACACTTGATTCTCTTTAAGGAATGGGATTTTCTGAGTTGTGAAGTTATCTATTACTCAGTATATTCCCCAGTATGGTCGCCACTATGTTGGCTCCCTGTAATTTATGAGAGTGGCAAGAATAAATGCTGCAAGGGCCACTCAGAACCACTTTGGAATCCTAGGATCTAGCCTTCCTAGATTCAGAGAGGGATCTCTCTATTAGTGTCTTTGAATGATATATCTTTATGATTAATTATAATATTAGGCTAGTTATGAAGCTCAAAGGAACTTGTTTGTTTGATTGGTTTGTTGAGATGGATATCAGAAAAGGAAAAGGTCACAAGAAGGGTGAAGGTGAGAGCAGGTTGAAGAATTTTTCAGCTGACAGGATAGGTCAAAAGACAATATCAATCCATTGGGCTATGGAGTCACAAAATTATTTAATTGTACAATAGTTCTACAAGGGTTTCCATGGGGCAAGTCATCTATATCAAAGGATCTCTTCAGATTGATTTGTGGCATGAAACATCAAAGTGTTGTGAAAGAAACAAAGCTAATAACCAATTAAGAATATATTAACTTCACTAAACAAGAAAAGCCTTTCAAAGCAACTGTTTGAAGCAAGCCAAAGGACAAGGAATACCATAGAGTTATTTGGACAAACTTTTACTAAATCACACTTTTCAGACAACAATCCAGTAATCTAAAAGACTACTTTCAGAAAGGAGAAAACATATAAGAAAACAAAGGGCAGCCTAAGATCAGGTAAGAACTTTGAATCTATCTTGCTTTTGGCATACTCTTAAAGGGAAACTTTCGAAACATCTGTTAAAGACATGACCAGAGGACAGGGCTAACCATAGAATTCCCTGGTTTAGACTCTACTTAGCATGCAATGAAAATATCATTCAAGAACAATGTCTCAAGTTTTACACAGCAAGACATGGGCTCACCAACATTCCTTGACTAGTACACTCTATTGGATCATTCCCAAATTAACTATTAGAAGAAAACATAGAGATAAAGCTTTCAGACAGAAATAGGGTACTCTGCAGTAAATCCTACTCTAAATTTTCTGTTCTTTATCAAAGAAAATGGACAGCATGAAAAACATGAGGAAAAAAAAATACAACGAGGAATAACATCACCATTAACGTAGACCAGGATCCCATGAATCAACTTGTATTAATGTTCAAACGAATTACATTCTTCAAGTCCAACAAGTCTTTATAGCTCTAACATCTCTTCTTAGCCTAGTATTCTTCAATTACATCACAACACTTCAGCAGCTTCAACAACTATTTACATTTGATAATAATTCATCTAACAAACAACCAACCCTTTACAATGTGATCCTCATGGAGTATTTGTAGATGAATGAGGAGGTGGAGTGAAAGAAAGGGTTCTAATGTGTTCGTTTAAGAAAGAGTAAATGTTTCTCAACCTTATGGATTTTACATAACCCAAGATAAATAATATTTAATGTTTAACTCTGTTAAATAAATGTTTCATCAACTTCTGAGCTACTTAGTCACTTTTGTTGACTTTTCAGCATATTTGGTGGGCTTGTAATAACTTCTGAGCTGTCTTTGTAAAATATCTATGAATGTGCATTCAATTTGTACGCTTTTGGAGTAAATTAAGCATGTAGGTGGCATTTTTGGTCTTCAAAGGGAGTAATTGCTTCACTGATGTGTCATTTGACGCATCCTTTTGGGTGATCTGTCTGGATTTGTCACTTTAAACTATAAGTAGGCCCTTGATATGCTTTTAGGCCTTCTTAATCATCTTTAGTCTTTTGACCTTTCTACTGACTATTTTAAATTTTAATCCCTTGTCTTTACACTGTGTTTTAGCCTCAATCTGCACGGGTTAAGTCTTTTAATCTTCATGCTTTTGACTTGACCTTTAAACTTTAATCTCTCTGACCGTTATCTTCAATTCTTTCTTGTGTCTAGGTGGATTTGGCATGCTGGAGGGTTTGATAAAATAACCAATGCTCATGATGCATCGATTAAACTTGGAGATTAATCCTTTTATGCCCTTTCTGCATTTAATAAGGCCTTTGAGGATCGTCACCCTCGGCCTTCGCAATTATTTTCTTGCTGTGGGACGACCTTTATAAATAACCACCATGAAACCTGCAAATAAAACATCAAAATGTTATAAAAAACCTGTGTTATGGATAACACTGCTAATAGAGGCGAGGAATCGTGTTGTGGAGCGATGCGGAGGAGGAACAATGTGCAGAGGGAAGGATTTCCATGACGAAATGAAAAACCAGAGAGAAAATCAAATGATGGCACGAAAATTTGAAAGTGGTTTTGTGGAAAACCGCGAGTGGTTTTCGCGCAGGGTCGAGGTGGTAAGTAGTTTTGGGCCAAATGAACGAGATACGGTTGGATGGGAGACACCTGTCCAAGTAAAACCGCCCATTTCGCGTTGAAAAGGGCCATTAAATCCAGGGAGAAGATCGCGCGCGAAAATGGTTGTGGACTGTCAGATCTGGGGGAATCGACGGCTGAGATTGCTTTGGAGGAAACACAAAAGGCGCATGGTGAACAGTAGGTGAAGAGGGCTAAGGGAAAGAGGAGGCATGGTCCTGTAGGGGGTAGATAGGACCAGGGTTTGGAAAACGAGGGCTCAGGGACAATGAGTGGTTGTGGGCCTCGGGTCGTATGAAGAAAGGGGTGGAGTTCTTAAGCCCTAAGGGGATTAAGGCCTGTTTTTAATATAAAAGAGTGGAATAAGACCTAAAGTGGGTTTTTTGGGATTTTTTGAGGTTTCCGATAGGTAAATAGGGATGTTTTAAACCATAAAAAGGGGTTTTTATAGGTTTAAAGGGTTTTTATAAGAAAATGAGGGTAAATGAGGGAGAAAAGGGGATTTTAAGGGGAATAAGATGAATGTTTAGGATAAGTAGAAATGAGTGGAAAATGGGTGGAATGAGGTTTATAAAATGAACTAATGGGTAAGGGTTTAGAAACAGTCCCTTTGGTATCTTGGTAGGATAACTTAGAAAGGATTTGATGAAGACTTCAGTGGAGTGTTTCTTTGGAAATAATAAACAGAGTGAGGTTTCAAGAACTCACAAGATTTTCACAAAATTTTGTTTCTTGAAGGCTGAAAGACTTATTTAGCCATCATAAGGTATAACAGAATTTATAGATGGCTAACACATCCTCCCTACCTTATGGTTCTTCCTGCATGCTGGCTTATCTTATTTTCTGTTTATTTTTCCATGCGTTGCTTGTCATGTTGATTTTCCTACTATTCTTCTTGAATTTCTTCTCGTAGGTGCTTCATGGAGGTCCTTAGATGCCTTAAGCATTTATTTTTGGCATGCCAAGGGGGGGTTGATCCACCTTTTATTTGATTTTTTTTTCTTTTCCTTTTTTTTTTGCATGCAAAGTAAATTCACAGTTCTCTTTTTTCTGTGAACTAAGTTCACCCTTGGTTACCCCTTGACACTCCTTGTATTCTATTACAGTGAACTGATTACTGCCCACTTTCTCAAGTCCTTTTATTTTTTCTTGTTCCTTTTCTTCATGGAAAAAGTGAGGCTAGTTGCTAGATAAGGCTGAGGTTGCTCTGCTACTGATTTTGGCTATAAAAAAAATTTCCTTCTCACACTTTTTAATGTTTTATTAAGCTAAAATGGATTCGAAGAAAGGGTTAGATGATTGCATACCAGAGCCTTACCATTGATTTGTTTTTACATGTGATATTGAAGCTGTTGATATGGCTGTTGAAGCTGCATATGATAATCTGCTTGAGGTCCTTTTGGAGCTTCTGAGCACAGGAGGAGGAAGTCCAAGTTTGACTACCTTTGACTAAAGTGTTGACCAAATTTTCTTTTTGTGTCAACTTTTTGTTTTTTGCTTGAAAAGGTTGGAGAGCACCTGCATACATTAGAGAGAGATACATGGAGAAATACATTTTTTTTTTTTTTGAAGTCCTACTAGCTGCCTCAATGAGGTTTTCACTTAGGATATTTTATTTTCCTCTTTTTTCTTCAACCCAATGACCGCCTCATAGAGGTTTTCAATCAGTGAGCCAATCTCAGATGCCTCAAAAGTGGTTTTCACCTTAGATTTTATTATTTTTCACCTTTATTATTATTTTATTTATTTATTTATTTATTTTTTAATTAATTTATTTTTATTTTTTGAGTTTCCTACTCTACTTGAAAAAAAACAAAACCATTTTGAAGTATAGGAATACTTTCAATGGAGCCATGTGCACATCAAGATGACAGATAAAATCAGGTGCACACTTGGAATACATGTTCTGACATGTTGTTGTGTAACCAACTCCAAAAATAGAAGAAAATACATATCAACGCCTTAGAAATAAGCCACTTCGAGGGGGCAACCTCAAATACATTACATAAATGAACAATTCTTGGATGATACAATTTACAAAACCTCCTTTCTATATATAGGAGTCCATGGGGCCACAATGTAATCCTAGCCAACCTAACAATAATAATTTAAGGCACAATAATAACACTATGGGGGTTACAAGGGTACAATAATAATAATAAGGACTATACTAGTAATATAGGGACCTAACATGCCCCTCTCCTTCAAAAAAGTGTTGTTATCAACGCTTGAGTAGCTTTGGGTGCTTTCGTATAAAATTCTCATCCTCCCATGTGGATCCTTCAGTGGGTAAGTTCTTCCACTCGATGAGATACTCTGAAATTGATCGATTTCGTAGATGCCAAGTTCTTGTTTCCGTGACTGCTTCAAGTTCCAATATGATTTTTCCTTCCTTATCAAGTTCTGGAAATATTGTTTGAACTGGAATTTTTTCACCTATAACCTTCTTTAAGCATGAAACATGGAAAATTGGATGCACTCGTGAAGAAGCAGGAAGCTCCAATTTGTATGCCATAGTACTAATCTTTTGCAAAACCTTGTAAGGACCATATTACTTTGGCGATAATTTATTATCCTTCTTAGCTTGCTTGAGGGACATTTGTTTGTATGGTTGTAGCCATAAAAATACCTAGTCTCCTATATCAAAACTTCTCTCGCCGCGATGTTGATTTGCCTATTGTTTCATTCGATTTTGTGCCAAATTCAGGCTAGCCTTTAAGAGTTGGAGAACTTCTTGTTGATGCTTGATGTGATCTTCCACTGCTTGAACCTTTGAATTTTCTCTTAAAGATGATGTGATGGATGGTGGATAATATCCATAAAGTGCCATAAATGGGGTTTGTCTTTATTTAAAAGAAGATGGAAGGAAGTGTTATACCACCATTCAACGAGAGGTAACCACTTGACCCATTGTGTTTGTTTATCGTATACAAAAAAACGAATATATCCTTCCAAATATTTATTTACTATCTCAGTTTGACCATCGGATTGAGGATGATAAGATGAGCTATGAGCTAATTGAGTACCCAAACAAGAAAATAACTCCGTCCAAAAATTTCCAGTAAAAATGGGATCTCTGTTGCTCACAATAACCCTTGGGCTTCCATGTAGCTTTTGAATTCTATCCATGAATGTAGTAGCAACTGTACTTGCTTTAAATGGATGAGATAATGCACAGAGGTGTGCATACTTGGTAAGTCTATAAACCACCACCATGATGACACTCTTTCCTTCGGACTTAGGTAAACCTGTGATAAAATCGATTAAAATCTCCTCCCAACGTTGAATTGGAATGGATAAAGGTTGTAGAAGTCCCGGGGTCTTAATTGTCTCAACTTTCTTCTGTTGGAAAACCAAACATTCCGCCACAAAATTTTGAATGTCAGATTTAAGGCCATCCCAAAAAAAATCTTTCTTCACCCTGTGGTAAGTTTTTAAAAATCCTGAGTGTCCTCCTAAAGGAGAAGTGTGCAATTCTAGAAGAATCTTTTGTTTTAGTTGGGAATTCTTACAAAGATATAAACGATATTTGTACCATAAGCAATCATTTTTCCAACTAAATGTATCAGATGTACTAGGATCTTGCTGCAACTTTTGAATGAGTGTCCATACATCTTTGTTCTTCTTCCATTCATCTCTTGCTTCGGTTATCCAATATGGTTGGATAATAGAAATGGCACAAAGAAATGCTTCGACCTCTTCATTCTTTCTTGAGAGTGCATCTGCAACAACATTAAGCTTTCCTTTTTTGTAGATTATTTCAAAGTCATAACCCAACATCTTTGTGACCCATTTTTGCTGCTCTTCTGAAGATAGTCTTTGTTCCAAAAAGTGTTTAAGACTATCGTGATCAGTTTTTACCTTGAAGTATATTCCCATTAGGTAAGTTCTCCATTTCTTTAGTGCATGCAATATTGCTAACATTTCCTTCTCATAAATGGGTTTCTATAAATACTTTCCTTTGATTGGACGACTTTCAAAAGCAACGGGTCTTCCTTCCTGCATTAAAATAGCACCAATTCCATTTCCTGAGGCATCACATTGCACAATAAAGGTTTTTGTGAAGTCTAGCGTAGCTGAGACCGGTGCTAGGAACATTGCCTCTTTAAGATGTTCAAAAGCCTTAGTTGCTTCAGGAGTCCATGAAAATGCATCTTTCTTCAATAATGTTGTTAGAGGTGCTGCTATTCTCCCATAATTCTTAACAAACTTATGATAATACCCTGTTAACCCGAGAAATCCTCGCAATTGATTTATGGTTGTGGGGACTTTCCATTCCTTAATGGCTTTAATTTTGTTAGGGTATACTTTAACACCCTCGTGAGATACAATATGACCCAGATATTCCACCTCTTGTACTCCAAAGAAACATTTGGATATTTTTTCATATAATTGTTTCTCCTGCAATAGTTTGAGCACCCTGTCAACATGTTCAACATGATCCTTCCAAGACCTACTATAGATTAGTATATCATCAAAAAATACCAGAACAAATTTTCTAAGGAAGGGTTTGAAAATGGAATTCATCAACCCTTGAAATGTAGAAGATGCATTGGTAAGGCCAAAAGGCATGACCAAAAATTCATAATGACCCTCATGAGTTCAAAATGCTGTTTTTGGAATATCTTCAGTCTTCGTTCTAATTTGATGATATCCTGAACGAAGATCCAACTTGTTAAAATAAATTTCTCCATGTAATTCATCCAATAATTCATCAATCATAGGAATGGGAAATTTATCTTTAATGGTGAGCTTATTGAGCTCCCTATAATCCGGACACATTCGCCATGATCCATCCTTCTTGTGTACCAATACTACAGGAGCAGAGAAAGAACTTTGACTAGGTTGAACTATACCCGCCTCTAACATTTCTGCAATCATACGTTCAATTTCGCTCTTTTGGACGTAAGGATATCTATAAGGCCTGATGTTTGGAGGAACACTTCCTGGAATCAAATGAATAGCATGATCATGATCACGAATAGGTGGGAGTCCTTTGGGAGTTTCAAACACCTTGGAATGATTGTCCAAGACTTGTTGGAGATATGCAGAAATAGATGATTTTGATGTTGGAACTTCTAGTGAGCATAATTGTGCAATTACACCTTGTTGTTCTTTCTTTAGAAGTTTTTTCATGACATTAGAGCTTATTATCTTTCCCGGCTTCCCTGCAATACCCCGTAATTCGACTTCCTTTCCTTTTGAAAAATTTTCAAGAAAAGTTCTTGAAAATTAAAAGCTACTGTCCCCAAAGATTGTAACCATTGTACTCCTAGTACAACATCAACACCTCCCATAGGAATGGAAAGCATTGGACTAGTCAATACATATTCCCCCATGGTTAGCTTGATATTATGGCATTTTTCAGAGAAATTTATAGTTCCTCCATTTGAAACCATCACTTGACATTGTCAAACCAGGAGGTAATTGAAAGATAATTTATTCAAAAGTAATACATCCTACAACTCTAATTCAACTTGTTCAAAGTAGAGGAAAAATATTGAGATGATTCTTGACTCAAGAAGTCCACCTTTACCTCAACTATCACTTAATGAATCAGAGATTAAAATCAAGAACTTAAGATGGATAAAGTGTTAATGAAAGAAGCTCTTAACTTAAGAGACACATAAAGTATTTCATCATAATTTATTCATCTCAATACTCAAAATCACAATAAGAAACTACTTGCATGCAAACCAAAGAAACTAGTTGTAATTCATCATTTTAGTAGAAGGGATGTTCAACTTGAACACCTGTTTTTCCAACTTGATAAAGTGATGAATAAGCTATGAACTAATGAAATCAATCATTATGCATGAACCATGAAGCAATCTGAAATAAAGCTCTGAAAAACTAGTTCTACAATCATCAGATTACAAGGAAATAAAACTAGTTAACAAGGAAGTGTACTTAGAAGCTTAACTTCAGTTACACATCCATAGCATTGAACAGCAAAATAATAACAACACAAGTCTTCAAATTAACTCCTCAATCCAAAGTTGTTACAATATAAAAGTATAATAAGTCAATAATACATAAGCCATCAAAGTTTTGGCTTTAAATAAGAAGTCTCATGAAACAAACTGATCTATATTCACTCAAACAAACCCATCTACTCTCATCCACCTATCTAAGTCGAATTCATTACTCTTATCCCAAGAAATATGACCAATCCCATAGAATCTCAAAACTGCCCTATTTCTATGGGATTTCTGAATGACTAGTCATGATTGACTAGCACCAAATGGGCCTAATAAAGCTTGTTCTGCTCGAACTAAGCATAGCTGGCTTAATCCTAGTTCCCAAGCTGTCCATCCATGCATTCAATTTGTGCCCAAGTGTCCTGCAATCACATCAACCATAGAGCTATTACGGGAATTTCTGAATCTGCCAATTTTGCACTAAAAACCAAACTTTCATAAAAACTTTAGAAATTGAAAAATTAAAATTAAATACCTGAATGGATATCAAATATACATCAAAATGGAATAAATGAAGGGAAAATGGATGGGGAATAGATGGATTAGTAAGTTTCTTTGAGCAAAAATAAGACCAAAACTAAGGCCCAACATCTCTCCCTTGCTTATCATCAAGCATGTCCCCATGCTTGCTTATTCCTCTTTGACCTTCTTCTCTCTGTAGTAGATGTTGTACCTGTAGATGCTTCCTGTTGTGTTGCCCTGGCCAAACAATCCAAACCTGTGTCATGTCTTTCCCTGAACAAAGCTGCTTTGACCTTCTGTTTTTCATACCTTGCCTGCCACATATTCTTTTCCTTTAACCACTTAAATGCTTGTTTAGAAAGTAGGTCATTTTTCCGTTTCAGTCTCCCCAATTCTTCTTTTAATTTTTCATTTGCCTTAACCAATTTAGCATTATCTTTCTTATTTGCCTTGTTTTCCTCTTTTAATTGTTTTTCCACAATTTTGCTAATTTCCAATTGGTCAGTTAAGTCCCTGATTCTTCCATCATTGATTTCTTTTTCAAAATCTTGTGTTCTTTTCATTAGTGATGCTTCTGCTTCATCATCATATGAAGAATCCCTCTCAAATTCTTCTTGTGCAATGTCATTTTCTTCTTGTGGTCTTGGGAAATATGTTTCTTATTCCTTGTCTAAGTTAATGGGACTTTTATTTGTAAATCTTTTAGGAATAGACATAACAGATATTTCATTTTCCATGGCCATGTTATTCTGCTGTTTAGCTCTTGTTCTAGGATACAAGGGTGAGTTCATCAATCCTCTGCTTTCCTGCTCTGTTTAATCCTGTACTTCCTTAATCTGTTCAGTAAAATGATTTTTAATCATGAATTCTCTCCACACTATGCCCTGTGATCTCACCTGATACTTGCCCTGTGATCTCACCTGATACTCAACTAGGATTTTGATCAATCCTTGATGATACATCTGTCCTGCTTTAGGCCTGTGTTCATGTTTTGCTGTTTCAATCATTCTCAAGAGGCTCTTATATAGGAAGTAAGGCAATTTAATCCTATCTTCTCCCTTAATATGCTGTAGAAGTCTAACATGATACAAGTGGGCAACACTATATCCTCGATCACAAGTCAAGAACTTTTGGATGACCAAGACCAATTCTCCCCATGGTTCATTAAACCACTCCCTGGGTATCCCTTTTGTCCTATCAAATGTCCCCTTCTGGTTTTTCTCAAGGAAGAAAGTCCACGCTTTCTCCTTGAAGTGTAGGCCTTTGTAATACTTCTCCCCTATCATTGGCAAATCTAAGGCTTTGGACAAGTATTCTTGGGTTACCGAGACAATGATTTCTCCTACTCGAGTCTGGTCTTGACTGAAATTATTTATAAAGTCTTTGGTTATCTCCTCAGAATGGCCATTAAATTTCTGTAAGAAGCCTATCATCCCTGCCTGATAAAGTTTTTCTATAGTCTCTTTTCCCCAGCTTTCTATCTGAAATTTTGGCTCTACTCTGTTTGTCATTGTTTCTGTAAACCAATCAATGTAGGCCTCTGCTGTTACTAACTTCATTTTAATAAAAATTTATGACTATCGTTTTTAAAAAAAAATGAAATTCAGGAAGCAAAGAAGCTTACCTTCCTCCTCTGACTCAACTCAACTCTGCCCTTTTTTTAACCTCTGATATATTCCCTTGCAATAGCACTATTTGAATTCCCTGTTTAATGCAAACAACACCTGTATATCTCTTCTGTTAATATACTGGTCTCTGTTTTTTAAATTAAATACACATGCAGCAATAACCATGTTTACTCATCGCCAAAAAAACATGATTTACTGTGTATATAAAACAAAAAAAACTAAAGAGTTCTCTCGGCCTCATCATCAAATCAAAATTTCCAAAATGTTCTCGGCCTAAAAACATTTGCAAAAATTTCTGCTTGCAGACTCATCATAAAAACCATAAAAATGCAAAAAGGCTCTCGGCCTCAACCAAATATAAACACGGCATTTTAAAATGGCTCAACAACCCGACTCCCTTTTGCAACCAACAATTCACTTGACTATCCGGCATTCGATCCCCTGTTTTGGTTAAAACAAAAACAAAAATGTAGTGGCAGCAAGTGTTTATGGCGTTTTCAGTTTTCATGTTAACTGTTTGTTAGAATGTTAATGCGCACAATTCACTCAACAGAACAAGGTGCAGTGCGCATTTAGTCAACAACTACCGCCATGCCATAACAACTCTGTTCTTGACTTCAACACAACATTCCGTTAAAACTCCTAACGTGTTATCCATGCAATGAATTTTCATTAAAATGCTGCCCATCAAAATCTATCAACATATCCGTAAGTGCTGTCAACTGGAGATAATCACGGATTTGTAGCGTTACCTGACTGTCAACGAGCGCGTGGAGTGTAACTGGGCGCTCCAAATCCCTATTACTTCGGTCAATTAAACTGGTGGCAAGGCAAAGGATTTAACGGTTAATGACAAGCAATATCCCACAGTCGCCGAGCGTAAATAAACTTCACTGTTACCTGACTTAATCCCGAAAATCTGCTATCTCTGAACATTGAACCCAGAACGATTTCCCTTCTTAAATCCGCCTTCTTGCTTCTCCGGGATGATTTTCACTATTCTACAGCTTCAAACGCCTTCTCGCTTCTCCGGAATGATGTTTGCAGCTTCCAAAACGCCTTCTTTCTGAGCTCTTTGGAAATGAGGACTGAGGTCTAAACGGTCATGAATTGACCGAGTTCATGGGTGTATTGTGCGCCTTTGTTCATTGGTGCGTGGTTGGTATGGCCGTCCTCTTTGACCAGTCACCCAACTGTGTCATGAGGATGCCAAATCATTGTTTTATTTTGAATGGTATGCACATATTATTGCCACCGTCATGTGCTATGTTGAATGATATGCACGTATTATTACCACCTTCGTGTGCTATGTTGAATGATATGCACGTATTATTACCACCATCGTGTGTTATGCGTGCAATGATATTCCGACATTGTGTATGCAATTATCATTTCACAATACCCTGCCAGATCATAACAATTATGTAACCCTGCCAGATCATAACAATCGTGCCATATAGTTTTTACATGGCCGTCCTCCATTTTATATGTGCCCTTTCCTACCATATACCTTCGCTTATCCTTATGCCATATGCGCGTGGGGTTTATATCATAACCTTATAGCATATGCGTTGGTTTCATATACCATATATATTAACCTTATATCCTTTGCGCGTTGGATTTTATATAAATGGCTTTAATGCATTCCTTATTTGAACTATGGTATATAGTTTGATATAGCGCATTATTTGCTTTGCCTTATATGCACACCTTTATGATTTTAAAATGACCATCTTAGGCCATGTTTAAAATCATCACCATACTAATGCTTGAGTTGTATGTGCAGGTGGAAAAAGTTGTCCTAGCTTGGTCTTTTGCTTCTAAAGAAAAATACTTAGGGTTATAGGGAATATGTATAGGAAATGTGTATGAATGAAATGGAATATGTATAGGGGTAATAGGAATATAGGATATGTATAATGAATATTCTCAGGTACTAACTTCAACTTAAAAAAAACTAAAAATTTCTAAGAAAAATTTGAATTTCAAGCACAAAATGACTATACATATACTCCCCTGGATGATGTCTGTACAAGTGGAATGAAATCAATTGATCAGATGTTGTAGATGGATCAAAAATTAAACTTTATTACTGCTCCTTGTTCTTCATGCTCTGGTTCTTGAATTGAAAAGTCAGGTCCCTTTGTAATGATTCTTTGTTTCAGGTCCCTCTGCACTGCTTACATAATATGCACATGTTGTTTTGACATTGGCAGGTCTTTCAGGTCCCTCTGTATTGATTTATTATTTCAGGTCCCTCTGTTGACAATACAAGTTCCTTCTATACTTCAGCTTTCCAGCTAAAGATCTAATACAAGTCTCCCCCTTGTTTAAGATATGACTTGTCCTCAAGTCAATTGTTGATGGAGAGTACCTGTATTGAAATTATGTGAGAACAGTAGAACAAGAAAAAGGAATTCATAGAGTCCAAGTTGCCCTGGTTTTCCCCTATGAATTCGTGTTTGCTTAGTGCCAGTTGCCTGGTTTTCACTAGCAAACAAATTATTTTTTATGTTTTTTTTTTTTATATTTTTTATATTTTTTATTATTTTTTTATTTTATTTTTTTTTTTAATGTTTTTTTATTTATTTTTTGTATTCAACTACAGGACTGGAAGATGGCTGAGCCTGGTGTGCCATGAATTCCAGTTCTGTATCTTCTGTCAGTTGTTTCATAAATGCTTCTTTACTGATAGGCCTATTATAAACTTTGAGCCTATGTCCATTCACTATAAATGAGGTGGAGTCCTGGTCGATTGTCTTAATTTTGACTGCTCCATTGTGGAAGATTTCATCAATTTCATATGGGCCTAGCCAGTGTGTTGTGAACTTTGCTTTGAAGTCTTTAAACTTGGAGTCAAAAATTAATGCCCAATCTCCCTTGCGAAATGTCTTTGTTTTGATATATCTGTCGTGCCACTTCATTCTTTGTTGTTGCACCAATGTAGTATGTTCTATGGCTTGTTGACGATGCTCATCCAACTGATTCAGTTCCATGATCCGCTGCTGTTGTGCTTCTGTCAGGTCTAGTCCTAGTTCAGCTGCTAGCCTGTATGTTTGTATTTGAAACTCTATAGGCAATAAGGCCTCTTTTCCATATACTAACTGGTATGGACTAAAACCAGTTGTATTCTTCCATGTGATTCTATAGGCCCATAGTGCATCTTGTAATTTTTCAGACCAATCTTTTCTGTTCAGTTGTACTGTTTTTGTCATGATATTTTCTAGGACTTTATTTGTTGATTCAACCTGCCCATTTGCTTGAGGATGATATGGTGTAGATTTCCTATGTTTGATCTTGTATTTCTCTGTTAGATCTCGTACCAGCTTTGATGTAAATTGTGTTCCTTGATCCGTTACAATTTGTCTAGGTACTCCATATCTGACAAAGATTTCTTCAAAAAGAAAGGTGACCACTGTATCTTCTGTTGCTCTGTTCACTGCTTTAGCCTCTGCCCACTTGGTTACATAATATGTACATACTAAGATGTACTTCTTTCCATTTGATGGTGGATTGATGGGTCCAACAAAGTCAAGTGCCCATTGCTCAAATGGTTCTATGAGGACCTGTGGCTTCAGCGGCATCTCATCTCTTCTGATTGGTCTCCCTGTTCTTTGGCAACTGTCACATTGCTTGACATATTTCTTAGAGTCTTTGAAGATGGATGGCCAGTAGTAGCCCAGTTGCAGCACCTTATATGTTGTTCGTTTATCTGCAAAATGGCCACCACATGGTTCATCGTGACATGCCCTTAGAATATCTAATATTTCATCTTCTCGCACACATTTTCTAATTATCAAATCTGGACCAGTATAAAATAAATCACCATTTACCCAACTATACCTAGAACTTTCTCTAACAATTTTGTGTCTTTGCTTTTTAGTGAATTGGGTTGGAAACTTTCCAGAAGATAAATAGTTTGCAATGTCTGCAAACCATGGTGTTCTTACTGTGATGGCAAACAGGTGTTCATCGGGAAAGTTATCTACAACCGGATTTGGATCATTGGGTGAATGTATGCGGGACAGAAAGTCAGCCACTTGATTTTCTTTGCCTGGCCGGTCTTGTATTGTGATATTAAATTCTTGCAATAACAGTAACCATCTTGTTATTCTTCCATTGGTTATGGGTTTATTCATCAGGTATTTGATTGCTGAATGATCTATATGAATGAAAACTTGATATCCTGTTATATAGTGTCTGAATTTGTTTACTGCATGTATAACGGCTAACATTTCTTTCTCTGTGACTGTATAGTTCAATTCTGCAGGTGTTAGATTCTTGCTTATAAAGTATATTGCATAATTGAACAAGTTCTCTTTCTGTCCAAGAGAGGCACCTATCGCAGTATCAGATGCATCAGTTGATATATGAAATGGAAAATACCAGTTTGGCCCACGGAGAATGGGTGCAACCGATAATTTCTCTTTCAGATTTTGAAATGCATTTTGACAGTCATTTGTCCAGTGAAATTCAATATCTTTTGCTAATAGTTTAAACAGAGGTTGGGCTATTTTACTGAAATTTTCAATGAATCGTCTATAATAACCTGCATAGCCTAAGAAACTTCTTACCTCTTTTTGTGTTGTAGGAGGCATTAAGTTTACTAGGACTTGGATTTTTGCTGGATCGACTTTAATTCCTGAAGCAGAAATATGGTGTCCCAGAACTATTCCTTCTGTCAACATTATATAACATTTCTCATTGCTTAATGACAAATTTGTTTCAATGCATCGTTTCAGAACTTTCTCAAGATTATTTAGGCAATCATTATATGTGTTTCCATAAACTGTAAAGTCATCCATATAAACCTCTACACATTCATGAATTAGATCAGCAAATATTGCAAGTACTGCTCGTTGAAAAGTTGCAGGTGCATTACATAAACCAAATGGCAAAACATTATATGCATAGGTTCCCCATGGGCAAGTGAATGTTGTCTTGTCTTGGTCTTCTGTTGCTATTCTAATCTGGTTGTATCCGCTAAACCCATCCAAGAAAGAGAAGAATTTCTTTCCAGCCAAAGAGTCTAACACTTGATCAATGAATGGTAGAGGAAAATGATCTTTTAGTGTAGCTTTGTTTAGTTCTCTATAATCCACACATACCCTCCACTTTCCATTTTTCTTTGGTACAATAACCAGTGGAGAAACCCATTGACTATCTGAAATAGGATAGATGAATCCAACATTTAACAATTTTTGCAGTTCTTCTTTCACTATTTCTTTCATCATGGGATTCATTCGTCTTTGAGGTTGTCTTACAGGTTTGATTTGATCATCTGTATAGATGTGGTGGACACATGTGTTAGGATGGATTCCTTGCATATCAGTATAATCCCAGGCAAAATCTTTTGAATATTTCTTTAATAATGCAATTACCTCTTGCTCTTGTGCTGATTGCAACTCATTTCCAATGTTTAAATGTTTTCCAGGACTTACTTCAATTGTTTTTGTTGATGGATTGGAGATTGTGTTTACAGGAAAGATGTCTATAAAATATTTTCGCAAAGTTTGAACAGTACAAGTTTCCTGAAAGCATTGATTCAAAAGGTTATTGGCAGCTTCATATTGGACTTCTCTAAGCTGCTCTGAAATACTTGGTTCTGAAATGAAAATATCCATTAAGTCTTCATTCTCTTCTTCTTCTCTCAAATCAAAGAATTGATTTATACTTAAAACTGATTTAGTTTGCTGTTTTTCTTGAGCTTCAAGCACTGATTCTAAAGAATTTGATTGTGCAGGTGAATAAAGAGCAATGTGTTTCTTTTCATCTCCATGTGAAATAATCATGCTTCTTGATCTGCATCCTATAAAGGCATCAACGGTAGCTAACCATGGTTTGCCTAAGATTAGAGGATGTCCTCCCAAATTTGTTTTTGGTTGCAAGATAAGGAAGTCAACAGGATACTCCCATGAATCCAAAGAGACTATAATATCTTCCAATATTCCTTCAGGAACAACTTTAGATCTGTCTGCTAATTCTAAGATTGTAGAGGTTGATCTAATGTTGTTCAAATGCAAAGTTTTCATTGTCTCCATTGTCATTACATTTATAGTTGCTCCCAAGTCTATTAATGTGTTAGGTACTGAGAAATTATTTATTGATATAGTAACCATAGGGATACCAGGATCAATATATTTTTCTACTTTGGTTTGTGTAGACATGAGGCTTGCTAGTTTACCAATGACTTGGATTGTAGTAGGATCCTTCTTCTTTTTCTGTGATTTCTTAATGCACAATTCCTTTATTGTTTTAGCATATATTGGTATTTCTTTAATTGCCTTTAACAAAGGAATTTTTACATAAGCATTTTTTAACTCATCTAAAATATCAAATTCGGGAAGGGTTATTTCTTTTTGTTGTTCCACTAACCTTTCAGGATAAGGTGGTGTTTGTGTTGTAATGTTTGTTCCTTTATGAATTTGTATCTTAGTTTGTGATGTTTAAGGTGATTCTCCTTGTTCAGTTGGTTCTTCTATAATTGGAGGAGAATCCTTTTTAAGCACTTTTCCAGACCTTAGATGGAATTCATTAAGAGGAAGAATTGAATATGTGGGAAAACATGTTGCTTCCTCTACAGTGTATGCAACTTTGTCCACCTTATTATTCGGATTTGCCATTGGTTGGGCTGGTAATTGAGTTGGTCTGGGTTGATTTGTGGGTAGCTGTAACTGTTGTGGTTGGGTCAACAACTGTGGAGGATTCTGCTGCGGATATGGGATGGATTGTGGATATGCAGAATGTTGTTGTTGAAATGGTATGGATTGTGGATATTGTGGATATGTAAATGGCTATTGGTATTGTTGCTGGTATTGTTGTTGATACTGTTGAGGTGGCTGGTTTCCATAACCATATCCTCTCCAACCTTGTGCAGGTTTTTGTGGATATTGTTGTGGAGGCCAAGCTTGCCATGGCATTGGAGGGGTCCAAGGATTTTGAGGTGGATAGAGGTAATTTTGTTGAGGGAAGTGTTGCTGATTTTGTTGAGGCATCCTAGGTTGCCATGGTCTTCGTGGTGCTACATAATAAAAACCTTCCATTCCTGGCACTTCTTCCATTGAATTGATTTGTAATTCTTTCAATTTTAGACAATTTTCTGTGGAATGCTTTTCTGTACAAAGACCACAAACCTGAACACTATCCAAAGGACATTCTCTTAATGGATGTTTCTTTCTACATTTGGGACAAAAGATTGCTAGAGCTTGTTCTTGTTCTTCTTTCTTCTTGTTTGCCTTTAGCACATCTACTTGTGTCCCTAATGTACTCAAGAGATCTGTTTTGAAATTCTCCAATAAGCTTCCTATTTCAGCTCTTGTTATCCCTCCTGCAGCTGACTTTGCTGCTTTTGAACTTACTTCTCTTCTTCCTGTTTTTGCTCTTCCTCTAGAATATTTTTGACATAAATCAACAATTTCGTCGAATGGTAGGTTTGAAATGTCTCCTTTACCCATCACATTCAAGATGTCAAGGTATTCATCCCTTATACCCTTGAGAAAGATTGTTCGAATGGTTTCTTGATTTAGAGAGTGTTGTTTAGATTTCTGTAGATTATATAAAAATATTTCCAAATATTCTTCTAAACTTTCATCTTCTTGTTGTGTCATTCTAAAAATATCTTCCTTTGAATCTCTAGATCTACAATAAGCTTGATATTTTTTAAGGAAGACTGATCTCATATCATCCCAAGAAGCTATTGTTTGTTCTCCTAAACCCATAAACCATTTCAAAGTTGCTGCTTTTAATGTTGCAGGGAAAAGACGAAGTTTATGAATGTCATCAGTGTATCCATATGTTCTACATAGAATATCAAATTCAAACATAAATGCATCAGGATCTTCTGTGGACATTCCATAAAAAATTGGAAATACAGAAGGTGGAATATTTTTCATTTTCACTTCTTCTCCTAATATTGCACTTGTGTCTATTATTGGAAAGCCAAAGGTAGTCTCATCTTCTTGTCTTTTTCGATCGTTTTCTATTTTTCTATCATTTTCTTGTTTTGCGTCCTCCTCTCTCTTTCTTCTCCATTCTGCTTGTTGTCTTTCATATGCAGCTCGTTGTTCAGGAGTGAGAATAACATATCCATGTCCCTCTTCTGCCATTGGTTGATTTGTTTCAATTTTAAGTGGAGTTTCAGGTTGGTCAAAGATAGGAGGATTTATGGATGGAAATAAAGATTGTTTTCCTTTGATAGTTTCTTTTTGTTTTCTAGAATTTGAAAATTGTTTTTGCTTTGCTTCCCAAGCTAACAAAGTTTGCCTCTCAATCAAAGTTAATCTTTGTCCACTTCTTTGTTTTTCTTCCAATTCCTCAATTATTGGATTACCAGTAACTGGGGTGTTTGATGATCCTATCTCTATTTGTGGGGGGTTTTTAATAAATCTACCTTGAGGATCTCTATGTCTAGGCATAAAGAAACATAACTAAAAAGTGTAACTACTATTTTTTTTTTTTTTTCTTTCTATTGACTATGCCGATATTTGCCTCCCCGGCAACGGCGCCAAAATGTTGAGCTAATTTATGTACCTAAACTAACACAATTATTTATTATCAATCCGGGTTGTTTATGCTTTGAGGAAAGTTCACTATATGTGAAGATCTGATATAATCAAACCTTGAAAAATAATTTATTCAAAAGCAATACATCCTACAACTCTAATTCAACTTGTTCAAAGTAGAGGGAAAATATTGAGATGGTTCTTGACTCAAGAAGTCCACCTTTGCCTCAACTATCACTTAATGAATCAGAGATTAAAACCAAGAACTTAAGATGGATAAATTGTTAATGAAAGAAGCTCTTAACTTAAGAGACACATAAAGTATTTCATCATAATTTATTCATCTCAATACTCAAAATCACAATAAGAAACTACTTGCATGCAAACCAAAGAAACTAGTTTTAATTCATCATCTTAGTAGAAGGGATGCTCAACTTGAACACCTGTTTTTCCAACTTGATAAAGTGATGAATAAAATATAAACTAATGAAATCAATCATTATGCATGAACCATGAAGCAATCTGAAATAAAGCTTTGAAAAACCAGTTCTACAATCATCAGATTACAAGGAAATAAAACTAGTTAACAAGAAAGTGTACTTAGCTTGGAATGGGGGCCCTTCCACCCTTGCCTTACACACTTGATAAGTGATCTCAGAAGCTTAACTTCAGTTACACATCCATAGCATTGAACAGCAAAATAATAACAACACAAGTCTTCAAATTAACTCCTCAATCCAAAGTTGTCACAATATAAAAGTATAATAAGTCAATAATACATAAGCCATCAAAGTTTTGGCTTTAAATAAGAAGTCTCATGAAACAAACTGTTCTATATTCATTCAAACAAACCCATCTACTCTCATCCACCTATCTAAGTCGAATTCATTACTCTTATCCCAAGAAATATGACCAATCCCATAGAATCTCAAAACTGCCCTATTTCTATGGGATTTCTGAATGACTAGTCATGATTGACTAGCACCAAATGGGCCTAATAAAGCTTGTTCTGTTCGAACTAAGCATAGCTGGCTTAATCCTAGTTGCCAAGCTTTCCATCCATGCATTCAATTCGTGCCCAAGTGTCCTGCAACCACATCAACCATAGAGCTATTACGGGAATTTCTGAATCTGCCAATTTTGCACTAAAAACCAAACTTTCATAAAAACTTTAGAAATTGAAAAATTAAAATTAAATACCTGAATAGATATCAAATATACATAAAAATGGAATAAATGAACTTTTCTTGCCAACCCGAATGCCTTCTCCAATGAATCAGGTTCCAAAACGGGAACTTCATGTTGGATGTTATCCTTTAAAGTGCCTAGGAAGAGATCAATCCTGTGTTCCTCTGTAAGATCAGTTACCCTTATATTCAATTTTTGGAAGTCCTCAATGTGCTGCCCTACTAAACCCTTTTGTTTGAGATTTATCAATTGGGTAAAGAAGGTGTTGCTCTTTGTATCCTCATAATGTGCTATCATTTCCTCCGCAAAAATTGACCAAGTGACAATTTTTTTACGGGAGCAAAGCCATCGATACCATACAAATGTATTTTGTTCTAAATGTAAAGTTGCAATGCGTACCTTTTGTGTGTTTTGCACATTATGGAGATCAAAATATTGCTCCATCTGTAGTATCCATGTTACAGGATCATTCCCATCAAACTTCCTCATATCCATTTTTGGAATATGGTGGTTCTTCCCGCCAACATTAGAGTTTATGAAATCACGATTAACATTTATTTTGTTCTCATCATGAGGTTCTTCTACTATATTTTCACCATTAGGAAACATTTCTTGTATCAACTTGGTCAAATCTTCGATGTCTGCCTTTAGATCATTCTTCATGTTTTTCATGTTGTTTTCCATGTTGTCTTTCATGTCATCCATCTTAGCTTCCATGCTAGCTTCCATGCCTTCTATCTTAGATTCCATGCCATCTATCTTAGATTCCACACCATTCATCTTAGCTTCCACACCTTTCTTCAAACCATCCATCTTAGTTTCCACGCCTTTCTTCAAAACTTCCATTTCATTTTTTGTTATTCTTTGCGAGAGCGAAATTTGTTGCATTTGCTCTTGTAATTTTGATATGTCATGTTGCCATTCTTCATCTTCATGAGTCATAGTAGAGCCTTCTAAAGGCTTAATGGGTGTTGAATTCTTTTTAGGGGCCATTTTAGACTCCAATATTGATATGTATTCTACAATAGGCCCTTGCAATCAATTCAACTTGATTCTTCAAACAAGACTTATGCAATTCGGAAAAAAAAATACACACCTTTTACTAGCTTTGAGGAGCTCGATATTGAAATTGTATTATCTCTATGATTGTAGATCTTCAATATCTGAAATTTAGCACTAAATTAGCCCTCTGAATTCTCTTTTGAATGCCACAGGTCTGACCTGATTTTGATTCTCCAAGACAAAGTTGTGTCCAATCTCCCACAATGACCTAATTATGGACTGGTTCAGTAGGGCGAACTTGTACGACTTGCCACGTGTCACTGTTTCGTCCTTTGTCTCTGAAATTGATATCCAAGAAACTAAAGTCTGTGTAATTGCAATCACTTTTTACGGCACTCCAATCCAATGCCCAGAGAGAGAGTTATTGAAATTTTCCCACAATCACCTCTTTCAGATGAAATTCAGGAGCTTGAAAAAGCACTACCTTCCACAGATCATATCTCCAAGAATATTGTGAACCAAGCTCTGAAATTTTTTGACAAACTTCCTCAGGATTTCAGCTTCGCACCATATGAATTTCAGATTCTGAACCTTCGTAGAAATTTTTTTATAGCGAAAATCCCACGATGACCTGTTTAGGAGCCTGAAAAAAAACCTAAATTCCACAGATCATATCTCCGAAAATATTACGAACCAAGCTCTGAAATTTTTAGACAAACGTCCTCAAGATTTCAGCTTCGCACCCTAAAAATTTCAGCTTTTTGAGCTTCGTAGAAAAAAATTTTATAGCAAAAATGCCATGATGACCTGTTTGGAGCAGCGAAACCCTAGAATCCCAAAGCTCTGATACCAAATGTTGTGTAACCAGCTCCAAAAAGAGAAGAAAAGAGATATAAACGCCTTAGAAATGAGCCACTTTGAGGGGGCAACCTCCAATACATTACATAAATGAACAATTCTTGGATGATACAATTCACAAAACCTCCTTTCTATATATAGGAGTCCATGGGGCCATAATGTAATCCTAGTGGGCCACAATGTAATCCTAGCTGACCTAACAATAATAATTTAAGGGCACAATAATAACAAAATGGGGGTTACAAGGGTACAATAATAAAAATAAAGGGGTTACACTAACAACAATAAGGTACTATACTAGTAATATAGGGACCTAACAC
>CM076572.1:297592228-297675326 GCA_034641835.2 Pinus albicaulis
CTCAAAACTGCAATGTTATATTAGCTGAAGAATGTACATGCTCTTATAGATGGGAGGTGAGGCTATTGGGATTCAGCTCCCAATGACTCTTGGCCTTCCTTATTTCCTAATATTAAATAAAATACAAAAATACAAATGCACACCCATCCATAGGATTAGGTGTCAACATTCCCCCCTTTAATCCGAAGGGATGTTGGTGAGTCCAAGCATCGATCTGAACTTTTCAAACTTCTCTCTTCCAAGTGCTTTGGTGAAGATGTCGGCAGTTTGCTCGTTTGTGGAACAATGATGTAGATGGATGGTCTTGGCCTGAACATGATGTCGAATGAGATGGTACTTTGTATTGATGTGCTTTGTTCGATCATGGAACTTTGGGTTCTTGGCCAACTTTATTGCAGAAGTGTTGTCGATCATGAGTGGAGTGGAATACATTTGTTTCATCTGCAAATCTTCCAGGATTTTCTAGAGCCACACAATTTCCTTTGTTGCTTCAGCTGCTGCCACATATTCTGCCTCGGTCATGGAATCTGCTGGAACTGACTGTTTGTGTGATCTCCATGAGACAGCTCCTGATCCAAGACTCATGGTGTAACCTGTAGTAGACACCCCTATTTCTTTGTCGCCATCAAAGTCTGAATCAGAGTATCCGATCAAGCTGAAGTCGCCTACCTGTGTATATTTGAGTCCAAAGTCTTGAGTCCCCTTCAAGTACCTTAGCACTCTTTTTGCAGCAGACCAATGTCCTTCACAAGGTTTTTGCATGAATCTTGAGAGGATTCCAACAGCAAATGAAATGTCAGGTCTGGTGGTGGTCAGGTAGATAATACTTCCTACAAGCTGTCTATACTTAGTTGCATCCTCAAATTCCTTCCCTTCAATAGATGTGAGCTTCAAGTTTTGTTCCATTGGAGTGCCTAAGGGTTTACAATCATCCATGCCAAATTTGCTCAAGAGATCTCCAATGTACTTCTTCTGAGAAAGAAAGATGAATTTAGGATGTTGAATTACTTCAATACCCAAATAGTAATGAACATGACCCAAATCAGTCATTTCAAAACCTTTCTTCAACTCTTTCTTCATGGATGCAATATAGCTCTCATTGTTTCCTGTTATCAAAAGATCATCTACATATGCCACAAGATATACAACTGTTTTTCCAACTTTCTTAACAAACAAAGTTGCATCATCAAGATCAAAATGTTTGAAGTCAAGTTTCAGAAGATGCTCGGTTAATTTCTCATACCAGGCTCGTGGTGCTTGCTTGAGGCCATACAAGGATTTTATAAGTTTGCAAACTTTGTGTTCTTGACCCTTTATCACAAATCCTTCTGGCTGGGACATATAAACTTTCTCCTTTAGATCTCCATTCAAGAAGGTTGTTTTTACATCCATCTGATGAAATTTCCATCCACTCTGAGCTGCTAAGGCAAAGAGAGTCCGGATGGTGGTCCATTTTGTTGTGGGAGCAAAAGTTTCTTCATAATCGACTCCTTCTTTCTGTGCGAATCCTTTTGCCACAAGCCTGGCCTTGTGCTTGTCAAGTGAGTCGTCTGCTTTGTACTTGTTCTTGTAGACCCACTTACAGCCAATTGGTTTCGTTTCCAAAGGCGGATCAACCAGCTTCCAAGTGCCATTCTTTATCAAGGCATCATACTCCTTCTGCATCGCTTCTTTCCACTCATCATGAGAAGCGGCTTCTTTGAAGGAAGTTGGTTCATGATCTGTAGACAAACTCAATTCACAGTTATAAGCAATATCCATATCAACAGGGGAATCAGAATTATCTACATCACCTTCGATTTCTTGAGTGGAACTTCTTGTTCCCGTTTTTCCAACCTCATCAGGATGAACATCCTCCAGTGTCTTTGTCAGCCATTTGGGGGGACCTTTCTGAGATGGCCCAGGCTAGTCACTTGACTGAGTTGGGATTGATTCAAGATTCAATCTCCCAATTCTGTCAATCACATCATCCAATGTGTCATCCGTGGTGGTTTCTTCATGTGGGGGAGAGTGTGGTTCAGAAAATGATTCCACAGTTTGATTCAATATCGGAATCCCCCCTTCAAGGTGTGGAATCACATTATCAAATTCTTTGAAAGACTTTGCATGTGTGAATCTATCCAGGCGATCAAGTTGCCGCTCAACAACATTGTCACTCTTGGATGATTCAAGAAATATGACATCTCTTGCTATCACAAACTTCTTATTTGCTTCATCATAGAGACGATATCCTTTGGAGGTATTGGAGTACTCCAAGAAGATACATTTTCTGCTTCTAGCACCAAGTTTGTTCCTTTGACCCTTGGGTATCAAGGCATAACAGGTGGACCCAAAGACCCTGAAATGCTTTACCGAAGAAATGTGGCCATGCCACATTTCAAAAGGAGTTTTGTTTCTAATTGAACTTGAAGGACACCTATTCTTTATGTAAACAGCACATAGAACTGCATCAGCCCAAAACATCAATTTCACATTCTTGAAAAATAACATGGAGCGAACCATATTTAAAATAGTTCTGTTCATTCTTTCAGCTACACCGTTATGTTGTGGATTATATGGCACAGTTGTTTGATGTTTGATTCCATGTTGACGAAGATAATTTTCAAACTCGTTTGAAGTGTATTCTTTTCCATTATCAGTACGTAGAGAGCCAATATGTGTTTGTGCATCATTTTCAATCCATGCATGAAAATTCTTGAAAGTTTGGAAAGCATCAGACTTATTCTTCAGTAAGTAAATCCAACACATTCTGGTGTAGTCATCAATAAATGTCATCATGTATTTGTTTCCATTTGCAGAAGCAATAGGCATAGGGCCACATAAATCTGAATGAACAAGTTCAAGTTTTCTATGTGCTATTGAGTGTGAATCATGAAATGGCTGTTTGCTATGCTTTCCTAGAATACATGCATCACATTCCTTAGGTTTTCTAGGAATTGTAGGCAGTCCATCAACACCATTTTTCTTCAACAAACGAAGGCTGTCATAATTTAAGTGTCTAAATCTAGCATGCCATAAAAGACTTGATGGAAATGTACCTTCATCATGATATGAACTGAATGCAAAGTTTTGAGCATGAGCAGATGAACCTTTCAGCTTCAAGAGTCTTCCTTCTTCTATTCCCTCCATGACAAGTGAGTGATCTGATGCTGATCTGACCTCTGCCTTGCCATCAAACAAGTGAACTGAGTGTCCTTGCTGCCGGATTTCGATCAGGGACAGCAAGTTTCTCTTCAACTCCGTGAGGTATAGAACCTCATGTAGGATATGATCAGGAAGACCAGGCAGTTTAAGCCTGACTGTGCCAAGCCCTGATGGCTTGAGTTTGGATTTATCTGCGAAATATACTGCTCCATCAACTTTGTCAGTGAAATCTTTTCTAAATGTCATGTGACATGTTGCTCCTGAATCTAGCAACCAATCATCTCTCCATGAAGTAAATGAAACATCAAAGAGGTTTTCAATTACTCCATTGTTACAATGTGCTAGAACATAGTGAGCGGATTCAGGTGCTTTACCTTTGTCTTTGTCATTGGTTTTACCTTTGTCTTGATTTCTGTGCCGCTCAATTTTGTTCCATGGTGTTCTGCATTTGGGTGCATCATGTCCATCTCTATTGCAGCGTGTGCAATGAAGATGGGATTTGTCAGCTTGTCTGCCCCCCCTTTCGGTGAAGTTCCTTCTTCCTCTTCCTCTTCTGCCACCTCTTCCTCTGAATGAATCTGGAGCATGATTCTTTTCTCTATGTGCCAAATATGCAGCTTCTTCGGAAGATGAAGGGACTGTCATCTTCCCAAAAGCTTTCTCTCTTTCTGCAAACTTCTGCTCAAGTTTATCAAAGGTGATTTGTTCAAGGTTTCCACTCGCTTGCAAAGACTCAAGATAATGTGAGTAAGTCGGATATAATGCCTTAACATATGCTATGAGAGGTATGTCCATTTTTACACCAGTGTTTTGAATGTCATGCATTATAGATCTTATTTCTGAAGCTAAAGCAAGGGGATCATCATTCTTCAAGACTGAACAGCTTAACCATCAATTGAACATTTTCTAATTCTGAGTGTGAGTCATAGAGTTCTTTTAGTTTCTTCAAGGCTTCAAAGGCATTTGAGAATGATAAAATATGGCGACTCACCTCTTCACTCACTGAGGCTGCAATCAAGGCATAAGCCTTGCAATTCTTGTTTTCCCAAATGGCAAGCTCTTTGTCTGAAGTGGGCTTCTCTGGTGGATTTTATGCTTGTCCTTCACAGATTCCTCTCCACAGCTCATTAAAAATGAGTGTGTGTTTAATCTTCCGCGACCATTCAAGATAGCTCTCTTTGCCAGAGAGAACTATCCCAACAATAGAGATGAGAGAATGCATTAGACTGCTGGAAAAATCTTCTGAAGAGGAAACAAATTCTGCTATAAAACTTCAAACTCTTGAAATATTTCAAATACAGGGGCAAAAACTCTTGCTGGAAAAAAATTTCTGAGTTTAAAAACTCTTCCTGGAAACTATATCTACTCAGAAAACTTTGCTGGAGACTGAATTTTAAAAAACACTCTATGCTATAGACTGATTCTGCATAAAAAAAAATGTATTTTTTTTTGTTTTGGGAAAAAAATGTATATGGAATTATGAATGGGAAAGGGTGGAATGTGGTGGGAGGTCGATGTAATAGAGGGCGATGTATATATAAAAGTGATACCGCTATGTCATATGCTTTCATATAATGCTGGAGGGCGCATACCACATACAATATAAGTAAATATATGGCATTACCAACAACGGACTATAAATATACCAAGGACATAGCGTATATATATATATGGAGGGCGCAATGGAAATATATAACAAATATGACAGCGTTATAATATATGAAAGCGTTATAATACCACAGCGTTAAAACATATGACATTGTTAAAACATATGACATCGTTAAAACATGTCAATACCACCAGCGTTTCATATGACTGCGTTGGTAAAAAGAAGATCGCTTTATATACAATGAACACAACGCATTAATACAAGGAGCAATGTATATGAAAATGGAGCGCATACCATGACAATATGACACAGCGTTGTAATGTAATAACACAGTGGTATGGAAAAATTGCGTTTGATGTCGTTTGAGCAGTCAACGGAGGGGCGTGGTATTACAACGTACCAATGTAATGGAGGTCTTATAACAGCGTTCTATATCAAAAGACACATATAAAAACGTGTTATGCAAACGATGAATGGACACAGGTATATGAATGCAGGGTTTAACGCAGGAGGGGCGGTGCAGACAGCGCTGGAGGCGTGTTATATCAAAGCCAACGCATTTAACATGTCAAACTCTGCGTTATTTGTCATATATAAACACTGGGGCGTGACTGTGTTATATGGAATGCGTATGGGGAGCAGTGATACCAATGTTGAAGTATGTGCAGTGATATACAACAAAGGAGGGAGCGCTGTATGTATGACTGTAATGCAGTGGCTCGTGAGTAATAGAGAGCGCAGAGAGGTGAGGGCGCCGGGTATAGGGAGGTGAGGTGAGCGCGGGGTTTGAAAATGGGAGGTGAGGTGAGCGCAGGGATAAATGGAGAGGGAGGTGAGTGAATGGAGCGTAGGGATGAGTGAGGAGGTCCAAAAGGGCGTTACATAAAAAAAATTTGAACTTGAATCTGCAGAAGAGCGCTGCAGATCGCCGGATCGGCGCAGCCTCGGTAATTTACGATCATGAGCCGTTGCCTGGCAGGAGTTGGAGCCGCAAATGTCAAGTATTTAGGGGAAAAAATGTAATAAATAATACTTGTGCAATTAGGTTGTAAAACAATTAATAAAATTCATCGAGCAAAGGGTAGGGAGTTACGTTACAGTAAGGTAAATGCCAAATGTGGTGCCGGCTCATACCATGTCAAACCAGGAGGTAACTCCTCAAACTCAGAATATGTATTAGCTGAAGAATGTACATGCTTTTATAGATGGGAGGTGAGGCTATTGGGATTCATCTCCCAATGACTCTTGGCCTTCCTTATTTCCTAATATTAAATAATATACAAAAATACATATGCACACCTATCCATAGGATTAGGTCACTGAGCAAAGGGTAGGGAGTTACACCACAGGGCAGAAATGCCAAATGTGGGGCTGGCTCTGATACCATGTCAAACCAGGAGGTAACTCCTCAAAACTGCAATGTTATATTAGCTGAAGAATGTACATGCTCTTATAGATGGGAGGTGAGGCTATTGGGATTCAGCTCCCAATGACTCTTGGCCTTCCTTATTTCCTAATATTAAATAAAATACAAAAATACAAATGCACACCCATCCATAGGATTAGGTGTCAACAGACATTCTGGTGCTGGGTATAGGAAACAATTTAATTCCTTGGCTACTTTACAATGAATAAAATTATGGGTGCTACCTGAATCAATCAACACTATTACCTTTTTCTTCTTGATATGTCCTTCTATCTTCGAGTTTGAGGAGTGGTAATTCCCGCCGATGCATTACACGATATGGTCGGATTCATTTCTTCCTCTTCTAGGTAATGTTCCCATATCCTCTAACGATTTTCTTCCTTCACCTATAAACACTTTCTCAAAGACATCAAGAGACTTTAGTGTATTTTCTATCACAACTATAGAAAAACCATTTTGCTATTTTTTCTTTCATTTGTTGTGGTGTCAACCTTGTAGGTTGTGGAAATCTAAGCGTAGCAACACGTCCTTCTTTATAGAACTGAGTGGTAGGCTTCCTTGTCACCATAATTTTACATTCAACTTTTCTTGCCAACCTGAATGCCTTCTCCAATGAATCAGGTTCCAAAACGTGAACTTCATGTTGGATGTTATCCTTTAAAGTTCCTATGAAGAGATCAATCCCGTGTTCCTCTGGAATATCAGTTACCCTTATATTCAATTTTTGGAAGTCCTTAATGTGCTCACCCATTAAACCCTTTTGTTTGATATTTATCAATTGGCTAAAGAAGGTGTTGCTTTTTGTATCCTCATAATGTGCTATCATTTCCTCCATAAAAATTGACCAAGTGACAATTTTTTTACTAGAGCAAAGCCATCGATACCATACAAATGTATTTTTTTCTAAATGTAAAGTTGCAATGCGTACCTTTTGTGTGTTTTGCACATTATTGAGATCAAAATATTGCTCCATCTGTAGTATCCATGTTGCGAGATCCTTGCCATCAAACTTCCTCATATCCATCTTTGGAATATGGTGGTTCTTCCATCCAACATTAGAGTTTATGAAATCACGATTAACATTTATTTTGTTCTCATCATGAGTTTCCTCTACTATCTTTTCGCCCTTAGGAAACATTTCTTGTATCAACTTTGTCAAACCTTCCATGTCTGCTTTTAGATCATTCTTCATGTTTTCCATTTTAGCTTCCATGTCATCCATCTTAGATTCCATGCCAGCCTTCCATGCCATCCATCTTTTCTTCCACTCCTTTTTTCAAAACTTCCATTTCATTTTTTGCTTCTCTTTGTGAGAGCGAAATTTGGTGCACTTGCTCCTGTAATTTTGATAGATCATGTTGCAATTCTTCATATTCATGAGTCATAGTAGAGCCTTCTGAAGGCTTAATGGGTGTTGAATTATTTTTATGGGGCATTTTTTAGAGCCCAATATTGATATATATTCTACAATATGCCCTTGGAATCAATTCAAATTGATTTTTCGAACAAGACTTATGCAATTCGGAAAACAAATACACACCTTTTTCTTGCTTTTGAGGAGCTCGATATTGAAATTGGATTATCTCTGTGATTGTGGCTCTTCAATATCTAAAATTCAGCACTAAAGTAGCCCTCTAAATTCTCTTTTGAATGCCACAGTTCTGACCTAATTTAGATTCTCCAAGACAAAGTTATGTCCAATCTCCCACAATGACTTAATTATGAACTGGTTCAATAGAGTGAAATTGTACGACTTGCCACGTGTCATTGTTTCGTCCTTCACCTGTGAAATTGATAGCCAAGAAACTAAAGTCCGTGTACTCACGACCAATTTTTACGACACTCCAATCCGATTCTCAGAGAGAGAGTTAATGAACTTTTCCCACGATCACCTCTTTGAGAAGAAATTCGGGAGCCTGAAAAAGCACTACATTCCACAAATCATATCTCCAAACATATTGCGAACCAAGCTCTAAAATTTTGTGACACGTTTCGTGATTTCAGTATTGCCGCACCATATGAATTTCAGATTCTTAACCTTCGTAGAAAAAAATTTATAGCGCAAATTCCCCGATGACTTGTTTAGGAGCCTAAAAACATACCTGACTTCCACAGATCATATCTCCGAAAATATTGCGAACCAAACTCTGAAATTTTTATACAAGCTTCCTCAAGAGTTTTTCTTCGCACCCTAAAAATTTCAGCTTCTGAAACTTCGTAGAAAAAAAGTTATAGCGAAAATGCCACGATGACCTGTTTGGAGCAGCGAAACCCTAGAATCCAAAGCTCTGATACCAAATGTTGTGTAACCAGCTTCAAAAATAGAAGAAAAGAGATATCAACGCCTTAGAAATAAGCCACTTCGAGGGGGCAACCTCCAATACATTACATAAATGAACAATTCTTGCATGATACAATTTACAAAACCTCCTTTCTATATATAGGAGTCCATGTGGCCATAATGTAATCCTAGTGGGCCACAATGTAATCCTAGCCGACCTAACAATAATAATTTAAGGGCACAATAATAAAAAAATGGGGGTTACAAGGGTACAATAATAATAATAAGGGGCTTACACTAATAACAATAAGGGACTATACGAGTAATATAGGGACCTAACACATGTACCTGAATATAAGAGATGAATTGCTTTGGCTGGAATTGTATCAAGTACTGTTGGAGAAGAGTGTGTTGCTACAACTTAATGACTGTGTGGAACCATATGTCAATATATTTTTGATGCCCCTGGTTCACTTGCTAAGTTGGATCACCTTGGATGTCCTCTTCTATTATGGCAGTCAATTCTTCCTCTTTTTGCTTATTGTTCTCTTGAACACATGGAGGAAATGCTGGTAAACATGAAGGAACTCTCTCAACATCTGATTATGATATTTTCTCTTCATCAAGTGCAACACCTGATTCTTTGATCTCCTCATTCGAATCTATTTCTTCTTGAGGTTGTCCTGCAATGACATTAAGAAGGTCTCTTCTTTGCAATACCTTTCTTGAACTAAGATGCAAACCATTTAGATCAAGAGGATATGTTGGGTAGTGTTGTACCTTAGCATTGTAAGTGGGCTGAGATACATCATGGTGTGGGTTTGGAAATGGTGGTACAGTTTGTTGATTAGGGGTGGATATATGAGATGGATGTGGTTGAGGCTATGGTTTTGGTGGAGGTGGATGGTAGGGATAGCATGGAGTTGGATGTGGAGGATATGGAGGGAAATATTGAGGATATTGTGGATTTTCCCAATAAGGACCTATCCAACCATGTTGCCAAGATTGGTTTTGCGGTTGAGATGGCCAAGGTTGCTAAGGAGGGAGTGTCTCCCAATTAGTTTGAGATGGATGTGAATAAGCTTGAAATTGTGAAGTGGGTCCTTCCATCATATCAAGTTGACTAGGATGTCAGGGTATCCTTTGAGCTACATAACATAGCTTCTTTGGTGATTGCCTTGCTCCATCGTCCTCCTGGTAAACTTCTTTAAACCTGGGGAATGATGAACAACAATTAGTAGCATATGACTCTGCATGGATAACAAAATATCAACATCTTATTTTTGCTCATTTTTTATTCTTAACATTTCTACTTGTTCACTTAGATTGCTAAGAATTTTTTTTTTAAAGTTATCAAGAAAATTTCCAAGTTCATCTTGCCTTACCAATGTTGATGCTGGCTTACTTACTCTTTCCCTTCCCCTTGATATGCGCTTGCATGTTTCACAAATTTTTTCAATTGAAAATTGATATACATCTCCGTTGCTCATGAGATTAAGGAGATCAATCCACTCATCCATAATTGTTCTAAGTAAGAGGGTTTTTAGTGTGTCAAATACTAGATGATGCAATTTTTCCCTCTTAACATTATACATGAACCTCTCTATTAGATCCTCAAGGCTCTCATCCTCTTCTTGGTTCATTCTAAAAATTTCTTCTCTAAGATCAGGGTCTTTATATTTTTCTAGAAATACCTTTTGCATATCATTCCATCATCTTATTGAATTAGTACCTAGACTCATGAAGCATTTAAGAGCTATATCCTTCAATGTTGTAGGAAACAATCTCAGTTTTTGAGTGTGTGATAAGTAGCCATAAGACCTAAAAAGTATCTCAAATTCAAAGAGAAATGTTTTCGGATTCTCTGTCCTCATACCATGGAAGTTGGGAAGGAAAGATGGAGGAATGTTATTCATAGGTACATTGATGTCCATATCTTGAATGGGAAACCCAATAAGATCTTCATCATTTTCATCATATCCATCCATCTTTTTTTCCTTCAAAAGTGTATGGTGATGTGTTTCTTATTGCACCATGTGGTCAAGTGGGGGGTTGGTATCGGAGAAATATTTTCTGAGTATCCGTACTCCTATGAGGCATGAAAATTAGATTTTTTGTATTTTTCAATATTTTGGAAACAACATGAAAAGGAAAGTAGAAAAGAATGCTAGAACAGAATCAAAGCATCTATTAGGCACCTCCCCGGAAATGGCGCCAAAAAGTGGTGAGCCCTGGTATTGCACCAAGAGTGCTACAACTCTAGGGACTGCCCTACTTTACTTTATCAACCCGAGGTTCATACAAACTTGGAGGTGACAGTGCTATATACACAACAGATGCATTCTGTTCATGTCATCCTCTTCCACTTTACGAAAGGGTGCTATTTCTAAGGGTTCTCACTGAAGTCTCTCACACTTCAATGAAACTAAACTAAATTTCCAGAAAGGAAACGACAAAAGGAAAGTAAATTAAATCGCAGAAAAGAAATGACATGAATGAAACTAATTTAAGTTGCAGAAAAGGAAATGACTGAAAAGAAACTAAGCTATATTGCTGAAAATGAATGGCAGGAAGGAAACTAATTCTAAACCACACTTAACTTGGAAAATTAGCTAAATTCACTCTACTTATCCTATATTCTATCTAACATGCTTCTATCCATGCAACTAAACTATCCATGAATTAATTTTACTTGAAAATGGGTTGATTTGCAGCTTGGAGGGAAAAAAGGGCTAAAGTGGCGAAATGATGGCTTAGTGCATGAAACATGGCTTAGAAGTGGAAAGCGGGGGTTAAAACCTTATAATAGCACGAGAAATGACTTTGGAGTGGAAAGAACTCAAAAGTGGGATGGAGGAAAAAAGTTGCGACATGTGATGTCGCAATCGCGATATCACAAGTTTAAAGGGATAGCGGTAAAGATTAACAGGAACAAAATAAAATGTGCGAAGTGCAATGGGGAAAAATTTGAAATTTTCGATTTGTGATGTGGTAAGTTATGCGAAGTGTGAAGTGCAATGAGTGACGTGGTGGAGTTATTGCATCAGCGGAACGAGCGGTAAGTGTTATTTGAAAAAGGTAAACGGTGCGATTTGTGATTTGCGATTTCGCAATATCGCAATTGGCAGTCGGAGTGGTAAGTGTGAATGGAACAAGCTAAATGATGTGAAGTGCGATTTGCGATGGGCGACTCGGCAGTGGGATCGATGGCGGAGCGCGATCGCATTATTGAAATCGGCAAGAACAAGTGGTAAGAGTTAAAGGAAAAAGGGAAAAGTTGCGGTTTTCGGAGTGCGATGTACGGTAGTGGGAATTTAGAGGAGGAAGTCAAAGGTCAGGTTTTCGATGGTTTTCAAGAGTTTTTTCATTAAAATGAGTTTGACGACGGTGACTGATAGAACGAAGGAATAAGCTAGGGAATCGGCGAAGGAGAGCGGTAAGTCTTCAAGGAAAAAGTTAAGGACTGCAAAGTGTGATTGCAATGTACAGTGGCAGGAATTTCGAGGAGGAAAGCGGAAGACGGGTTTCGATGGTTTCTTCAAGCATTTATCATTAAAAAGGAAAAGGAAACCGTGAATAAGAAAAATAAAGGAATAAGGCGGCTGAAGGGTTTAGTGCTGTTAAGGGAAAATATGGGTGCAATAGTTGAGAATGATCAGAAAATAGGAGGAAATGGCAGTGTAGAAAAAGTGTTCAGGCCGTGAGGGCAGAGAGGAAAAATGAAGCGGGAGATGCACAGAGCTACTCTAGTATTTTAACAATGATTCCTACAATCAATCTTGCTAACTCATGCACGAAAAAAACATAAAATAATGCATGATAAAATAGTGAACAGAAATCAATTTTTTGGCGAGTGGGAAAGTCAACCTTGCTTGTACTTTATGGACAGAGATGAGAGGGGAAGGCTTGACCACACTCTTTTGGTTTTTCTCCTCTATTCTATTACTCACAAGCAAATGAAAAGTACAAAAACATACTGAAAGAAAAACTAAGAAACAATGAAACTATTTAAAAGAAGAACTAATTAAATGGCAAAGAGAAAACTAGCTAAATGGAAAAAAGGAAAATATAGTAACAATAGAGAAGATGAGGCACATGGGTTGGGCCCTAACCCATGAGCTGAGCTCTCTGGAATTAAATCAGTAAAATGGAATCTGCCTACTCATTGCATTCAAAATGAAATCTTATTACATCCCGAAGGTCTTAAACAAAAAAAGCCTAATAGCTTGCAGCAAAAGTTCTGAATGGAATTGAATCACTGACTAACTAACTAACTCCTAGCTCTAGCTCTGCTCTATTTATTCTCCAGGGAAGATACCAACAACTCCTTTGAAAATGGTGATTGAGTCCACTTTGACTCCAAGTAAACATAGATTGAGTGCCCTTCATCTTCAGTTGCTTGGTTGCCTCTTGGAATTTCATTTGCTGGAGACTCCAAGTGAAGTATGGCTTGAGTGCACCTGGTCTTGAGTTGCTTGGCTGCCTCTGAAATTAGAATTACTGGAGGGGGATCTCATGAGGATCCTTTGGCTGCCTTTGAGAGTTAAGGAGGGTGGACAATCCCCTTGAATTTCTCCAAGATTTCTCCCTAATTTCCTGATGTTGTGGTCATTTATTCTCAAATCCTGATCTTCCAGTGGCAGGGAGCAAGTCCCTAAATCATCTCCTTTTCTGAATATGTATAATCTGCCAAACATTCTTACAATATTCTACAAAAATAACCAATATTAGGCAAAAATATGCAACTAACTTTAATCCCTCCTAAGAACATATTAAATCATAAGGAAACATTATTAAGTGTAGAAGGAGAGATTTTAATACATCTTTTCATGTACAGAAGGAATGTAGATGGGCTTAAGGAATGTTAGATGGGCCTTATTTTATGTCTAATTTAGATGCCCATCAATGTATACTGGGCAAATTATGTTTCACATCATTTAACGAGTCCAAAACGACAAGATTCTAGGCAATCTTTTCAATTTTTGAGAGTCAGAAAAGAGCTGAAAGATGACTCCAGGGGGTGAATTTTTCGTGTTTTTACCGAGTCTGAAAAAGTAATAAAATATAACTCATTGCTTCATCGTCGTCATTATTTAGGACCTGTTGCTGCACAAGAAACAAACGTAAAACCCATTTTTCGAGATAAAACAATAAAATAATCGAAAAAAAACTAATTAGGGTTTAGAAAAAGTTATAAAATGATGCAAATAGTGAAAACAATTTACTTTTCACCTTTTTACCTTCTTGTGAGCATTTAACCATATTTTACTGTGAACTTGTGGAGCTGATAGCGGACAATCCAGGCGGTCATTTGCAAATCCGTTTCCTCCATGTAAGAGCTCTAATCTTCTCCTGCATTTGAAGCCAATTTTCATTTCCTGCTTATATTTTTTGATGCATTTTGAGGGAAGCTTTGTCATGGGTTGGTCGCGGCGGTCGGCTCGAGTTCCGGGCACGGAGTTGTGCCAAACCGCATAAAATTTCAAAGGGGAAGCGCCAATCAGCGCTACTATTTTCAAAACAACAACGCTAATCGCCACAGCCAAAAAATGCATAAAATTCCTCCTAAAATGCTTGATTTAAATGATTCAAATGTCAATATTGAGGCTAATGGGAGCCTCAATTATGGTTTTGCAGGGAAATCAGTAGCCAAAATGGTCATAGAGTGGAAAGAATGAGAGGACGAGGAGGAAGATGAACAAGCCATGGGAAAAAATGCATGTATGGATGCCCTGAGAAATTGTGGGCTCTTGAAATTTTTCTTGACACCGTGTCTACGAGCTCAACTGGAGCTATTGCAGTATCTAATTGGTGTGTGGGATACTAATCAAGAAAGATTCATGATTCATGGCCAAGAGTTGGAGATAGAAGTCTATGACATTTATTTCATCGTTGGATTGTCACGGAGGGGAGTGAAACCGATCCTGATAGGTACCCAACCCCTTGGTGAGAGCATGGTCATGCTGATAGACAAAGTCTATCGGCCAGGAGCAAAGAAAGGATCAAAGAGCGACAAAGTGGATATTCATACAATATCTGACTTGGCACTATGGGTAGTGCTACACATTATAACTCGAGCTGCTGGATCTCAGGCTCCTCACGAAGCTACAAAGACACAGATTCAACTTGCCGTGGATTTCATGGCTCCAACCATCTACAATTGGGCAGAAGCCGTAACAATCAACTTGAAGCGTTAGTTAACGAAGTGCAAGAATGGCAAGCTAAATCAATTCGAATATGGGTCCATCTTAATACCATTCATCCTGGAACGATTGTCGATATTCCAATGCCAGGAGGTGATAGTACCTACACCACCAGCACGAGAGCCATAGATGGTCCATTGGGCGGAGTTGATGCCTCGATCAGGAGGTGGTCAAAATATGACATGGAAGCTGGAATTCTTTGACTGACTCCGCCGACAGCTCAGCGTGTTAGAGGATTCGCCGTACACTAGTACCGATTTCATGGGTGATCCAGACCTTCCACTCCCAGAAGGATATGATTGGGATGAGGCTTTGGGTAAAAACTCATTTTTTGATTTTATGAGTATTATGTTTTTTCATTTATATATGTTTTGATATTTATCCCTGCATTACAGATGTTGGTCTAGAGAGACCTGCAGGGATGTCCCCCATAGCACGGAGGGTCACATGTGATTTCGAGGTAACCCCTCAAGGTGAGGGAAGCGAGGAAGAAGAGATCGCGTGCAAATTGGAGGGACTCACAAGCGGGATCCAAAATTACATGAGATTCGAGGATGTTCCTCGTGCGTATCAGAGGCACACTATAGGGGTGTCTAGTCGCATCCACCGATTACTGAGGTGGGTCATACGTGTAGTAAAATTCTATCATGAGCACCATGTTGATTAGATGCTTATGTTTTATTTTTGCATATTTTTTGAGAGACATGATGTCTCGGGATGTAACCAAAAACACATATATTTTTTGAACTTATGATGCACATGGATGCAAACAATGAATATATATATATATGCTTATTTTCCTGTCTAAATCTTATTATCCAATGATGAATGCTTTTTAAAAATTCCACAAATGTCTATCTAATACAATATTGGCTACTGCATCAGTTAACGTATTCATTTTTCTAGGAATATGCTGATATGTTGATATAATCAAAATTCCTTTCTAACAGATGAACATGCAAATAAATCCTTAAAATCTGAGGGTTTCTAATAGAATAATGCCCATTGAGCTGGAGAACAATAAGCTGAGAGTCTAGGTTCACAATTAATTCATGAATGTCGAGAGCAATAGCTTTAGTTAAGAGTTCAATGACTGCACTGTATTCAATGACATTTTTGGTTGTTCGTCCTAGAAAAATACCTTGAAGGTCTACCAACTCACCATTAGGATCATAAATCACCCAGTTTGTGGAAGACAAGTTCCGGGTACTACAGGAGGCACCGTACGCGAAACTGACATAAGGAGTGATAGACATATGCATAGTAAGCAAAGACATAATAAGCAGGAAAAACTACTCGCAAAGCACGCCAAGCCAAAAACGTACAAAAAATGGAAAACACACTTATGTACAAAAGGAAATGCGCGAGAAACTCATGCATAATATTTTTTGAGGTACAACCCATTTCTGGGCTGATTCAAGGGATAGCCTTCATAGTCAATTAGCTCATAGGCCCCGTTCTGGAACATGCGCTTAATGATGTAAGGCCCATGCCACATGTGTTCGAATTTGACTGCCCCCAGCTTATCATGAGCTTGGTGATACAAGAGGACTAAGTCTCCTTCTACAAAGGTATGAGGGGAAACCTTCTGATCAAAGCGAGCTTTGACCCACTTTTTCTGTGCTTCTATGACTAGAGCAAAAAAGCGGGGAGTTTCATCTAACCTTTCCAAATATAGAGGACGTTCTTTCTCTAGCGAGGTATTAGGCACTAATTCAACAACTATCTTGAGAGAAGGAATTTCACATTCAATCGGAAGGGTGGCTTCCAGACCATAAACGAGTTGGAATAGGGTGAATCCGGTTGCATCCTTCACCATGGTTCGATAAGCCCAGAGAGATGAAAACAACATGAGATTCAAATTGGACTTGTGCATCATAATCATACATTGAAGCATGGTGACTAAAACCTTGTTCACGTCTTCAACCTGGCCATTGGATTGGGGGTGATATGGTGTTGAGCTGTCGTGACACAGACCAAACTTAATAGTCAACTCAACCATCATATAATAGAAAAAATGAAAGCCATGGTCAGTGGCAATGGCTTGAGGGACACCGAACTTGGTAATCACATGATTGAAAATAAATTGTGCAGCCGTCTTACCATCAGCTGTGAGTGTAGGCATTAATTCGACCCATTTAGTGAAGTAGTCCACGAATACGATAATATAAGCATGCCCCCCCCGGCTGAGTAAGGGTTACACATTATAAAATTGATGCCCCACTTCACAAAGGGACCAACGGTAATGATGGGATGGAGGTGAGCAGGTGGCGCGCGCATCTTGCACTAGTAGATCTGACACTCGTGACATTTACGAACAACAAGAATACAATCTTTAAAGATGGTAAGCCAAAAATATCCAGCACGAAAAAGTTTTTGAGCAGTAGCATACCCATATATGTGATTGCCACATGTGCCAGAATGGCACTCATTGAGGAATTTTTAATCTTCCTCGAGGGTCAAACACTAGCGGAGAACATAATCAGCTCTGATGTGGTATAGAGTATCTTCGACTATGCGATAGGGTTGTGAATGATGATGGATATGTCAACGAGCATCTTTCGTCAACTCAGACCGGAAGGTGGAAGTCTGGAGATAAATGATAATGTCACTGTACCATGGATCGAGGGTGCTAATCAGTAAAAGAGTGTCGTCTGGAATGCGTTCCTCAGATTCAGAGGGAGCAGAGGCAGAAGGTAAAGAGCAAATCAAATCAGAAAAAAACCAATTATTTCTACGATTTGGCGGTAGTGAACTCCAAATCGAACTTTTGGAGGATAACTATCCACTTTGAGTATTTTCCCCCCAACAATTTTCGAGTTAAAATATAGGTCATGGGGTTGCAATTAGAAATCACAGTTACTGTGCGAAGTAAAATATAATGACGAAAACGTTGGACGGCTTGAACAGCTACCAACGCCAATTTCTCGACATGAGCATAACACATTTCTGTATCGAGAAGATTGTGACTCAAATAATAAATACGTGCTCATCACCATGGTCATCGTCCTATACCAGAACCATGGAAATAGTGCTAAATGCAGTAGCTAAATAGAGGGAATAGTTGCGACGATAATTTGGTGGACGCAAAAGAGGAGCATTAATTTCTTTAGTGCGTCAAAATATTTTTGGGCAATCTCATCCCAAAGGAACGAGACACCTTGCTTAATCAATCATGTGAATCCTTTGGCTACTTCAACATAATTCAGTATAAAACGACGCAGGAAATTAGCTCTCCCTTGCAAACTCTGCAACTAATGTAAAGAGGAAGGGGAGGGGAGATTGACAATAGCTTCGACCTTAAGTGGGTCGAGATGAATTCTGTCTTTAGAAACGATAAGCCCAATGATTCTACTGGAATCGACGCAAAAGACACATTGATGCAGATTAAGCCGAATGTTTTAGCGTCTACAACGAAGAAAGATTTGACGGAGGTGATCCAGGTGGTCTTTACGCTTAGCGAAATGAGCCAAAAGGTCATCCAGGTAAGGTTGAAAAATGTGCTTAATATCATGGAAAGTGTATGACATTGCTCGTTGGAATGTGGCACCAACATTCTTAAGGCCAAAAGGGAGCTTCTTGTATGCGAAGGTGCCCCATGGGCAGATGAAGGCAGTATTGTGTTGATCAGCCAGAAGAATATTGATCTGGTTGTAACCAGAGAACCCATCCATAAGGGAAAAGATCTCACTCCCAGCACATTCATCAATGATCTGGTCGATGAAAGGAGTGGGATAGTTATCCTTAGGACAAGCGCAATTAATGTTGTGGTAATCTACACAGACTCGAATAGTACCCTGCTTTTTATCCACAGAGACAATGTTAGAGACCCAATATATCAAGGGGATCAGATAAATTATGTCAACTTTGAGAAGTTTTTCAACTTCTCCCTTTATGGCGGCTGCCTTTCTAGGGTGCACGGGACAGATATGTTGGTGAACATGCTTCACTTCAAGATAAGTAGGGATCTCATTCACGACTATACTCGGATCAATGCCAGGAATTTCTTCGTAGGACCAAGTGAAAACGTCTTAAAAATCTCGGAAGAGACTAGTATAGACCTCGATCTCATCAGGAGAACAGGTCACCCCAAGATGGATGTTCTCGACAACCCCCAATTTAATAGAGATGTCAATAGGCATATTTTTTGTAATATTTCCCATGTTACCTTCCGCAAAAACTTCATGTGTCAAGATGGGCATTTGAAGCGGATGGGAAGGAGCTTGGGAAATGAATTTCTCAAGACAGGTAGACATGGACCCAAGAATAGGCATAAAGGAGGAACGATGATGACTATCATCCCAGGGAGGATCCTCTAGAGACATGGTTTCCACGATGGCCTCATTAGTGGGAAATGTCTCGTTCAAGGGATCAAGATAATCTGAAGCGCCGAGCCAAGGGGATTGAGAATACGTGTCGAGAGACACACTCAAAGGAGTATGATCGGAGGGAGGAGAAGCCGAAGTAGAGATAACTTCACAATAATCAATTTCTATTGGGCTTAATGGCATCATGTCACCAAACTAATCAACTTGCTCAGGCTAAGGGATGATCCATAGATCAGAAGACGTGGAGATCATGTTGACCTAAGTAGTGTTGGGTGGAGGAAGAGAAAAAAGACCCATAAGGGTGGGATATTTGAAAATTCCTGACCCTATGCTCTCATAAGTCATAGGAATATGGTCTACATATGGAACGTTGCTCTCGAAGGAGGTGGAAGTGAAAAATGATAACTGATCTACAGTGATGATCTTTCCTTCGTGTGGGAATCAAAGAACACGAAAGATAGTGGATGGGACGCATAGCATGGCATGAGTCCAACTGCGACCAAGGAGAATATTATAATTGAGTTTGGCGTCAACGACTTCAAACTCAACATTGACCTTTTTTCCTTCCAACGTGATATGTAAGCTGGCGAGAACACCAAGAGGGCGAGATTCCCTTCCGTTGAAGGATTCTAAAGAGTTTGGAGATTGATTAAGTGCCAGAGAACCAATGAATTTCCAACATGTAACGGGCATGATGCAAGTAGATGCACCTTTGTTCACGACCGCTCGATGGATATTCTTTCCATTAATCCCAACTTGGATAATAAGTGCAAGATGGTGAGGGAGGCGTGGAACAAAATTTTCCAAATCAAAGGTGATATGGCTGGAATCGGCGGGGTCCACCCCTCCGATAGCGGATAGCAAAGCCTTCTGTTGCGACAGATAGCTCTGAAGCACTTCGAATGCGGACATAGTGGACGACGCCTGAGCCAAATCCTCAACAATACTGTAATGCTAAGAAACATGGGTGTTTGGGTTGTAGAAATACTTACGGAGCACTTCTTTCGAGGGTGGCCATACAACGGGCTCATGATTGGGCCTTTCAATGTGAAGAGGGCCAGAAGCAGGCGGGAGAGGAGGACCATTTGTGGTCTCTTTCCCTACTGCATGACATGGTTCGGTATAATCCTTCGATCTGGTAGCAATATATATGGGTGCAGCGCCATTCATTATGAAAACCTGAGAGCCAAAAGGGGCGGAGGACTGATGTTGCTCCACCATCTGAGTTTGTTGTGATGGAAATGGTTCTTTGAGAACAACTGGAGTGCCTTGAGTGTCTTTGAGCAGTTGACTCACCTCAGCCTGTGGTGGACAGTCCTTGGTGTAATGCTCGTCGTCACATATCAGACAGGGGTACTTCGGTTTACATTTTGAACCATTATTAGCATTGGGTTTAGGAGTATCATGTTTCTGGGTATCGGATTTGGCCTTGCCTTTACCCTTCTTCTTGTTGAGCAGGAAAATCCCCTTTGCAGATATAGGCGTTCCATATATCCCTAGGGTGGGTCTAGAAATAAGGGAACACGTTGAATTCCTAAATTCCTAGCTTATAAATGAAATATGGACTGGAACATATATCCTAAATCAGTCCAATGCTTTTGTCATGGCACACAACAACAATCCTTCGATTTTTGTCTTCACGCCTTGTGCTTCATGTTGGTGATGATGTTCATGCATCTCCACAAATATCAAAAAAACAATGACAACATACAAGCATATACATTCATCTACAACTATTCAGCTAGTCAATGAGAGCTAAATACTTTGCATATAAATGGAAACAAAGTTGGAACTAGAAACCAATCATGTATTATTGATATATGAAAAATAAGTTTTCAACCTTATGCCTTAACGTTGCAGATCTCCTTCGACGGGTTCAGTCGGGTGTGTCTCAAGCATTAATTCAAAATTCAACTCAATGAGGAAATGAGCTTAAACTCTCTCTCAATAATGGATTCTTCTCTGATTTCTTTAACACACCAACTATAATAATGATTGTTCAGCTAGCTGAATCAATGTGAGGAGGAAGAATTTATAGGAGAGGAGGAGGAGGTTTGGGATTCCACACAAGGTGGAGGAGATGTCTATCCCTTTGGGGAGTTTCAAAATTGTAGGAACTAATATGAAAAAGGGAGAAACTTGACTTGATTCAGTCGAAAAAACCATGATGACTCCACTCACGAGGCTGTTAAGCATGGAAGATTCGTTTCTATTTTAAAAAACTGTCCAAAAGAAACTCGGTGTGGGTGCCCTTCTGAGATAGAGCGCCAGTGGGTGCAAGGCCATAACTGCCTACTAGCGCCGACCCAAAATCATATGCATTTGAAGGTTTACTTGAGGAATGAGAAACATAGGTTATGATCTTGACATGCCAAGGGATGCAATGAAATTTATGGCAATGTATGACAATACAACGGGGTCATTGAAATGGTCCTACAATGTTCGGGATGGGGATTGTAGGGATGGTGAAAAAATACTGTGTAACACCCCGTGCCTCCAATGGAAATGCGCCATTAACATAAAAGCCCCTCATGCGCACTATTTTTAATAATTTTTTTCACAGATTGCTTTCTTTTTCATACTTTCCAAATTTCTGTTGTCACAATATACTTTCAAAGCCGACAAGGAATTGATCAAGCATAGGGAAATCTAGTTTTTTCCACCAAAACTCAATTGACAGACACAATTCCTGGTATTCCTTCACCATTACGTTCCTTTTCCTAGATTTTTATTAGCAGAATGCCTCCCAAAAAATAAAAATAACAATGATCCAATCAACTTGATGCTTCATCCCCCTGTTGATCTTGATCACATACCACTTGCAAACAGGGATTACAAAATTCTTGAGACAAAGAGCAAGTTCGACCTTTTCGAACTATACTGCTGGCTGGAGGACATATACATTGATCAAACCAATGAAATTAGACTCTGGTAGTCCAATTTACCTCTCTACATCTTCCCTCAGACCCATCATTTTCCTGAACTCATTAGGAAATGTCAATCCTGTTATCTACCCAACTAGAGAGCCATTGTATCCCCAAGTGGGGAATTTTTATTCACCATTACTTCCAAAAAAATTGATCATATGATGTAGGTTCCTTCTATTGAAGCCAATACACCCTTTTCTGTAGAAGCCTTAAAAGAATTGTATCCGAAGTTAGGTTTCTCCAAAAGAACACAAATTTTTGATATTTTTCTGCTTGAGAATGCCCAATTGCCCAAGAAGAACCGACCTTATGCTTCTTCCATGTTTCCTGATCAAGACAAACATATAATTTATGTGCTTTCATGCCTACTAGGTTATTATTCTAATGAGTGGATAAATGAACCCCTCAGTTTTTTGTCAATTTATCTATAGATCAAAAGCCCTCAGTTATTTTTAATTTTAGTAAATTTTTGGCTGAAAACATACATGAAAAAATCCTAAAGTTACCAACTGAAGAAGTATTCAAGTATGCTTCCATTCTTGCATATATGTTCACTCAATACCAAGCAAACAGGTTCCCATGTTCGCTACATAAATTAGATGAAGAAGGGAACTTACGTTCAGTGATTTTCTGAACCTCTTTGGTGAGAAAAGATTTAGATGAGTACACCTTCAAAGAATACATAGAACAATTCATTCATCTAGTCATAAGCCTATTGACCAACAATGTAGAGCCAATAACCAGTGAAGAAATTAAGTAGATCTTGCACTTGACAGAGCATGCCAAAATAGGAGATTTGTACCTCTACCAAAACTACACAAAGATCACAGTGTATGGGTGTGAGCTACCATCATAAAATCTACCCAAATATCTCCTGAGAGTATTTTTCTTGGAGTATATAAGACAAATGATAAATTCAGATGAAATTCACTTTGTCTCAGCAAAGAAGAAGTCTCATTTCAAAATAAATACAATGGTTGGTCGCTTTATTTGTAACAACAAGGAAACTGGTGAAGAAGTAGACAAGATCCTCAAACAAATGAATTTTAATCTTAGCTTTACATGGTATTATGATCCTTTGGGTCTAATATCCAAGCTGGGGGTGGAACACAAAACCACTCCTTATGTGCACACACAGATGGCCAGAGAGTGAAAGTTATATGAGTCAGTTGGAATGGACAGAGAACACCTCACAGGAAGCATAGGAACAACTCATGTCCACATCTACTCTACAGAATCCTACTCCTCAAGATAATACAAAGAAGAGAAAAAGAGAGGAAGGATCCCCTTCAGTTGGAGGAATCTCAACAAAGGAATTCAAGATAATCTACAGAAAGAAAAATAAAATGAGTCCTAAGACATATTTGGGAGAAGAAGCATAACAAAAAGCTACCATAGTAATTAAAGAGCCACTCTCTTCTACACAATCAGGTAGAAAACTCACAGAGTCCCCAACAACATCATCAGTACCCAACCCAAACATCTAGGCCAATTCATGGAGATAAAGAGAATATTATTTTTGAAAAATACAAAGAGATAAAGCTCAAGAATGAGATCCTTAAAGGAACACTAACACTCAATTCTATAAACAAACTTCCAGTGCTCAAAGCAGGCTTCTATCAGCCTTTGATACAGATAAGGGAAGAATTCAAATGGAATTCTTACAAGCTCAGATTCCACATCCACAGATAGTTGCAGACTACAAGAAGACCTCCTTTGAATTTGAAACAAAGGACATTCATCCCATCGATCAAATGGAGATGCATAAGAAAATAGGAGAGTTGAATTTTTGTACTTTGATTAACACTTATATGAATGCTTCAAAGATGTAAGTGTCTCTCACAAATGTTTAATCTCAACTAAAGATTGAAAGGATTTAATTTCTGGAAAAGGATACTAGAATCAAGTCATTAGAAGATATGGTCATAAATATGGGGTATAATCCAAAGATATAACAATACAAACTGAAGAAATCAAGAAGTTGCAGGGATAGGTAAAGGCTTTACAAGAGCAGAAGAACATAAGTGAATCTTCACACATGGCTGAGGTACAAAGGTCCCAAAGATTAATGGAAAGGATAGAACAACTAGGAAATGAGACAGGCATGGGCCAGACTTTGGGCCAATAAAAAGAAAACATATGGTCAAACATCCTTAAGTTAATGAATGAAATTTCGCGTTCAGTGCAAATAATTTTTAAACAAAATAAATTAATTCAGAAATCCAAAGAAGCAATTGTGAAAATCAAAGGACAATTGGGTGATAAGCCCACTGATTCCACTGACGTGATCAAAATTTTGTATTCTAAAAATAAATATGAGCCGGAGGAAATGGAAATTGAATATGGGACAGAAACAATACTTGAAGTTAAGAAGGTTTTGACCAAAAATAACTTTTTCCTCTAGCTGGAAGAAAAATGGCAGGGGTTGGAAATTGTTGTTAACAGGTTTTTCAACAGGATTGAAGTGTTGAATAACAAGGGCCTACCAAGTTTGTTTGTGATAAATTACAAGATGATCACCCGGAGGACTACAACAAGAAATTTGAGAGATGTGGCTAGGGGTAGCTCCAATTTTGAAGGTACAAAGGGAATCATAACAGGAAAATATTTTCTGGAGGCACTGGATAATGATTTAACCATACATCATGAGATAAATAACATCTTTGTCATCAAGCCTACTTTTCCAAGTACATTGAAGTAGATGAGATCTATAGGGGGGTGACTAAATTTCCAATTCCGAATGAAGAAATATGGGAGAAGCTGTGTGGGTTACTAGATTAAGTGAGTAAATCTATCTTCAGTGAGAGAAACAACATCACAGGATGGACTAAAGTAACAAATCAACAACAACTTCCTTCAAATCAGGGCCACCTTTCAAACAATTCCAAATTGCCTTATTAGTTTGTAATAGGAGATATAATTTGTTTAATATTAGCCTAAAATAAATCCTGATTAGTTATGACAATACTTTTGTAAATATTTGTATAAATACTCCAGCTTTTGAAGTATTGAGGGTTGATTTTTACATTCCAGAAGCTATTGTAGTTATTCATTTGAAGGGTTGATCAATAATATGAAGGTCATTATTCACATGATTCATGTGCTGGACTATTTGGTGATGTGTTTCTCTCACTATCTATGTGTTTATTTCTTTGTTTCCATACTTATGTATTCTTAAATCTGAATTACTTTACAGAAATTTGATGAACAAAATTTGTTGAAACATACGCTCTGATTCTAGATGTGGGTAATTTAAATGCTTTCCTCTGATATCATGTTAAATAATTGTTAACTAATATTTAAATTTAATTGAATCTATTTATTTTCTTTTATTACATCTTATTTAAATCTAAAAGATCCAGTTAGTTCACCTACCTTGCCTTGTGAAACTCCTTTGAAAATTTGAGATAGATCCATGTTAGTTTTCAGACTCCATAGCCCAATGGAAGTTTAGGCATTAAATCAACCAAACCAATTAAAACGAATAAAAAAAATTCAAACAAACAACTGTGCATTCATAACTAGCCTAAAATCATCAATACAACAAAGCTAAATATAACAGAGAGATCCCTCTCTGAGTTTAGGAAGGTTAAATCCTAAACTCCAAAGTGGTTCTGTGGTTACCTCTGTGGTTTATTTAACAACCTTAGAAATTATAGAACGATAATAATTTCTACCACTATTTTAAATAATACCACTCCTCAGCGAATGGAAGCCACCTTTGTCACTAATTTTTCCAGATTTTCCAATTCAACAACCAGATTAGTCAAGTGGAAATAATTTTTTTATCACAAAATAAAAGATGAATGAATCAGGGAAATTTTGTGAGCAAGATGATTTGAAGGGTTGTCTTAATGCAAAAAAATATATGATGTAGGATGGAAAGGACACTAAATGATCTGATTATTTTCTCTCTCTCATGGACAACCTCACTATCTTGTGTCAATAGGGAAGTGAAATCATATGATGAAGAAGTTGGAGAGAATGGAATATCTTCACTGCATTCAAATGCACCGTGAACAAGAGAGCACAAGGGACAATGGGATGAAGAGGAAGTTTCACTAAGAGAATTTTCTTTGACCGAAACAAATTCTAGATCTAAATAATTAAAATTTTCATGAGAAACCAAAAGATTAAATGATGCACCTGGTTATTGGTGACTGTACACATGCATAGAGTTATTATCATCAGAATGACTGTTGCCCGAGGATATGGTTTGGTCGAAGGAATTGATTACATTTGATTCATTACCAAGTTTAGCAGATTGAAAATGATCCAAGAATGGAAGCACATCACCTTCACATGGAGTATTTTGGAAAATAGAAGAAATATTGAAAGCATCTTTGCCTTCCTTCTCCTCTACCCGAGTAATGTGACTACCTTGTATATGATCACAATTTGCTCAATATATTGCTGAAGCGGATCATGGTAAAAATATGCATGGCATGTAGATGGTAGAGGATAAAATAAATCTGAATCAGATTCAAGACTAGAGTTACGAATAACAACATCATCTTGCAGAATGGAGGAGTTAGTCTTCACCATGGGCTTCATGAGACAATTTGGAATTTCCTACATTTAAACTGAATCTCAAAAAGTAGAAGAATAATGAGAAGATGGATTAGGAATTTGATTTGAATATGATTGAGATCTTGGGGGGAGGCCCCCAAGATCTGAAAAATTGAAATGCCAACAAAATGAGAGAACACACTGTAAATAAAACCACAAATATTTTTTTTATTAAAACATAGAATAATTGTAGAAGTTACCTTGTGCCGGACAATCTGTCCTTTTACAAGATGTGACTTGTTACTTATAACATTTTTTAGTTACAATACCACATGTAAATTCCATGGGTGGGTAAATACCATGGATGAATGAATACCGTGGGCAGATGTCACTTACAATACCATGGGTGGATAAATACCATGGGTGGATGTCATTTAAAATACCATGGGTAAATTCCCTGTGTGGATGAATACGATGCATGGATACATACCATGGGTGAATGAATACCATGGATAGATTTCACTTACAATACCATGGGCAGATAAATACCATGGGTGGATGAATACCATGGGTGTAGGTTAATTTTCATTCAAATAAACAAATTTCCCAACTTTACAATCACCAAAAAGAGGCACCTGCATCGGGACTGGAAAAGGAGGATGGCAAGGAACAAAATGAATAATAGGTTCCTCCTATGAAATTAGGGGTGTCTCCTAGTTTACAAGAGTTCGGGACAAAGAAACATCCGATGGTATAGATTCAAACTGGTTCAAAGAAATCCAAACTAGATCTTGACACTTTATCTCACAAAAATCTTGATCCATATCTTCTTCAAGAAAATCATAACATAAATGAAGGAATATATTAGTTAAATACTCAATTAATTCATCAGGATCCATTCTGAGTTGATTGACTCTTTTGTGAAGATATCGATTATCATACCAATTGAAATCTTGATGAAGCTCCTTAGTAAAATGGGGAAGAGAATGAATGGAAGGATATCGTAAGGTATGACACCAATTTTTAACATGAACTTCGAGAGTGAGGGTGAATAGAAGACACATAACATCTTCATCATCTATTTGGAAACTTTTACAACACACAAGAAAATCATTATGTGTTTGGATAAAAATATACCACCCTCTTATTTAAACTTGAACTAAGACAAGGCACGAACAAGTTCCACGGGGATTGAAAGTTTTCCAGGAGGAAGGTTAGAAAAACACTTTCGGATTATGATTTGGGAAGAGCCATTTATGACAAGAGATTCAAAATAGACTCAATGGGCTCAAGTTGTCATATGGCCCTCCTTCTAGTGACATTTTTTACGATGTTGGAAATTTGTTAACCAAGGGGGTCCCCCGATATGAAGTCCCAATTAGACTGCACACCATTTGGAGTAGAAGCGCCATCCAGAATATCAACCCAGTTTCCATGTATTCTTATAAATTTTCCTTGAATCTAACTGTCAACAAGAGAGAAGAGTGCACATGCACCTTCGAAAAGCAAGGGGGGTGTGTCTGGTTAATGTTCGATCGTATGCGTGCCAAGGTTATTCTACCGAAGGGGGAGAAATAGAGGTGAGCCTTTAAGATAGAGGTAATAGTACCCCCCAATAAAAGACACACATGAACTGAAATATTCGTCTAACATCCAACGAAATAGTACACAAGGGATGTGACAGTCATTACAACCAACAATTGAGAAATATTTGCCTAATATCCCGTGGAATAGTGCACAAGGATGGGACAATAATAACCACCATTACAACACATTCTCAGTAAGATAAGTAATAAAATATCCGAAATAGTTCAACTACCTTATAACATGTGAAAGAAAACATGAAATACAAACACCTGCAGAATAGTCTTACAAACATTCATAATCCATGCATGAGGAATGTGCTGGACTTGAAAGGATTATGTTATTAATTAAAATTTCCAAGACACATATGTACAATGAACATCACTAGCTCCAATAGTGGAGTGTTGGATCCACTCCTTGCTCCATAAAAGAACTAGCTTATCTCTCTAATGCTTTCCTAGTGGAGCCAAGTTGAAAAAGTCATTTTCTCATACAATGTGGGTGTATATCTAACCAAGAGGTGATGCTTCACCTTCCTTGTGACTCTTTGACTACCCTCATGACTACTTGACTTACATGACCCTTCATATTCTGAATGTGTCCATTGGACTTCCACTTTACAATATGTTTTAAATGACAGATTACATGGTCCACAAATATAATGTGGCATATGACAACTCATGACATGACACTGGCGAGATGGACTTCTTGATGATGTATAAATTTCAAGTCAATGTTGTTGTTGTGTCTTGAGTTTGCTCTTTTCACTTCCACATGGATTGGTGATAGTGTATCTTTCATGATCTCATGTCTTGGGCGGTGATCACAAAATAGTGTCCCTTTTCTTTCTCTCAATCAATCAGCTTGCATGCTCAACTACAAAGGTGTATCTCAACATGTTTTCCTCTTCTTGTATTTTCAATTCACTCATGACGAGACAACATCAATCCGAAAACCCATAGCCTAAGATGATGCCTTTTGATCCATAAACTAAGCCCAAAAAAAGTGACAGGCTATGAAGGGAAGCTCAGTGACTTCACGGTTGCATAGTTCAGGCACGAAAGGGGAATCCTTGAGCCTTGAGAGTCCCTAGTGCGCAATTTAGGCAATGTTGAGGAACAATGCTATGCCGTTTCTAGAGCCAGTGGGACAAGATGAAGGTATGGGCACTATAAGAGTTCACTACATAATTCTGGGGGAAAAGGAAGTTTGGGCTATTGTGCAGTTCAAGGGCTCAGGGATTGAGCTTGAGGCTTGAGGTTGTGAAGTGCGCAATTCAAGTCAGGGTGGAGGTCATGACTGCGCAATTATGCAGGCTAGGGTCAAGGCTTGGTCACAGAAATTGAGCAATGTAGAAGTCCTTGGAGGGAGGAAATTCACACTGTGAAATTCAAATTATCAAGGTCACAAACAGAAGACTGAGATTGTGTGGTGCACCACTTAGGGATGCTAGATAAAGCTAGTTTTCTTGGTCAGGAAGTTTTATGGCTAAATATGGGATCGACAAGATTAGTGTGAATAGTGATAAAAATTTGACTATGATCACAAACTTAGAATATTTTGCTGACTCAATAACATACATCATCCATAACACATGAAAAAAGTATTGCCCTCTGTGTGACATGATTTAGGACAAATTACGACAAGCACGACACTAAGGATATGCTTTGCGACGACAATGACAACACTTGTGCGACAACGCTTAAAACTTTGAGATGGATTGTGACAGATACTTACATGGTTAGAAAAATTCATTTATAAAGAGACAACCTCTTAAAACCACCAGGGTAGGCCTATACACACAATACAACATCCAACATGCAAAAAGAAAACATTTTTCCAAATGGAGAAAAATACCTCAAGAAAACTCATGGAATGGTTTTCAACATTTGCAACGACACATGACACTCATGAAATGATGATTTGGCAGTGATAACTTGCCCTTCTATTTGTTTCTTCCTTTCTGTGTGATATGATTTGTTCTTCATATCTACCATACAACAGACTATAAATCTGGTGGATTATTCTTGCGGTCTTGATATTTGATCTTCTATTGTAATCCAGTGTTCCTTCATCTTATTTCATGATGATCATATTATCTTCTCAGATCCTTAGGTGTCTTCTAGCATATCCTCCTTTTATATATCTTCCTTCATCATCTTGTCATAGCGTGATATAATTTCTACATCTGAAATCCACTCGTGACAAGATGACATCAATATGATAAAACCCTAGTCTAAGATGTTACATGATGATCCACTGAATGAGCCAGAATCAAGCGGTAGGCCAAGGGAGAGGCTTAGTGACTGCGCAATTGCACAACTCAAGAAGTCAAGGTTGGAGCTTGAGCTCTAAGACTGTGTAGTGTGTAGCTTAGGTCAGACTGAGGGAAAAATTTGTGCAGTCCATACTGAGGAAAAAAATTGCGCAATTTCTGGAGGCAAGGGGGAATGTGCTCGAGCACTGAGGAAATTTTCCAGAATTTGGCTAACTGTGGGATCAATGAGACCGATGAGAACAGTGATAGGAATTAACCATGATCACACGCTTAGACACTTGGAGACACAACATAAATCATCTAGAAAACATGAATACATACTTCCCTTAGTGTGATACATGACAAGAACAACTCATCACCACAAATCCCGCCCCTTGAAACAAACCAAAACTTAAATTTTCATGATAAGAAACAATTCCCATGCTAGAAAATACTTGCTATATAAAGATAACAGTGTGAACGACACTTGCGATCTGCGAACGACATTGGAAGTAACACCTGTCAGAGAAAATATAACATGAAAGCGACACTAATCATATGAAAGCAAGTGGAAGTGACAACTGAAAACATGAAAGTGACACTCACGAAAATAAAGGTACGTGGGAATTTTTTTTTTGAAAAACTCACCAAAATGGAAAATACAAACACTGCTAGAATGTGAGAAACTGAAATTGTTAGTGCGTACTGACTGTCGACATGAATTGGACATCACACAGGCACAATCCTCATGGAACATACTATGCTTGTCCAAGCTCGCATAGAAGAATGTGCTCATGAACTTATTGCGGACTGAACATGTGAGTGCAAGTGACTTCAACACTTCTAATTCAAAACAGAGCTAAAAAATCATCAACTGACCAAGAAGAGACTATGGAATGACCAATTGCCTGATCCACGGTAGCCTCCAAAATTAGAGTGTTACAATGAGATTCAAGGGACTTTTTATTATTGAACAATAATAGAAAACAATAAACAACCAAAACCCTAACCCGAGGAGATTTAACACCAAGAGTTTATGGGCCTCGTTGGGGTTAGTTGGGAAGCCAAATTCTTAGGGTCGTAACTTGGTAATATTATCTTTGTTTTCCATGTATGATATCTTGTTGGATATATCTCTCCGAGTAATTCAACTGCTAATGCGATTTCTACAAAATTTCCGGACTTAAACATGCCCAAAAAATGTCATTTGGGGCTTCAAAACAGCTCTGGAAGTTCAAGGCTCGAAAAACTGCTAAAAATAGTAAATAAGAAAATTGATGAAACTGACTAGGTGGAATAGGCAGTTGGTCACCAATATTCACCTGGATCATACTGACACACTGGTAGAATTCCAGCTTCTCTGACTTGGATAATTATTTTTTTGAGGGTCTAGTTCTTCTAGAAGTATTGATTCATCATTCAGATTACCATGGCTTCCCCACTTACCCTGTGCATAAACATAGTCCCCTTCATCCTTTTCTTGGTTGAACACAAACATACGATCATCGATTGCAAAATATTTTGAATAAGGATAGGGTAATGAAGTTCGCGAGCTTTATATTTTCAGAGTATATTTTTTTTATCTTCGGTGTTGCTTTGCTCCTAGCACGCTTGGAAAGTACCCTGAAGAAGCCACTTTAGGGACACAACCATTGTTCCATTGCTAGCAAGTTTGGAAAATACCCTGATGGAGTTGTCTATTTCGCCTCTATGCATGGAATTCTTTCTCTTCTTTCGCCTTTATTTATTTATTTATTTTAAAAGGACTGTGCATCGAAACTTAATTATTTATGGGTGGAAGAGGGATCTCGACTTCTTGAGAGCAGGAGAGGTTATCCCTTCAGATAAGCATGTGTAATAACTCTAATATTGGCTTTCTCATTTATATTTTCCCCTTGTCCTTCTATACTTGATTGGATCAGCTTGAAAACACCGAAACATAAAACCGAGTGAAGGCATGAGGTTTCTAGAATAGACAAGGAGGTCATGGTTCGACACAAGGCTTTCTAAATGGAGGATCATATTTTTAGTCAAAACATCATTGACTAAAATATGTAACCCAGAAAAGGAAGGATAAAAAATATTTAACGAAATGTTGCAGTGTCACAAAATACTTTTCTATTTTGCCACATCCCCTTTCGGGCCAACATAACATATTCATGCAAGGTCTTACTGATGAAACAAAGGAAAAAACGTAACACGATAGGAAAACTAAACCATAAGACAAGACAGAAAATGGCTAAATCACAACACAATTCAAGAGAAAATAAAATAAGGAAAGAGAGACTAAAGAAAAGAAGCATGAGGTGAGTGCAAGAGGGAAAAATAGGATGAAACTACTCCTACTCCTAAACTAACAGCTAGTAGGTCGGGGTCACGTGTAATGAAATATCCAGTGCAACCAACGTATTTTTTCTGAACCTATATCCACAAAGATATGAAAAATTAAAACATATAAAAAGTAATGTGCAACAAAAAAGATAAAAACTTGAATAATTTGAACAAAATTTTGAAGGTCTTGTCTGTGGGCGGAAATATTTGTCACAAACACTACTTTCATCCAATTCGCATCCTTACCTTTTCGATGAATACCATATTTCAACAAACCTTGGAAGATTCTCATATATGTGTCTCCATCTACTCCAAACTCCTTAGCAAGTGCGAGGGAAGATCATAAATTTTTATTTGCGACAGAGCCTTCCAGGTAAGACTATTCCAACCATTTAGTGATTGGATCGTGAAATTCATGATAATACTGATGATAACCCAAAAATCTTTCAAAAGATGATTTTTCATTTAGAGACAGGGTATTACGATGGGAATCTGGTGAGGGAAAATATATTTGATCATATTCAACAGTGATGTCCACCTAGTGAGGACCTGACATAATCATCAACGAAGGCTGCAGTCGCTCAACTGATTGAAAAAAATCTGAATAATGGGATATTTAACGATGAAGATCGAAGGATGTAGAAAAAATTTCATTGGATGAGCTGATGGAAAAATGATAGGATCAATGACATTCATTGGTGACTGAAAAATGATCAGATGGGCCGATTAAAGCATCAGATGCCAAGTTTGTAATAAATGAAGATAAATCATTTTGAACAGTTCTGTGAATTCTCTAAACAATCGAACTAAATTCTTTGCAAGCCAAATGTGACAAACCATTTTCCCGTAACTGGTGATAAACTGTGTAAGCATCGTAATCATCAAAATAATTTAAAAGGGATGCCAACATAATAAATATAAGAGACCAATTAGGACATGGTGAATGGAGAAGAACTTGATTCGTTCGATAACTTTTACATTCATTATCAATCAGGAGGATTTTCGGTATGATGAGAGGACATATTTGCAATATAACATTCGCAAGAAGAACTGGGAGTTTACTATTAAGAAATGAATTCGATAAGCATGATTCCTTTGGCCAAATATAGTCCTTGTAATGATAAACTTCGCAATTCCATGACTTTATGAGAGATACACATTCCAAACCCGTGTTTAGTGAGAGATATTTACAAGAAGATGAATGAAATGAAAAATATTCTTCAGAAGTAAAATATTGAAAATTTGAAACATCACACCCGAAATACCAAACATTTTTCAAAAATAAATTTTCATCAAGTGAAATCATGCAAAGAGAAGGATTACGTGAGAAAAACCGTATCTATCTTAGTTTAGGGGCTTACCAGAGTCGCAAAATACTAACATAACCATGAATGGAAGGCGAAGTGCCTTGATTCCTTGGTAGGTCTCGAAAATTTCCAGGATTATAAAAACGCATAGTGAATATTGTACTATATCATGCGTGGTTTGAGAATAGCTGCTACACCTATTTTCAATAAGACCACTTCTCACTGGATGGAAGCCACCTTTGTCACTAAATTTACCGGATTTTCCAACTTCAACCACCATATTAATCAAGTGGAGATACTCTTCTGGTTGAAAATTCAAATATGAATGAATTTGGGAAATTACTTAAGCAAGATGATTTGACAAGTTGTTTTCATGCAAAAAAAGAAATGATGCATGATGGAAAGGACACTCAATCATCTCATTATTTTATCTTTCATCATGGACAACCTCACTACCTTGTGTTAAAAGAGAAGTGAACTCATGTGATGAAGAAGTTGGAGAGCATGGAATATCTTCACTGCATGTAGATGCATCTTGAACAGGAGAGCACGAGGGATAGTGGGATGAGGAGGAAGTTTCAACAAGAGAATTTTCTTTGACCAAAACATATTCCAGATCTAAATCTTTAAAATATTCATGAGAAACCGAAAGATCAAATTATGCACATGAGAATTCGTGACTGTACAAATGAATAGAGTCATCATCGTCATAATGATTGTTTCCCGAGCCTACGGGTTGGTCGAAAGAATTGATTACATTTGATCCATTACCGAGATTAGAAGAATGAAAATGATCCAAGAATGGAAGCACATCACCTTCACATGAATGATTTTGGAAAATAGAAGAAATATTGAAATCATCTTCACCTTCCTTCTCCTATACATGTGTAATGTCACTGCCTTGTATCTGATCTAAATTTGAACAAACAACATGAAAATAAAGAGAGTGTGAAGGACAAGCTGGTGGAATAGTTATCTCAAGCAGATCATGGTACAAAGAGTCATATAATGTAGATGGTAGAGGATAACAAAAATCTAAATGAAATTAAAGACTAGAGTTACAAATAACAACATCATCTTGTGGAATGGAGGAGTTAGTCTTCACCATGGGCTTCATGAGACAATTTGGAATTTCATCTATTGAATATGAATCGTGAAAAATAGAAGAATAATGAGAAGATGGACTAGGAATTTGATTTTCAGATTTCCCAACTTTAAAATCACCACAAGGAGGCACCCACTTCGAGAATTGAAAAGGAGGAGGACAAGGAACAAAGGGAATAATAGGTCCCACCTATGAAATTAGGGGTGTCTCTTGGTTTACAAGAGTTGCGGATGAAGAAACTTTAAGTGGTCTATATTCAAATTGGTTCAAAGAAATCTGAACCATATATTGAAACTTTTTCTCATAGAAATCCTGATCCATATCTTCTTCAAGAAAATCATAACATAAATGAAGGAATCTATCAATGAAATCCTCAATTGACTCATCATGCTCCATTATGAGTTGTTTGATTCTTTTGTAAAAATCTCAGTTATCATACCAATCGAAATCTTGATGAAGCTCCTTAGTAAAATGGGGAAGAGAATGAATGGAAGAAAATGGTAAGGTATGACAACAATTCTTAATGAGACCTTAGAGAGTGAGGGTGAATAGAAGACACATAACATCTTTATCATCGATTTGTAAAGTTTTAGAAAGCCCATGAAAATAATTTATGTGTCTCGATACAAATATACCACCCTTGCCTTTAAAATTTAACTGAGAGAAGGCATGAACAAGTTCCGTGGGGATTGAACGTTTTCTAGGAGGAAGGTTAGAAAAACGCCGCGGGATTATGATTTGGAAAAGAGCCATTTGTGACATGAGATTCAAAATAGACTCAATGGGCTTATCTTGTCATCTGACCCTCCTTCTAGTTCCATTGTTGACGGTGCTAGAAATCCGTCAACCAAGGGGGTATCCACAATGTGAAGTTTCAATTATACCTCACACCGTTTGGAGTAGGAGCCCCATCCAGAATATTGTCTTGGTTGCCATATATTCTTATATATTTTCCTTGATTGTAACTGCCAACAAGAGAGAGGAGCACACATGAACCTTCGAAAATCAAGGGGGGTGTGCCTGGTGAGTGTTCGATTGTATGTGTGTCAAGGTTATTATATTGAAGGGCAGGGTGGGGGGGGGGGGGGGTGATCAGAAACCGAATTGGGGGCAAAAATTTGTTAAAAAATTCAAAGTGTTCAGAATCTCTCAAAACTAGAACAACCGGATAGGTCTCATCTTCCAGATTCCGGCGCACTTCATTTCATCGGAAACCGACTCCGTATGGGAAATTTAGAGCTTGCTGTTTGCTTTGCCAAACAAGCGAATTTAAAAAAAAATACCAAACAGGGTCAAAGGGGTCAAATTTATCATTTTCTTTCGGCCAATAGTGTGTTGACAAGTGTCAATTTGTGGTTGGACTGATTTTTTGGGCACATGGTAGTTTGTGGTTTGTTGTGAACTAGCCAATGGGATGTTGACACAAGGCTAGCTCAGAGGCCGCCACATGCCTCTCCCAAAGGCCGAATTTTTGACTATGGTAAGGTCAGAATTTCATATTGTATGGTCGAAATTTTTTTTATACAGGAAGAAGGGTGGAGGTCAGGGTCGACCCTGTGACCTCCCCCACACAAACTCTACGCCTTACCACTCTCGCTATCATTTGGTTCTTATTATACAATTCCATTCACATGTATTTGAGTTTAACAAAGGGTTGTGGTGGGGGTAAGAGGGGCCATTCCCTTACCAAGGGACCTCACACCAACGACCGTGGTGGAGGCCTATTCAAATGTGCGGAGGTTTAAATGTATTAAACCGGATTAATTATCCCATAACCTGTTAAACACACACATGGTGGAGGAGAAGGTAAAACACACACATATAAAGATAAGCGTGCGTTGCCTTTATATTACTCATAGATGTACATTTATATTACATTAATGTGACTCTTGGATTCATCTTTCAAGGTCACTTGGACTCCTTTGTAACTGTTCGACTTCCACACCTACCCATAGAGGATTAGGTGTCCAACATTCCTCCCCTTAATCCGAAGGGGTATGTGTGAGTCCAAGAAGAGAGTTGTAATACAAATCTGCAAAGTATGCATGGTGGCACTTAGGCTGAATCAGCTCTCTGAAATTTTGGCATAAAGAGGTGGTTTAAGGATGAGCACCAACACTGGAACGCAACGCTTAATGAATTTCCCTGAACTCTTCCAAAACTAGTAAGAAGCTAAGGGCTTCTGCTAGAGGAAGTGTCCCTCATATTTGAAGAGGGAGACCTTCAACCTAAAAGAAGGGAAGCCTACAACCTGTGATGGCTTAAGGATGACCAAAAACACTGGAATGCTTAATGCATTTCCCGGAACTCTTCCAAAGCTGGTAAGAAACTGAAGTCTTCTACTAGAGGAAGTGTTTTGAAAGAGGAAGAATATCAACCTCACATAGATGGTTTAAGGCTATCCACCAACCAAAGGCATGCTCATGGGCATCCATGTCTCTGGCTACAACTATGAATCTGGAATGAAAAATTTTGGCTCAGGCTCGCTTGAACTGTTGTGTCTCTATCTACAACTCTGAATCTGAAATGATAGATTATGGCTCAGGCTTGCTTGATGTGGTGTCGAAGCTTGTAGATGACCACCATTTTCCCCCCTGTCAGGTACAAGGTGAGATGATGGCAAAAAATCAACTGCAAGTTTGTTCAATATTCAAGAACAAGTTCTGACATGTGACTTAAACATTTGATTGGCTGTTGATGCCCATTGCCAAGAAGGAATCCATCCAAGATGAATCTTTTTTCTTGCAGGAGGCTTGTTTCTGAAGCATCTATGTGAAGAATGGGTGTGTCGACCGTAGTGCTTGCATGGGTGAAGATCGAAACAATGATCTTTCATATGGCCAACTCGATCACAATGTTGGAATTTTTCAATTTGTTGTTGTTTTTGATGTGGAAGAGGAGCAGGATATGGAATAGTTGAAGGTGAATTGCCATAAGGAAATCTGACACTCTGAAATTTGATGGGCTTGGAGTAGTCCGGAATATGAAAGGAAAATTCCTTGTCATATCCAAGGCCACTTTTGTGCTTGTTGTGGACAAGCTTTTCCCAAGGTCTGATGATGGGCTTGGGAAGTGTAGACTGAGCTGCTGCATCTGCGTGTAAATTTGCTCTTACACAAGGAACTGAATGCGAGTTGACTACAACTTTATGTTCTTGCTATTGATGGGAGTCCCTCTCAATTTTCTGAATAGAAACAGGTTTAGAATGATGACTCTTTTGCTGAAGTTCATCTTGCTGGAGCTGAGACTCCAATTGCAAAAACTCAATCTTGTCTTGTGAATCTTGCAAGAAAGTTTGAATATTAAAAAGAGCATTCTTGCTCATTTTTACCATATCATGAAAAATGGAATGAATGAGGTTATTCAACAACTCTAATGCATCATTGATTTTAGCCATTTTTCTCAACAACTCAAATTTACACTTGAAACACTAACTACAACTATGAACTAAGAATAAATATCTGCTCACAATGTGAGTACAATACAATGTCACTGCAAAATATTTTGTAAATGTGTAGAAAAAACCACTATGCAATAACCCTTTAAGGAAAATGATTTCTCTCCTCTTCAAAGAACTATTTTACACCAACAACTCTAATTTGCAGAGAACTAACCTCCAATGAGGAATACTCACTGCTTCAAATTCCACTCAAAATACCACTTCCAATGTCACAACGCACTCATAGGTGCACAATATCTCACACTGGCAAATAACTATTAGTCAGTTGAACATCGTCAGAAATGAAGTGTTTACATGAATTGTTTGAGAAGAATACTGTGAATTTTCTAGCAAATGTTGGCCGTCAAAGAGCGCCGACAGCGTCTGACATGAGGCTTGGAGTTTTCTGTTAACTGATGTGGTCGACTACAACATAGGGTCACCACCACCGACTCTCTCTCCCTTCCCTTTTACGTTGAAGACAATGAAGGGGAATGATTAGAATAATATTTAGTCGACTCGTGCAAAAATACAAAATGGGCACGAAAAAAATGTCATATTCCTGTTGCATCATGCAAGCAAAGCATGAGAGGAGCAGGACTTGGCCACTCTCATTCACTCACAGTGTCGATGTCGAAATCTTGAAAACCGACACGAGGACACTAGACCTCGACAAGCCCGTACATTTAACTGCTTTCACCAGCTATTAACTCATGACTCGTGAGGCTTTGCTCGCCTGGCCAGCTTTCAAATACCCAAGAGTGACAACACCGTGGGAGTCGAAGGGATGAATGGGGCTGGTGGAGGGAAATGGAACTCGACAGGATGAGGGAGGAGCACTCTAGAGGAAGGATCACTGTATGGAGGGGAGCCCACAAGAGCGTATGGAGGGAGCCCGTGAGGGAGATGGAAGAAATCAGTGGTAGTGGAAGTGTCAAGGAGATGGGCGGGTGATTTGCGATGAGCCGTTGTGAGGCTGTGTGTGGGTGTGAGGCTGTGAGGGAGGTCGATGAGTGGGAAACGAAGGGCCAAGGGTCTACATGCAGGGGACAGTGCAGACCAGAGTCGACCAATGGATAGCATGGGTGCTATGGGTAGCACTGTGAGATGGAGTGTGCTTTTCCAAACCGATGTAGCTAATTATAATTTTAAACTACCAACTAATTTCATATCGCTGTGCTTTTGGATTTTGCATGGATTTGATAGACTGTAAGAGGTTTTTAAAGCAAATTACTTCACCAGTGTGCTTTCTGACCTGTGATTGTTTGTCTAGTCGAATCGAATACCAGAGTGTGAGTGTAGGTAGAGATAGGAGAGGCACCTTCGAGCAGTTCTTCAGAGAGTTTTGCAGGTGAGAGAGGCACCGTGGAAAACTCTTCTGGGTTCGATCCTTAGCAGAGTCGCCAAAAGGATCATGGTGGGTAGCGTGTGCATATGACAGAGTAGAGGAGTCGAGGCCTGTCAGACAACGCAAAAGGAGAAATAATGCTCAAAACCATGACAGCCTGGGGAAGGACATGTAGAATAGTAACCAGATATATTCTTGACAGAGTGCTCCAGGTTTGACAGAAGAGGTCAGAAGAGCTGTTAGGTGGAGCGGATATCGCTGACAGGCCAAATATATAAATAGTGGTCAGAAGATTGTGAAAGTGCCCAGGCCTGGCCTAAGCTCTGATACCATGTTAAACACACACATGGTGGAGGAGAAGGTAAAACACACACATATAAAGATAAGCGTGAGTTTCCTTTCTATTACTCATAGATGTACATTTATATTACATTAATGTGACTCTTGGATTCATCTTCCAAGGTCACTTGGAATCCTTTGTGACTTTTCGACTTCCACATCTACCCATAGAGGATTAGGTGTCCAACATAACCCAAGGTTTAAGTGCTAATCCTTTTTATTAATGCGGAATTATGTTAATCGCACTTAACATGCCTAACCTCCACTTAAAATGAACTTACCCTTAATTAATCTCCAAATTAACATTAAGTGTGGATTAGCACTAATTGGAAGAGTCCCTAAATTCAGCGCTAGCTCTAGAATTGTCGGGGTTAACTGGAGTTTCTCCAGATTTAGAGGAGCTTTTCTAGGAAAAACTGAAGAAGCCATATCTTTGGCATATTTCAATCAAATTAGGCTCAAAAACATTCAATCCTAGAGGATTTGTATGCTTTGAGCATGATGGTGTAGGTTTCATAGGTAGAGGAGTACTTCTGTAAGTGACTTTTCCACTTTGAAGATTAAAGAAGCCAAGGGCCACTAGGAGAGGAGGCGATGTATAGATCACCTAAAGACCACTTGTAGAGCCAGAAGAGTCTACTTTGGGGTTTTTGGGTCTTTTGAATTGAATGGATCAGGTTGCAGAGAAATTGGATCATTGTAGGTGCATGCAATTAGATAATTTACCATTAATTCAAAGAAGGCCAAGCCATTGAAGTAGGTCCATGGAGATGTAGCCCAAGAGGGGTGAACTCCGTTATCAACTCTATGTTATGTGTTTGTTGTGTATTGTATTTTCTACAATTTACTTGTTGTTATGAGTTTTTTAAAGCTAATTTACTTAATGAAATTCTCATAAAAGACACATAAACTTGAAACATAAACTCTCTCATAACTTGCTAATTTGGGACGATCCTTAAACACACTTTTATTTAATACTGACGAGGAAGCCAACACAACAAAACTAGTCTGTCCATATTCATATCAAGTTGGTATCATAGCACAATTTAGCTCATTTCAGCCTTGAGATGGTTTTCCAAGGCTAGCTAGAGAATTAGCTATTGGTTTTATATTGTGCAAGGAGAATTTAACTGTGTGAAAGTTTATGTGTATCTCTTGAAGAGAGGGTCAAGATTGAGAACTTAGCTCTCAAATAACAACAAAGAATATTTTTATGCATTACAAGTATGATGGTAGCTTCATCAATTACTGTTTCTAATCATTCTTCCTTAGCAAGAATATTTGATAAAGAGATGTTTCAAAAGCTCTACATCATGAGAGATATGGTGCAAGAGATGTATGAATATAAGAAGGAGAACACAATACTTTAAGAGAAGTTGATTTCCATGAAGGAGGAGAATCAAGAGCTTCTTGAAAATATGCATGAAATGGAGACTCAACTCCATATTGCAAATGAAACCCTAGCCAAGAATGTCCATGAAAAAGAGGTATGTAATTCAAGTGTATCTTCAATTTCCTCTCAAGATGAGTGTTTTGGTGCTTTTGAAAGACACACTAGAGGAATAGGGTCCAAATTATTGATGAAGATGGGCTGTGAAGGTAAAGGATCGGGTAAACATGCACAAGGCATAGTTGAGCCAATTGTTGTTGAGGAAAGGCATAGTTATTTGGGTCTTGGTTATGGAAAACATGATGGAGAATGCTCCAAAGCCAAGGAAGCATATGAAGGTGTTCCAAGAAGGAATTTCATTACTTTTTCATTACCTAAAGCTTGTGAAGTTTATGTTCATGAGGAATGCAAATGTTTTACATCCACTTTGCAAGAACATGCTCATAAGCATGCAACTAATGGAAATGGAAAACAAGAGGATGATGAAAGCTCTAAAACCATTGTATCCATTGTTGGTATTTTGAAGAGAGCCACTACCTCTTCAAATTCACCTCTCCAAGAAGGTGACAAAGGTGAATGTGCAAGGTATAAATCCGCCTTTAATCAAGTTGATTTTGATTATGATAAACATGGTAAATCCTCACATAATATTGGGAGAAAATTTTCATGTTCCTTTTGTGGTTTGAATAACCGTACTATTTAGAGGTGTTGGAAGAATTTTTCCATACACAGGAAAATTTCAAAACAAAGTAGGCAGAAAGCTAAAGGTCCATTGGATAATGCAAACCATGTTGAAAATAAGATGCAATTATTTTGCACTCATTTCCATAAGCAGGGTCATCTTGTAGACAAGTGTTGGAATTTGTATCCAACAAGTCATCCATGACATTTTAAGAAGGTGGAAAGTGATTTTGACAAGAATGGAAAGGAATATTCCATAATTTATGTGGGTTAGGATGATTCACATGATGAAGTGCAGCTGAAAGAGGTACCATTGAAGTGGTTTGGAAAGATATGGTTAAATTTCTTAACCAATTAATGCCTTGCATTTATTTTGATGATTGATTCAAATATTGCCTTATTGATGCATTTATTTTCCAATTGAATGCATTTCTTTTCTCTTGAAATTATGCTGCATATTGCATGAAATAAGATGTTGGAAAAGTAGAGTTATATTGACTCACTTAGATGCAACAAAGATGGAAATTTGTTGTTGCAATTTTCATGTGAATGCATTTATTTTTCTCTAGAATGTATGTTGCATGTTTACGCCAGGTCAAATTGGGTCTAAATTTGGTCATTTAAGCTTTTTAAGTACTCGTACATGCCAATGGGATTATTGTAATTGTGATTGTACTTGCGAGAGAGTTGAGAATTGTATACATGCATGAGAGTTTGTGTGTGTGAACAATGAAATTTATAATAGTTGCATTGTGCTTGAAAATTCATGAGTGATCACCTTGTGTTGTTTGATTTCTTTTTTTATCATGTATGTTTGTCAACTTGAGAGTGTTGATAATTTTCACATGCATGAGTGTCGACTTGTGTTGGTAGATTTCATGTTACATGCATGTCATATCAACTTGGAAGAGTTGATTTTGTCTCCAAATATGAAAGGGAGATGTTAATGAATTGTTTCATGAGATGTGAAATTCTTTTTGTTTTGGGAGAAGAATCGTCAAGTTGTTGTACATGATTTAGTTTGAATTGAGAGTCAGTTGTTTGAAGAGGCATGTTTTGTCGACTTGTGTTTGGTCGATGTTTTTGTACACAAAGATGTAATAATGTATGGCGATGTTCACAAGATGTGACATTTGTTTCTTTGAAGGAGAAAAAGAAAGAGGTCATCAAGTTATGTTTCTTGCATGATGTGTTTTTCAGATTAATGGTTTTTCTTGTGACAAGATGTATCAATATTTTGGAAGGTCCACTCTTGAGTGAGAGGCTCATGATTAGAATTCATTCTAAAATCATGGCATAAGCAGCATGTCAATACTGGAGGATGATGGAATCAAGAAGAGGAAATTGGAAAATATGCAAAAAATATTGCAGCAAAAAACAATAGCCATTGTAGACCATTTGATGTGTTGACGCCAAGAAGCGAAAGAGATGGTGAATGTATTCTTCTATATGTGGAATTTGGAATCATGGAGGTAAAAATAATGGTTGTTTATTTTATTTTGATTACTGATATTGGAACTCATTACTGTAGTTCACTCAGATGGGCTTAACTTGGGAAAGTGGTTTCCAAGGAGAAGCTTGCATCAAATGCATGTGTGTGTAAAGGATGAACATGATTTGAGGAACATGATTCCTAGTGGGAAGGCCATGAATCATCTTTCCAAGCATAAAGGGATTGCTTTGGTACAACAAGGTTTTTATTCAGTCAACAAGCAACCAACAAGTGTTGGATTGGGTCAACAGCGAAAGGAGGACATTAGTTGAAGTGCGAAGCCATTTGCAAGGCAAGCCATATCAGTGAACCCAAGTTGTTGTCATAGAGATTTTTTTCAAGTAGAATCAAGTTGATAGAAATTGGAAAAGAGAAAAGTATTAATATTTCATCCAATAATCATCTTTTGTGGGTCCAAAAGCTTGTCAATGGGAAGGAGTGATCATAAACTAAATTGGGGGCTTAATTTTTCTAAAATATTCAAAGTGTTCAGAATCGCTCAAAACCAGAACAACCAGATAGGTCTCATCTTCCTAATTCTGGCGCACTTTGTTTCATCTAAATCGACTCTATATGAGAAAGTTAGAGCCTGCTGTCTGCATTGCTAAACAAGTGAATTAAAAAAAAAGAAGAGGCCAAACAAGGTCAAAGGGGTTAAATTTATGGTTTTCCTTCGGAAAATAGTGTGTTGAAAAAGTGTCAATTTGTGGTTGGACTGAGTTTCTGGGCACATGGCAGTTTTTGGTTGGTTGTGAACTAGCTAATGGGATGCTGATACGTGGCTAGCCCGGAGGCTGCCAGGTGCCCCTCCCAAAGGGAAAATTTTTTAAAGGTAGGAATTTCATATTGTATGGTCGGAAAAATTTTTATACAGGCGGAAGGGTGGAGGTTGGGGTCGACCCCGTGACCTCCCCCACACAAAATCTATGCCTTACCACTCCCGCTATCATTTGGTTCTTACTATACAATACCATTCACATGTATTTTAGTTTAACGAAGGTTGCGGCGGGGGTAAGCGAGGCCAACCCCTTACCATGAGACCTCACACCAATGATTGTGGCAGAGGCCTATTCAAATGCGTGGAGGTTTAAACATATTAAACCATATTAACTATCCCATAACCCAAGGTTTAAGCACTAATCCATTTTACTAAAGAGGAATTATGTTAATCACAATTAACGCGCCTAACCTCCACTTAAACTGCGCTTACCATTAATTAATATCCAGATTAAAATTAAGTGCAGATTAGCACTAATTGGTGGAGTCTGCTAAATTTGGTGCTAGCTCCAGAATTTTTGGGGTTAATTGGAGTTTCTTCCGATTTAGAGGAGATTTTCTAGGAAAAACAAAAGAAGCCATAATTTTGGCATATTGGACCAAATTATGCTCAGAAAGAGTCAATCCTAGAGGATTTGGATGCTCTTACCATGATGGTGCATGTTGCAGAGGTAGAGGAGCTCTTTTGTAATTGATTTTTCCACTTTAAAGGTTAAATAAGCCCAGGGCCACCAAAGAGGAGGCCATGTCTAGATCACATGAAGACCATTTGCAGAGCCAGAAGAGTCTACTTTGGGGTTTTTGGGTATTTTGAATCCAATGGAGTAGGATGCAGAGACATTGGATCAATGTTGGTGCATGTAGTCATAAAATTGACCATTAATCCAAAGAGGGCCAAGTCATTGAAGCATGTCCATGGAGATGTAGCCCAGGAGGGGTAAACTCTGTTATCAACTCTGTGTTATGTGTTTACTATGTATTGAATTCTCTACAATTTACTTGATGTTATGAGTTTTTTAAAGCTAATTTATTTAATGAATTTCTCATAAAAGACACATAAACTTGACACATAAACCCTCTCATAACTTGCTAATTTGGAATGATCCTTAAGCACACTTTTATTTAATACTGATGAGGAAGCTAGCACAACAAAACTAGTTTATCCATATTCAGATCGGGGGAGGGGGATAGAAGTGATCCTCTAAGAGAGAGGTAATATTACCACCCAAGAAGAGACACACATGAAAAGAAAGATCTGTCTAACATCCAATGGAATAGTCCACAAGGGATGTGATAGTCATTACAACAAAAAATTGAGATATATCTCTGTAATATCCCAAAAAATAGTCGACAAGGATGGGACAAAAATAAAAACCATTATAACACATTATCAATAAGATAAGTACTAAAATAATCGAAATAGTTCATCTACCTTAGCACATGTGAAAGCCAACATGAAATACAAACATCCGTAGAATAGTCTTACAAACATTCATAATCCATGCATGAAGAATGTGCTGGCCTTGAAAAAGATTTTGTTATTAAGTAAAAGTTACAAGACACATATATAAAATGAACATCACTAGCTCCAATAGTGGAGCATTGGAGCCACTCCTTTCTCCACAAAAGAACTAGCTTATCCCTATAATGCTTTGTTGGTGGAGCCAAGGTAACAAATTACGTTTTTCATACAATGATGGTGTATCTATAACCAAGAGGTGATGCTTCACCGTCCTTTTGAATCTTTGACTACCCTCATGACGTTTTGACTTACATGAATCTTCATATTTTGAATGTGTTCGTTGGACTTACACTTTACAATATGTTTCAAATGACAAATTACATGGTCCACAAATATGATGTGGCATATGACAACTCATCACATGACACTGCTGACATGGACTGCTTGATGATGTGGAAATGTCAAGTCACTATTGTTGTTGTGTCTTGAGTGTCAGCTTTTCACCTCCACATGGATTGGTGACAGGGTATCTTCAATGATATCATGTCTTGGGTGGTGATCGCAAAATGGTGTCCCTTTGCTTTATCTCGATCAATCAACTTACATACTCAGCTACAAAGGTATATCTTAACACGTTTTCTTGTTCCTTCTCCTCCTTCATCATATTATCATGGCATCATAAGCTACTTGTATCTGCAATTTACTCATGACGAGACGCCATCAATCTGTAAAAACCTAGACTAAGATGATGCATTTTGATCCATAAAATAAGCCCAAAACAAGTGACAGGTTGGGAGGGTAAGATCAATGATTGTGTAGTTTCAAAATTTAGGTATGAAAGGGGAATATCTAAGCCTTGATAATGTGCAGTGCACATTTCAAGAAGGGCCGAGGAACAATATTGTGCAGTTTTTGGAGGCAGTGGTACGGGCTGAAGGGATGGGCACTGGGAGAGTTCAATGCGAAACTATATGGGACAAGGAAGGTTGGGCTACTATGCAATTGTGTAGTTCAAGGGCTCAAGGATTGAGATTTAGGCTTGAGGTTTCGAAGTGCACAGTTCAAGCTAGGCTGGAGGTCATGACTGTATAATTCTAGAGGTCAAGGTTAAGGCTTGGTCACAAAAATTGCATAATGCAGCAGTCCTAGGAGGTAAGAACTTCACACTATGTAGTGCTAGGTAGCAAGGTCATAGCTAGAGGATTGAGACGGCCTAGTGCACCACTCAGGGATACTATATGAAGCTAGGTTTCTTGGTCGGGAAGTTTTCCTAAAATGGCTAAGTGTGGGATCAGTGAGATTATTGTGAACTGTGATAAAAATATGACTATGACCACACGCTTAGAATATTTTTATGACTCCACCACATAGATCATCCATGAAAAATGAACAAATTATGTCCATCTGTGTGATAGGCTTTAGTACAATTTATGACAAGTGTGACACTAAGGATACGCTTTACGATGAAACTTGTGCGACAATGCTTAAAAGTTTGAGAATGCGTGTGACATATATGTTGGGTATGTGTTATATTCTTTCCACAACTAGCCTGATGCATATGCGGTCCCACTCATATGCGGACCCACCCATGTTTTGTGCATGATTTTGCACATGGTTTTGGGGTACGACGGTTTTCGACCCCTGGTATTTTGTAGATCCGGTCAAGGGAACTACAGTTATGTTCTAATCCAGGGTTAATGGATTGGGTTTATGTATGCTTCGGCATGTATATATATGTGTTGTAACACTAAAAGGAATATAATGAAAAATCAAGCTGGTAGTCCCGATTTGGGATCCAAGGGAAAATCTCTGTGTTTATCTATTTTATGTTTTATGCTCTCGCTATTGTTTATTTTCTGTTATAAGATTCATGTGTAGATAATTTCTGTTCAGGGTTAAAACCTACATTTGGTATCAGAGCTGTTTCGGCTTCAAGGGGACGCCCTTGTTGTTGAGGGTTTTTTGCTCGGGCCTGTGGTAGACCCTGTGCAGTGGGAGATCTGCGGGATCGATTCTTGCGGTGAAAGAAGATGGCGAGCGGCAGAAAGATAGAGATTGATAAATTTAATGGTCAGAGTTTTGAGTTGTGGAAGCTCAAGATGGAGGATCTACTGGTGGATAAAGATCAGTGGATCGTGGTAGATCCAGGTACTAAACCAACGGCAATGTCAGATGAAGACTAGAAGAAACTGGATTGGAAGGCTAAGAGCACAATACAGTTGTGTGTCTCAGATTCAGTATTGTTGAATGTATTTGGGGAAGCTACGGCGAAGATCTTGTGGGAAAAACCTGGGACTTTGTACCAATCTAAGTCTCTGGTGAATAATTTGTTCCTGCGGAAAAAGCTGTATAACCTAAGGATGAAGGATGGAGACTCGGTGACAGAGCATTTGAACGCCTTCAATACTGTGTTAAGTCAGCTGTCATCTGTTGATATTAAAATCTTAGATGAAGATAAGTGCATCAGTTTGTTGTGTTTTCTACCAGACTCGTGGGACAGTCTGGTTATTGCAATAGGTAGTAAAACAACTAACTTGAATTTTGATGACATTGTCTCAGCCTTGCTGTCGGAGGAAATGAGACGGAGAAATATGGAGGGTCAAAATGGAGATGCCTTATCTGTACGAGGAAGGTCCCAGAATAGAAACAAGAATAAGGTTTCGAGTGGAAGATCTAAATCTAGAGGGAGATCTAAATCTCCTGGAAAGTTTGTAAAGGTGTGCTGGAAATGCGGAAAGGAAGGGCACTACAAAAAGGACTGCAGATCTAAAGCTCCTGAGAAAGGAAAGGGATCTGATGATGCTCCTTCTGCAGAGGCAAAAACCACCTCGGATGAAGATGGGGATGTGTATTTGGCTTCTTCTTCAAATACACATGTAGATCATGAGTCATGGTTGATTGACTCAGGTGCATCCTTTCACTTCACTCCCCATAGGGAGTGGTTCTGCGAGTATGAGAAATATGATGGTGGTGATGTCTTCCTAGGGGATGATAGGAAGGCCGGAATCATTGGACGTGGAAAGGTCAAGCTGAAGCTGCAAGGTGGAAGGATTAGAACACTTCCTGGTGTTCTGCATATTCCTGCATTGGCCAGAAATCTGATTTCTGTAAGCAAGATGGATGATGCGGGTGTAAAAACAGTGTTCGAGAAAGATGCCTGCAAGATGGTTCGGGGAGCACTGGTATTAATGTGGGGAGTTCGATAGGAACTACGCCACAGCTCTAAGGTAACCAGCATTATTGATAGATTATATGATTCTGTGGTTCCTGAAAGTGGAATGGAAAGCCTAGCTGTCTCTGGAGAAAAGACCATGTTATGGCATCAAAGGCTTGGACATATTGGAGAGAAGGGCCTTCAATTCTTTTGCACATAGAGATGTGAATGTGGTATGGTAGAAGGTATGTCTAATTGTTCTCTGGATTTCGATTTCTGTGAACATTGTGTATATGGGAAGCAGAATCGGGCGAGTTTTCCTTCTGGTGCTAAGAGGGCAAACAAGATATTAGAACTTGTGCACAGTGATGTGTTTGGGCCCATGTCAGTTCCATCACTGGGAAAGTATGTGTACTATGTTTCATTCATAGATGCCTTCTCAAAGAATACATGGATATATTTCTTGAGGAAGAAATCTGAAGTCTTTGACAGATTTAAAGAATTTAAGACTCTGGTGGAAAACCAGACAGAGAAGAAGATAAAGGCGCTGAGGACAGATAATGGTGGGGAGTTCTGCAAGAAGGAATTTGAAGAGTTCTGTAAGAAGTGTGGTATAGCACGGCAGAAGACTACTCCATACACACCTCGGCAAAATGGAGTTGCAGAAAGAATGAATAGAACACTGATGGAAAAGGCAAGAAGCATGCTCAGTGGTACCGGGTTAGGACAAGAATTCTGGGCAGAGGCAGTGGAGACTGCATGTTACTTAGTTAACAGATCACCTTCATCAGCGTTGGAGGATAAAATCCCACATGAGGTATGGATTGGTAAGAAGCCCTCTATTTCACATCTAAGGGTATTTGGATGTGATGCATATGTACATGTTCCAAAGGAGAAAAGGACCAAGTTGGATAATAAATCTGAAAGGTGCATATTTATTAGGTATAAGGATGGTTTAAAGGGTTACAAGCTTTGGAACCGAGAAACAAGGAAGGTTGTCTACAGCCGAGATGTGGTGTTTAGAGAGGTGAAAGATGTTGTTACACATGAAGTCCTACCAAAGGAGCCTAAGAAGATAGAGTTTGAGCTAAAGGAGGATGAATCAGACTCTACAACAGAAGAAGACTCAGAAGAGGAAGAGCCACAAACTCCAGCTGTGAGAAGATCAACTCGGGAAAGAAGGCAACCAAAAAGGTATAGTCCATCTACTTTTTGTTCAGGTTTTTCCTTAACTATAACTGATGATGATCCCAAAACTGTCAGGGAGGCAGTAGATTCAGAGGATGGAAAACTCTGGAAGGAGGCCATGGTTGATGAAATGGCATCCTTGCACAAGAATGAGGCATGGGATCTGGTGGAGTTGTCGGCTGGAAGGAAGCCCATCGGGAGAAAATGGGTGTTTAAAAAGAAGATGAATGTAGAAGGCAAGGTGGAGAAATACAAAGCTCGGTTGGTAGCAAAAGGTTATTCCCAAGTGCCAGGAATTGATTTTGGTGATATTTTCTCTCCTGTTGCCAAAGTTACTTCTATTATATTACTTTTATCTGTTGCTGCTGCATTTGATTTTGAGATAGAACAGATGGATGTGAAGACAACATTTCTTCATGGGGATCTAGAGGAGGAGATCTACATGAAGCAACCTGAAGGCTTTATGGTGAAGGGTAAGAAAGAACTGGTATGCAGGTTGAAGAAGTCTCTGTATGGGTTAAAACAGACACCAAGGATGTGGTATCAGAAATTTGATACCTATATACGGGGACTTGGCTTCACCAGAAGCAAGGAGGATCACTGTGTTTATTTTAAATTAATTGGTGACCGTGTTATTTATTTGGTCTTGTATGTGGATGATATGTTGTTGATTGGAAATGACAAAGAGATTATCCAAGATTTGAAGACCCAACTGTTCTCCAAATTCGACATGAAGGATCTTGGTGCTGCAAACTATATTTTGGGCATGGAAATTAAGAGAGATCGGGAAAAGAGGAAGCTCTGGTTAAACCAGAGGAAGTATGTCGAGACTATATTGCAGAGGTTCAATATGCAGGATAGTAAACCGGTGAGTGTTCCTATTCCTATAGGTGCAAAGTTGTCTGCTGAATAGTGTCCCAAGACACAAGAAGAAGAGGAGGATATGTCCCGTGTTCCATATGCAAGTGCAGTGGGTAGCCTGATGTATGCAATGGTCTGTACTAGACTAGACATTGCACATGCAGTGGGAGTATTGAGCAAGTTTATGTCAAACCCAGGGAAGGAGCATTGGACAGTAGTGAAGCGGGTTTTCAGATATTTACGTGGCACTAGTGATTATGGCTTGTGCTACCGGGGAAGACCAGGATTGGAAAGAATGTTGGACATTCGTGGTTTTGTTGATGCAGACTGGGCTGGAGATCTGGACCAAAGAAGATCTACAAGTGGGTATGTGTTTAGCTTATTTGGAGGTGCAGTCAGTTGGATGAGTAAAAGACAGTCTGTAGTGGCTCTTTCAACTACAGAGGCAGAATACATAGCAGCCACTCATGCAAGCAAGGAAACAGTTTGGTTGCAAAGATTGTGTTCAAGTATGGGGTTGGTACAGCAAGCTATAAGGATAGACTGTGATAGCCAAAGTGCAATTTTCTTGGCTAAGAACCCTCCTTATCATTCAAAGACAAAGCACATTGATGTTCAATATCACTTTGTTAGAGATATGGTTGAGGCTAAAAGGGTGTTGCTGGTAAAGGTGGGCACTTTGAAGAATGTTGCAGATGCATTGACGAAGTCTGTGAGCACTCAGAAGTTCTCTTGGTGTAGAGAAACAATGGGTGTTGAAGAATTGGCCCAATGACTAAGCTCTCCTGTGGCCCCCTGTGGAAAAAAAACAACAAGTGGGAGAATGTTGGGTATGTGTTATATTCTTTCCACGACCCATTACCTTATTTATACGTTACGCCGGGCGTAACAGGCGCGACACCCTGGCGAAAATTTTTTGGTATGCGGTCCCACTCATATGCGGACCCACCCATGTTTTGTGCATGAGTTTGCACATGGTTTTGGGGTACGATGGTTTTCGACCCCTGGTATTTTGTAGATCCGGTCAAAGGAACTACGGTTATGTTCTAATCCAGGGTTAATGGATTGGGGTTTATGTATGCTTTGGCATGTATATATATGTGTTGTAACACTAAAAGAAATATAATGAAAAATCAATCTGGTAGTCCCAATTTGGGATCCAGGGGAAAATCTCTGTGTTTATCTGTTTTATGTTTTATGCTCTCGCTATTGTTTATTTTCTGTTATAAGATTTATGTGTAGATAATTTCTGTTCAGGGTTAAAACCTACAATATACTTACATGGTTAGAAAAACTCATTTACAAAGAGATGACCTCTTAAAACCACCAGAGCATGCCTAGACATGCAATACGACAACCAACATGTGAAAAGACAACATTTTTCCAAAGGGAGAAAAATACCTCAAGAAAACACATGGAATGGTTTTAAATGTTTGCGATGACACATGACACTAATGACATGATGTTGTGGTGGTGATAACAAGTCCTTATCTTTGGTTTTTCCTTTGTCTAAGATATGCTTTGTTATTCATATCTACCCTCCAACAAGTTGTAAATATAATGGAGTATTCCTGTGGTCCTCATCTTTGATATTCTTTTGTAATCCAGTGTTCCTTTGTCTTCTTTTTTGATGATCATATTATCTCTTTAGCTCCTTAGGTGTCTTCTAGAATGCCTCCCTTTTCTATCTCTTCCTTAATAATCTTTCCATAGCGTTATGGAATTTATAAGTCTGATAAACCCATGGTCTAAGATGTTTCATGATGATCCACTAACTGAGCCGGAACTGATTAGTAGGCTAAGGGAGAGGCTTAGTGACTGCGCAGTTGCGTAGCTCACGTAGTCAAGGGTGGAGCTTGAGCTCTGAGACTGTGTAGTGTGCAAGTTAGGCCAGAATAAGGGAAAAAATTACGCAATTCAGACTGAGGGAAAAGTTTGTGCAATTTCTGGAGGCAAGGGGGACTAGGCTCAAGCACTGAGTGAATTTTCTAGAATTTGGCTAACTGTGGCATCAGTGAGGTTGATGAGAAAAATAATAGGAATTGACCATGATCACAAACTTAGACACTTGGAAACACAACATAAATCATCCATAATACATGAATACATACTTTCCTTAGTGCGAAACATGAAAAGAACAACTCAACACCACAAAGCCTTCCCCTTGAAACAAACCAAAACTGCACTTTGCACGATAAGCAAAAATTCCCATGCCAGAAGAAGAGACTTGCTATATAAAGATAAAAGTGTGAATGTCACTTGTGACATGAAAACAATGGTTAAAGTAACACATGCTAGAGCAAAGATAACATGAAAGCGACACTAATGAGGTGAAATCAAGCGAAATAAAACTTCAGAAACATGAAATCAACACTCGCGAAAACAAAGGTGCACGAGAGTGACAATTTGCAAAACTCACCAAAATGGAAAACAAAAATGCTGCTAGAATGTGAGAAATTGTCATTGTTAGTGCACACTGACTATCAACATGAATTGGACATCACACAGGCATAGTTATCATGGAACGTACTATGCTTTTCCAAGCTCCCATAGAAGAATGCACTCATGAACTTATTGTAGACTGAGAATATGAGTGCAAGTGACTTCAAAGATTCCAATTCAAGAGGGACCTAAAAAAGAATCGGCTGAGCAAGAAGTGACTATGGAACAAACAATTGCCATATCCATGGTAGGCTCCAAAATTTGAGTGTACGCAAAATTTTGGAGGGTTTTTGTCATAGTGAAAGCACTTGGCGACACATTGGTAGAACTCCAACTTCTCTGCCTTGGGAAATTATTTAGTGCAGGGTCTAGTTATTCATGAAGTATTGATTCATCATTCAAATTAACATGGCTTCCCCTCTTACACCATGCATAAAAATTATCCCATTCATCCCTTTACTCGGTTGAACACAAAAATAATATCAATGACCACACAATGTTTAAAATAAGGATAGGGTAATTAATTTTGAGATATTTAGATTTTCAGAGTATAATTTTTCATATTTTGGTGTTGCTCCGCTTCCAGCAGGCCTGTATAGTACCTCGATGGAGTCATTTCAGGGACAAAAACATTTCTCCGTTGCTAGCGAGTCTGGAAAGTACCCCAGCAGAGTTTCTTGTTTTGCCTCTTTGCGCAGGAAGCCTTTCACCTTTATTTACTTATTTTAAAATGATTTTTCATCATAAGTAATTTATTTATGGGTGGAAGAGGGATTCTAGCTTATTGAGAGCAGGAGAGGCTGTCCCTTCAGAGAAGCATATGTAATACCTCTGATATTGGTTTGCTCATTTATATTTTCCCCTTGTCCTTCTCTACTTGATTGGATCATCTTGAAAACACTGAAACATAAAATCGAGTGCAGGCATGAGGTTTCCAAAATAAATAATAAGGTCATGGTTTGACACAAGGATTTCTAAACAGAAGGATCATATTTTCCGTCGGAACATCATCAGCCAAAAGATGTAACCCAAACAAGGAAGGAGGACAGAGAGTTAGCCAATTATTGTAGTGTCACAAAGTCCTTTTCTATTTTTCCACATTCCATTTCAGGACAACAAATCATCTTCATGCAAGGTCTTATTAATGAAACACAGGAAAATATATAACACAAAAAGATAACTAAACCATAAGACAACACAAAAAATGGATAAAGCACAACAAAATGCAAGAGACAATTAATAGAAGACAAGCGAGACTAAAGAAAACAAGCATAGGATGAGTGCAAGACAGAAAACTAGGATGTAGCTAATCCAACTCCTAAACTAACAACTAGTAGGTCGGGGTCACGTGTAATGAAATTTATAATGGAGCCAACATATTTTTTCCTGACCTGCATCCGCAAATATACAAACAATTAAAACAGATAAAAAATAACGTGCAAGAGAAAAATATAAAAACCTGAATAATTTGCACAAAATTTCAAAGGTCTTGCCTGTGGGCAGAAATATGTGTCATAACCCCTACTTTCATCCAATTCACATCCTTACATTTTTGATGAATACTATATTTCAACAAACCTTGGAAGCTTCTCACAGATGTGTCTCCATCTACTCCAAACTCCTTAGCAAGCATGAGGGAATATCAAAAAATTTTATTTGCGAAGAATCTTGCCAGGTAAGATTGTTCCAACCATTGAATGATTGGATCATGAAATTCATGATAATCCTCACGAGAACCCCAAAATATTTGAAAAGATGAATTTTAATTTAGAGGCAAGGGATTGTGATGGGAATATTGCGAGGGAAAATAAATCTAATCATATTCAGCAGTGATGTCGAGCTAGTGAGGACCTGACATTACCATCAACGAAGGTTGAAGTGGCCCAAATACTCGACAAAAATCTGAATAGTGGGATATGTAACGATGAAGATCGAAGGATGTAGAATAATTGCCATTGGATGAGCTCACATAAAGATGGTAGGATGAATGAAAGTCATTGGTGACCGAATAATGATCAGATGGGCTGATTAAAGCATCAGATTCCTAGTTTGTAATAAACAAAAATAAATCATTTTGAACATTTCTGTGAATGCTTTAAATAATCAAACCAACTTCTTCACAAGACAAATGTGACAAACCATTTTCCCGTAACTGGTGACAAACCGTGCAAGCATCGTAATCATAAAACATATTTAAAAGGGATGCCAGCATAATAAATACAATGGACCAGTCAGGACATGGTGAACAAAGAAGAACTTGATTTGTTCGATAAATTATGCATTCGTTATCTCTCAAGATGATTTTTGATGCGAAGAGTGGACATATTTGCAATATAACATTCACAAGAATGACCAAGAGATGAATTTCAAGAAAAGAATTTGATAAGCATGATTCCTTCTGCTAAAGATAGTCCTTGGAATGATCAAATATTCAATTCCATGACTCTATGAGAAATACACATTCCAAACTCAAGTTTAATGTGAGATATTTGCATGAAGATGAATGAACTGAAAAAAATTATTGAATCCAATCATAAGTAAAATCTTGAAAATTTGAAACATCACACTCGAAATACCAAACATTTTTCCAAAATATTTTTTCATCGAGTGAAATCATGCAAAGAGGAGGATTATGTGGGAGAAACTAGATCTGGCTTAGTTCGGGGGGCTTACCAAAGTTGCAATATTCTAACATAACCATCAACGAAAGTTGAAGTGCCTCAACTCCCTGACAGGTCCCAACTCTTTCCAGGATTATAAAATAACATATTGAATATTATACCAGATTATGCGTGGTTTGAGGATAGTTGCTACCACCATTTTCAAGAAGACTACTGCTCATTGAATGGAAGCCACCTCTGTCTCTCACTTTACCATATTTTCCAACTTCAACAACCAGATTAATCAAGTGGAAAGATTATTTTGATCGCAAATTAAAAAATGATTGAATCAAGGAAATTTTGTGAGAAAGTTGATTTGAAGAGTTGTCTTCATCCAAAACAAGAAATGATGTAGGATGGAATGGACTCTCAATGATATAATTATTTTCTCTTTCATCATAGACAACCTCACTACCTTGTGTCAATAGAGAAGTGAACTCGTTCGATGAGGAAGTTGGAGAGAACGGAATATCTTCACTGCATGTAGATGCCTTCATGAACAAGAGAGCACAAGGGATAGTGGGGTCAAGAGGAAGTTTCAACAAGAGAATTTTCTTTGACCGAAAAATATTCCAAATCTAAATATTTAAAATTTTCATGAGAAATATCAAATGATTCACCTGGGCATTCGTGACTGTACAAATGAATAGAGTTATCATCACTAGAATGATTATTTCATGAGGCTACATATTGGTTGAAAGAATTGATTACATTTGATTCATTACAAAGATTAGCAGATTTAAAATGACACAAGAATGGAAGCACATCACCTTCACATGGAGGATTTTGGAAAATAAAAAAAATATTGAAAGCATCTTCGCCTTCCTTCTCCTCTACTTGTGTAATCTCACTGCCTTGTATCTGATCACAATTTGAACCAACAACGTGAAAATCAAGAGAGTGTGAAAAACGAGATGGTGGAATATATTACTCAAGCAGAACATGGTACAAAGAGTCATGGAATATGGATGGTAGAGGATAACATAAATCTAAATTAGATTCAATACTAGAGTTATGGATAACAACATCATCTTGTGGAATGGAGGAGTTAGTATTCATCATGGGCTTCATGAGAAGATATAGAATTTCCTCCCTTGAATCTAAATCATGAAAATGGAAGAAGAATGAGAAGATGTATTAGGAATTCGATTTGTCGATTTCCCAACTTTACCATCACCACAAGGAGGCACCCACATCAGGACTGGAAAAGGAGGAGGACAAGGAACAAAAGGAATAATAGGCCCCTCCTCTAAAATCAGGGGTGTCTCCTAGTTTACAAGAGTTGGGGACAAATAAACATCAAGTGGTCTATATTTAAAATGGTTCAAAGAAATTTGAACCAGATCTTGAAACTTTTTCTCACAAAAATCTTGATCCATATCTTCTTCTGGAAACTCATAACATAAATGAAGGAATGTATCAGCGAAATCCTTAACTGATTTGTTAGGCTTCATTTTGATTGGATTGATTCTTTTGTGAAAATCTCGGTTATTATACCAATCAAAATCTTGATGAAGCTCCTTAGTAAAATGGGGAAGATTATGAATGGAATCATATGGTAAGGTATGTCACCAATTCTTAACATGACCTTTGAGAGTTGGGGTGAATAGAAGAAACTTAAAATATTCATCATCGAATTGGAAAGTTTTACAAAAACCAAGAAAATAATTTATGTGTCTGGATAAAAATATACCACCCTCGCCTTTAAAATTGAAATGAGAAAAGGCATGAAAAAGTTTCGCGGGGATTGAAATTTTTCTAGGAGGAAGGTTAGAAAAACACTACGAGATTATGATTTGGGAAAGATCCATTTATGACAAGAGATTCAAAACAAAATCAATGGGCTCAAATTATCACATATACCTCCTTCTAGCACCATTGTTGATGGTGTTGGAAATACTTCAACCAAAGGGGTCTCCCCAATTTGAAGTCCCAATTAGACCTCACACCATTTGGAATAGGAGCCCCATCCATAATATTAGCCTGGTTGCCATGTATTCTTATATATTTTCCTTGAATCTAACTGTCAGCAAGAGAAAGGAGTGCACATGCACCTTTGAAAACCAAGGGGGGTGTGCTTGGTGAGTTTTCGATCATATGTGTGTCAAGGTTCTTCTACTGAAGGGGGATAAAGAGAAGTGAACCTCTAAGAGAGAGATAATAGTGCAACCCAAGAAGAGAAACACATGAACCAAAATATCCATCTAACATCTAGCAAAATAGTTCAAAAACGATTCAATGGTCATTACAACCAACAATTGAGAAAGATCTTCCTAATACCCCGTGGAATAGTTCACCACGAGACTTCACCACCATGGGGGTAATTTTTCGGACTGAACCTAATGGGATGAAATTTATGGAAGGATATCCCCAAGTCAAGAAAATGTTAGAGAAGGTGCAATGGTGGGAATTTATAGAAAAATTTGATGGTTTTGACGGAGAGGTGACCAAATCATTTGCTCGAGCTTTTGATGGAACAAAGGCCAAAATTGGAGATATCATAATAGTGGTGACAAAGTCTTTCGTTGTTGATGTTACTGGTCTCCCAAGGGTTGGAGAAATATGGTTTAAAAATACAGGAATTGAAGGGGACAACTGGAGGAAATTCTTAAAGAATCCAGGCATGGACATCACTGTTTTCAAGAAAGGTATTCCTAGCACAACCTTTAAAAATAAATGGAGTAATTTGGTTCTAGTTATCGAGAAATTTATTACATGAGAGGGTAGGTTTGGTAGTGTGTTTTTCTACGATATTTGTCTCATGATGCACTTTATTAAAGGGAATGAAATAAATTTACCTTATTTCCTATTGTATAGGATAAGGAAAATGTGTGGTAATACTCAGAGGAGGATACAATTTATTGACAACGCTATATGCCACCACAGTCTTGGTAAAATTCTCATTGACGCTCATTTAGAGAGCTTAGAAGATAATTGGAAACTTTTCTAGTCAGAAAAAAAATTAGGGAAGTAAAAAAGACATAGCCAACAATAGAAAAATAAGGAGAAGTAGACGGAAAATGCCTAAATTTTTTGTTGAAAACCCTCCAAAACAAGAACAAAATTTAGAAGACGAAACTTATTTGGTGAATATTTTGGAAAACATAAGGAAGAAAATGTTAGAAGAAAGAAAGCTAGCTAGAAGGAAGAAAATACATCCACAAAAGAAACAAAAGCAACTAAACCAGAGTAGAGAAACATGATAAAACAAGTACCTCCTTCATTCACTACAAGGAGAAGTGTAAAGATTCACAAAGTAATAAAGGAACCATGCACAAAGTATGTTGATTTAGAAGTGGAGGAGGAATCAAATTTTCCCTCACCTACTGTTTCATCACCAAAGAGAAGGTCACCAGAAATTGAACTAGTACAACAAGAGATATATGATTATATTGAGTCTCTGGAAAAGAGAACATCCGGTTCAAATCTGACAGAAAGAATTCAATTAGTCAGTCCACAAGAACCTCCAATCATCAATACTTTAAAGCAAGAAATATTTGAATTGGAGACACTGAGAAAACACCTGAAACAATAACATGAGACCTTAAAAGTACAAAATGAAATACGAAGGACTCATAATGATAATATTCGCTTGTACCTAGGTGTAATTCATAAGAAGAATAAAATGCTGAAGGAAAAGAATAAGTCCCTCAGAAGGAAGGTCATAAGTTTGAAATACAAAATTTTGATGAAGAAGCCGAGGATGGAAGTTGCTAAGAAAAGGGTAAAGAAGACAAACTTGGATTTTCTAGCTCAAGTTTATGAAGAAATGCAATGACAGAGAAAGGCTATTGGTTTTGAATTTTTGCATGAGAAAATGCAATGGCCTCCATGTGGGGGAATGCTGAGCCTCATAATTGTTTCTTTTTCACAATCCTTTTTCACCTATTTTGATCACCATAACTATCAATGGGCATCAAATTAGTGAATTCAAAGCTTGATTTGTATATGATTGTCTCATCTTTCATATGTTACTAATTTTATTTATTATTTTCCTAATATTTGCATCAACTACCAAATTTTTATGTTTCGGTAGCTGAGTCCATTGCTGAACAGGATCCAAGGTTCCAGCTAGAGAAAAATATATATGGGAAGTAACGATTAGTTTACTCAATGTTTTCCTCCTGTCTTCATGAATTGAATTTATGAAAGAAGGTTCCAATCGAATAGTCAAAGGTGAAGGTCAACGAGTTAGCTACAACAAGCGAGTGAGAAACGAAACGAACACCTCACGATTTGATTTGTAAAATATAAAATCGTGAGCAATTTTCTATAATAATATCTTCTAATAATAAATTAATATTCTGTTCGTGAAAAAACCCTGAAAATTTATGACAAAGGCTTTATAAAAACGATGTAGCAGAGATGTTATGCATCGTTGTTATACTTTTATGTTATGCAATAGTGACCTCTTAAACACTGTTTTAATATAAGAAGAATTTTTTCCTATCTCAATACATGGTTGATTGATCAGTTGAATTTTACAACCATCTGCTTGTGGAGGGCCCCCTCAAGCAGTAAGGGTTTTTCATTTATGTTATTTCGATTTTTGAATTTCATGATCAATTAGATGGATGCATCCCCTAACGTATCTTTATGTTGATTCTGAATTGAGAAACATATTAGATGTGTAGTGTTCATGTGAAGCAAATGATTGAGTTCATAGATATCAAACAATTTGGTTATTTTATTAAACATTTTGTTTTATTAATTCAGGAGCACATGAATTGAGTTGGCATTGATAATTTGAATTGAGAACACGATTGTAATTTTGAGTATCAGAGAATTAGTTTGTAGGTTTCATTTCAGAGCATGAGTATTGTGAGTTTTATTTCAAAGTAATAATGGTTTATAGTTAAATTCATTTTGATTGTGTTATATTGATAGTTGAGTTTATTCTTTTAGAAATCAAGTTTCTTTCAAAGAACATTTTAGATACTTTGCAGAGTGTGCGTGTGTGATTATTTATGAGTTAAATTTCATTTTGCAAGTTTGAGATCTTTATTGGTTATGAGGATTTCATATATGAATACAAAATGGCTAATTAGTTACTAAAAAAACGACTAAAATTTTCATATAAACGACTATTTTTTCGGTCGGTGACCGATAGTAGCTAATTCACAGTATCTTATAACGTGACAACTTTTGGTCATTTTTAGCTTAGTCATTAATTGGTTATCTCATTTTTTTGTCTAGTATTATAATTGGTCATTAATTTGGTAATTAATTTAGTCACTGATTTAGTCATTGATTTGATCATTAATTTAGTCATTGATTTGGTCATTAATTTGGTCATTGATTTAACCATTGATTTAATCTTTGATATGGTCATTAATTGTCACAATTAATGACCAAATATACAACAAAATATATTACTATATGATCACCCAAGAAAACCAATTAATGACCAAAGAAATATGACCAAAATGTTGGTCGTGTTATAAGATACTGTAAATTAGCTACTAATAGTCATATATATGCAAATTTTAGTCATTGTTTGAAACCAATTAATGACCGAAGAAATATGACTAAATTTTAGTCATGTTATAAGATACTGTAAATTAGATACTAATAGTCGTATATATGAAAAATTTATTCGTCATTTGTAATCACAAATTTATCATTTGCAATAGTCATTTATTCATTATATAAACGACTAAATTTAGTAGTTTATATTCATTTCATTTACTTTCATTAAAAATCATTATAAATGACTAATTTAGTCGTATATTCATTTTATTTGTGTTCATCATTAATCAATATAAACTATTAATTTAGTAGTTTTAAATTGATTTTGTGTTCATTATTAATCAACATAAATTAATTTTTATAATTTAAAAAATTTCATATAATGTGCATATTCATCTATTATGAAAACACAAAGCCGCACATTTTAATTACAATACTAAAAAATATCAAGTGCAACTATAAATAATTTCAACCACATAAATTATATTATATGAAATGTTAAAGTATTACGATATGATTTTCCAACTTAATATTGGTTGGACTACAATTTACACATGAAATGTGTTTCATCACTTTAAAACATTATCATTGTGTTTTCAAGGCATTGCAGGTGAATTCACCAACTCTATAGACTTGACCGTCAATCCTTATATGTGTGTCTTATGTGGGATATTGGCTCTAAGAGTATCACCAAACCAGTTCTCCTCTCTCTCTTTTTGCAGTTTCTGCTCCAATGTTATTGCTCCCCTCTTTTTTCAGTTCATGCTTCTTACCATCAATACTGAGCTAATTTTCTGAAAACAAAAGAAGATACAATGCAGAGTGTAAAACATGAAAGAAAATGAACACTAAAATATAAACTAAATTAGACTATAAATAGTTTATACGACATATACCTCAACATCAACAATGTTAAAGCCATTTTTCCCCATACAAGTAAGAAACTCGAACAAATTTTCTTCATTGGGGCGATAATTGTCACTATAATGTGGCCAGATAACCTGTATAAACAAAGCAAATAAAATGTCACCATATATAGAAAATAGCACCTTAGTAACTTAGTATTCAACTTTCAAGGAAAGCTTAGAAACAATCATGTCAACTAAGTTATATGCTAAAAAGCTCAAGCTGTAGATAACTTGTGAAAACAAATAATCTGAGGTGTGATGTTTAATCCTTGTCGTTTTATTCACATCAACATTTCATTTTATAACGCATGAAATTAGTCAAGTATATAAACAACATGTACTCAAATAACAACATGAATGTAACTTTTTCTCATAGTCATGAAAATATTTTAACACACAATAGCTATAAGGATTCCAATCAATATAGTGAAATACTAATTTTATCTTCAAGCTCTGGTTGTTGTTTAAATGGACATGGTACTAAGTATTTTCAATTTCAGAGTTAAAAGACAAAACAAAATCAAAAGAAACATCCAAAATACAATCAAACAATAAAGAGAGGGTATCATGGAATGGAAATTGAAATTATAAAAAAATTGTTTACCTATCCACCAATGTCGTGTCTCACATTCTTAAAACATTTACTTGCCCAAAATAACCATGAGGTGAAATAATCACAACATTAAAAACCATAGGAATTCCTACTAGAAACATTTCCAAAGTTGATGTCTTAGGTGTCTAAGCGATCTCTAACAACGAATGAACCATATCCAACACGTGATATGCATCGTATCCCCATCCTTTTTCTAATCACATTTCCTGTAACTTGCCCACAGCAGAGTCAAGTAACAATCAAAGAAAGACATTGATATTTATTTTTGTATTTTATATCTATAAAATTTGAATATGATTTATTTCATGAACATATTAGTTCATATTTAAAGCCTTCCTGACATATGAGAAAGTATCAATCAAATACGACATCAGAAAAATCGACCTCAATGAGATCCTCAAACAATTTCTACAATATCAATATTTTTGTTGTTGTGATATCTTGGGTAGAAAAAAGAACATATCTACAAAAGAAAAGGTCAAACTTTGTATATGGTGTATTCTTAAGCAGTTTTTAAAGATGTTCCCGCGCCTTTACCAAAGTGAATTGTAGCTTGGTTAAACTATGTATCCTTTCATTCAACAACAATTTCTGCAAGATAAATGTCACACATTATTCTTTCCCATTTCTCAACATGCTACATATGATAAATTTAAAGTCACATAAAACAAATAGAAAACCCTTTTCTAACCAAAACAAACAAACAAACAATGTCTCTAATAAAAATTCATTATAATATTAGAATACTAGAATATTATAATATTATAATATTATGAAAGTGATCAAGCTTCAAGAACCAACAAATGTGAGGGAAGTCGTAAATGTGAAAAAAATTATGTTGACCTAATTTGTAGACTTATTCAAAATGATGTGAATGATGCCATTTTCAGATGTGGTAAATCTCATAATAAGAAATGGCATGTATTCTAATAGATTACATTGCAATGACTACCATGGGCCTCCACGGGTTATAGTTCCTTAGTGTGTTAATCTTGATGATGAAAGAGATGGCAACGATAAGTATGGGTGGTCCTAGCTTGTATGGTGGATATCTTCAAACCAAGGTTGTCATCTCAATGAACCTAGGTTCTGACATGGTAAACCTAGATATGGTCATGGATTGTAGATTTCTGTGGTGTAGATTTTTAGAATCACAGCTCGGAATCTCCACAGTTCTCATTTTTAAGTCTTCACCCAATTCCATTCCATCATACTTTGTCAAGACTCAAGAGGAAAAAATGGTCCTTTAACTTATAATAGGGTTGCTTTTAAGGTTATAAATAAATCTTATCCAAAGCAAATGGATTTTTGGGCTCCAATAGATATGGATAATTTAAATGATAACAATTATATGTTTTTTTCCCAAGATTCAAATGTAGGGATACATTTTGTGGATTTTACTAATAAATAGAATGAGATAAATAATCCATGAGGAGAATCTACTGGTCATTGTGATTAGGGAAATACTAAGAGATAATAAGACTATTTAGGTTCAAATCAAAGATGGTGTTTTGACATATTAATCAAGAGATTGGCCTCAACACTCACTGAATTTCAGATCATTTCTTCTAGAGTAGTGGGATTTCTTTCTCTTAATGAGTAGGCCATATATAGGTCAAAAGCATCAGGATAACGCAAGAGGGCCAAACCAGGAGGTGGTTTCATTTCATTTGGGATGGAGTTATAGATTCTGAGGTATCGGGCATTATACTCAGGAACAGATTCATTAGGAATTTGCCTCAAGGAATCATACACAGCAAGGATTTGTAAGGGGTTTTTCTTCTCATTCCACATGGCTAAGAAATCATTATTTAATTCAATGGGAGTCCTAATAAAATTAGCTACTAGGGCACAGAACCAAGTTTTAACTTCACCGGAAAAACTTTGCACGATAATTCACATCTTGGCATCATCTGCACCTAACTCCTCAAGAACTATGAAGGTTGTGATTTTGGCCATGTGCTGACGGGCAGTGATTTGAGAATTTGCATCAAAGAGGGGAAGTCTTTGGCCATATCCTTGTGGCAAATCAGCAAGCTGACCAGGGAGAACTAGAGGTCCAAATCTAGCCATAATTCATGCTGAATGTGGTGGAGGGGGGGGGACGAAAGTTGGATTGGTCTCAGGAGATCCTTGAGGAGGAAATTGAGATGATGATGGGATGAATGAGGAAACAATAGTTGTTTGGAAACTTCAGGGATGTGAAGGGTTTCTTTTTGGTATTGAATGAGGGCTTTTTCAACAATGTAACTTAGGGTGTTGGCTAATTTTTCAAGCTTGTGATATTGTCTCCAAATTTTGACATCAGTGCCATTTGCAGCCTCAAAAGATGATGGTTTTAACTCTATCTCCAAGGTTCAGGGACTACTGTATTCAAGTCAGTCTCGGATTTGGTTCTAAATAATGACAACCCAAATTTGGTATCAAAAACTAAATCTTGAATGGCTACCAAATAAAAAGGTAATGAGAAGGATCTTACCAAATATCGAGGAGGAGAATCCAAAGAACTTGAAGCTGGTTGAGATCTTTGTTTCCTTAGGATTATTTTAGGATCTTCGACGAGAGAAACTGGATCTGGATCAGGGTTAGACATGGTATACTTTCTTCGAGAAGCCAGATCTGCTATGAGGCACTGCAATCATGAAATCGGCCTTATGAACCTCAATCATATTCATCCAATGGACCAGTTTCCGATAAATATTTGTCATACACCTAGGGAAATTTATTTTTTTTCCCGGAAACGGCACCAAAATGTTATCACTCTACCAGATTCCCAAGGTTGAAGAAGGAATCCCAACAGAGGTAACCACATACCAAACTTTTAACTTAGTAGCTAGCCCTACCAAGTTGGAGAGGGCTCTCTCCACAAGGTCACAGCCAAGAGGGTTGGATGAATTAGGGTTTTTAGGCTAGGTATGAGTGCAAAAGTTGTTTTAATTTGATTGGGTTGGGTTTCATTGGATGAAGATATTAGGTCAAGGGATCTAGGTTAGGGAAAATGAGATAGGGTTGCATAGATTCAATGGGGAAAGGTACGAATAAGGCTTGGCACCTTAAATATGATTGTGATGAGATGGTTTAAGACTAATGAGGAGCTAGGAATATCAAGGGGAGTGTATTCTTCCTAAACAGAGGAAAATTGACAAAGTATGATATATTTCCCTAAATAGAGCATGAGAAAGCATGTGTTCTTCCTATCAACTTGAAAGAAATCACACAATAGAGATGTAATGAACATGAATACAACACATTATAACATATGAAACTGAAGGAAAAACAATGATAAACACCATACCACATGTATCCCAAAAAATAGTTGCAACTCTTCTTTATTAACTGGCCAAAACTGAGTACAATAGTTACTTGATCAATAAACTAACATCCAAATTGATTCCAACCCTTGCTTAGTGTGAAGTAAGGGACTAAATCAACATCAAAACAACATTCACTCATCCTCATGGGTCGAATCCATGAGGTAAGGAAGAGATCCACAAAATACTGAACTGAAAGTTGAAGTGTGGGATGGTCCAAGTGACTCATTCCTAATTACATTCAAACTATTTCATTTGACTTAAGGGTAGCTTTTACCTAATGAATCTACCCCTAGGTAACTTATTCATAGCATAATTACATTTACCATCATCAATTACATAGGTAGAAACATGAATTTCTAAAGTAAAGTCAAAATTTCAGTGAAAAACCAAAAATATCAACAAATGGTCATATGCGCCATTTTCCTACCATATGTGCCCCCGTTGTGTCATTTTTTCCCTCCCTATTCAAGGCTGATTTTGGGTGTCTTCACGGTGTCCAAATCAGGCCCAAGATGGCTTGTTGGAAATCCCTTCAAGTCTTATTTCTGAATATGCCTCCTGTTTTCAAAATTAAGCTGATTTGACCCCTCAAAATGTCATTTTCCGAAGGTTTCTCTGTGCGCAGCGCCTAGGCGAAAATAGGGGCAGAAATGTCATATTTAACTATTTTTTTGCCCTTTTCATTTGTCAAATCTGCAAATCAAGGCTAGAAAAATGGTTTTCTAGAATGAATTTTTCCTTAGGAATCTATTGGTGGTATCCTTTCCCTCAAAAAGTTCCCCAAACATTTGCGCAGCGCCTTGGGTGCTGCGCATATGACCTAATTTCTGATAAATTCCTGTTCATAAAAACTCAAAAAATCACAGATTTTTCAAAAAAGTTTTAAAATGATTCAAAATTGGTAGAATTGTTGATGATGGTGTGGCTATGCTTGGAGGGAATCCTCTGCAAGTATGCCCAATTTTTTCTTCTCTTCCATGGTGTTTTTATTAAAACACTAGGGAAGTGTGATGGTATTGAATGTGGTTTTGGGAATGAGGAATGGGAAAGGGAAAATGAACGAGACGGTGCTAGGAATGTAACACCTTGGGCTTAGGTAAATGTAACACCTTGGGCTTAGGGTTTTAGGAAAAAGGGTTAGGGAAAGATAATTTTGTAAAACAGGGGTTTAGGAATGGGTATTTTCAATTGTAGGAAGGTTATAAAGGTGTAAGGGAATGAAAATTAGGAATTTTCAAGAATGCAATGGGAATACTAGGGTTTTAAAATGTTTTAAAACACTAAATTCTAACATAAATTTCACAACGCCAAACACATGAATTAGATGAAGATGATAACTTATGGCATTAGCTCTTACTCATTTGTTGAAGGTCGATGAGAAGGTTGATGAAGCTTTGCCAGTGATTTTTTGCAACTTGAATGTGTTACTGGGATTTTTTGGTCATATGTGCAGCGCCTGAAGGATTTGCGCCCTACCTGAAGGATTTGCGCCCTCACAGAAGGATTTGCGCCCTTGCAGAAGGATTTGCGCCCTCACAAAAGGATTTGCACCCTCTGCTCTATTGTTTGCCAATTTCACCCACTCGAAATTTTGCTCTCTTGGAGTGTTTTCTTGGTGTTTGTAGGAGACAAATGAATTTGAAATGATGTCAAGAAGTATTTAATACTTGAGTGAAATTTAATTTATATTGGAAAACCCACTTTTCTAATGTTTCATTTCACCTTTTGAAAACATTGTTGATTACCTTTTTTCTTTGATTTTTCTTCTTTACATGATGATGTTGCTGGAGTTCGGCACTTTTCACTTTCACTTTTCTTCTCTTCAGTTTGGCATGTGAAGTTTGAGTTGGAAGCTTGGGACAAAACTTATTACATATAATGAGCATAAAATTACATAGAAATTAAAAATAAATTATATCTCTGTTTTGAATAAAATTACATTTTGGTATGAAAATCATACTCTGAAACCATAATTACAATCTTTAAAAATCACATTTACATGTTGATAAATCCTCTACAGATGATTGAGAAAGTATTATTTGAGTCACTCTCACACCTTTTCTGACCTTATTGAGATGAAATGGTGTGTTATGAACCTTGAAAAATAAAACCTAGTTGACCTAATGGGACCTTGGATGACCTGAATTCATGTTTGACTTTGACTGACATAATGACATAGTGAAATGAGCTTTTAAGATTTTTTTATGCTCAGAAAGGCATGAAGGTGGGTCAGCAAATGTGAAATTTTGAGGGAGAGTGAGGTTTTATGACTAAGGCTACCATCAGTGAGTCAATTTTTTGTGTGACCTAATGGAATGATAAAAAAAATCTGAGTGGGGCCCCTACAATGAATATAAAAAGATATATTTTGATCACTGATGGAAGAATGCAAATCCCGACACTAACATAGATAAAATTTGCAATAAATTTTATCGAGATATTAATATTTCAGGATCGTAGGAGGTACAAACCTCAACTCCTAAAGAAACAATCAGAACTCCTAAAACTAATAAGAATAAACCGCTTACTACAAGGGCTTCTGATAAAATTGTGAACACAGATGATCTGGAATTCATCCTGGCACACCCACTTCAGAAATTATTCTTAAAATCGAAGTGATACCTCCTCTCGATTTATTTTATATTCCTAATCATAGGGTTTTAATGAGCAGGCAAAGCAAGAGAAGGAGAGTTGAAAAATCCCAAGCACTAGTAATTGGAGATGTATCGTTGGATTTTGTGTGGAAAGATCCACATACAAACCCCTATGATGATCTAACTACGCTATCATAGTTTGAAGGGGCCTAGTTTCCTGTTATAATAAAAGTGAATGAGTGCGAAGAGTAAAATAATTAAGTGGATGTTATAAATGGAAATAAAATCAACTTAAAATATGTATATGTCTATTTATCTATATCCCGAGACTTAACTTACTCTTATATGCGATTTCAAATATTTCCTTGAGTGCAAGGTAATATAGATCACCAAACACATGAAGAAGTAAATACAAGTAAGATGATTAATTTGATTAAATAGTTAATCAAATTAATTTTTAACACATATTGCATGAAATATCTCATTTCTTTGCACATACATTTAATTATGTCAATCTTACACAATCAACAGTGAATAAGTGCTGAATTGTGTTTAAAGAGCATACATAGCAAAACAAATTTAGAAAAGTATTACTATTGGTCACATATAGACACAACCATAATATAAAGATAAAAGTACCCGATATATCAAATATCTTCTCATGAGAAAATAGCCTTGGTCCACCCTTTCTATTAATATTATTAAAAAATTATAGTAGTGCAACTTTATAAAGCCTTCTTACAAAGATTCAGAACCTTTATCTTAATGACATGAAAGGGTATTTATAGTTGAGACATAAACTATAAAAATAGTAAATACATGAAATATCGTGGAGGTTTTAAAAACCATCCTTAAAATAAGAATTAAAAGGACAAAAATAGAGTTTATTTGAACAATAACATCAAGAATGAGACTCTGACTGCTTTCCCATTTTTTATCTTAATTCGTAGATATCAACCATGGGCTTCAATTCAGGACACTGAGTTGGCCTTATGCACATCTGTCCCATATACACATGATCTGAATGGGAAAATTAGTTTTGCTGTGCTAAATTCCTCTTCATAATATAAACAAAGTGCTTGAGGATTATAAGGTAAATTTCAAGTTTAACCATGAGTTTTTATGTGTTTTATGTAAATTTCATGACCAAATTAATATGAACAAAACACTGAATAGCAGCATATAACAGATATGAACATCACCATAAATAGTAACACAACAACACATTATGAAGGATTTCACCCCTCCTGGGTTATGTCTCCTTGGTCCAACTTCCAATGGCTTGGCCAACTTCTATTATGCTCAAAAGTGTGATTACATAAATTTTAAAAGCTCAAACAAATTTGAAACCTATCGAATGGCTCCATAATGCAAAAAAATTCATGTCTAGCCTGTTTCTAATTTGAAATTGAACAAAAACTAAGTAAGTTATGGCCTCCCCAAGTTTTGGCACTAACCGCACCCCAAATTCCACAAAATCTGGCACCATCCTACAATTTCGCCTCAAAATCCGCTAACCAAGCGCCATATTGCCAAATTTCTAGGTGAAATTATCGGGGCACTAATTTTTCCACTAAGGCCTTAAACCCAAAAATTATGGCCATGTGGAGGGACACATTATGGCCATATGGCTGGGATCTTAACTCCCGCCCCCAAAACTCTCGCGCAATATTTAAATTCCACGCAGTCTAATATAGCGTAGTCTTCACAGCGTGGGTGGACACATGGCACCGTCGGCAAATGGTTTAATGTTAACAGTTATGAAACAATGGGGGGGGGGGGAGGGGGGCGCGAGACTCGTTTGCCCTTGGTCCTGTCCCTAGCCCGCTAGGGTGCAGTGACCAGGGCTAGACCTCGACCCCCACCCATAAATATAAAAATTTAAAACTTTATATATAACCCGCAACCATTACATGTTAAGAAATAAAGAGATGGTGCGGTGGTATGTCGTTTGGTTGGTTTTTCGGAGGTCGCGGGTTTGATCCCCTACGTCTCTATTTGGACCTTCATACAAAATTTTGGTGCCCCTCAGGTTGCCATGTGGTGGCCCCTGGTCGTGCCATGTGGCAACCTATGATTGGCCACCCAAAACCCAATCAAATCCAACCATTTCAAACCAACGAAAATGTGCCACTTGGCACAAAATTATTGGCTGAAGAAAATCTCATTGACTAGTCAAACTGTCAACTGGGCATGCCCAGTCAGCAGTACAGACTGCTGACTAGGCTGTCTTGCATTTTTTTTAAAAATTTGTCTATTTGATAGAGTGGAAAAAATATTTTTCTGCGAGAATACAGTGCCGATTTTCCATGAAACGAGTTGTGTTGGATTCATATTGGTGAGATCTACGCGGTCATTTAGGTTCCACACCATTCTGACAAATTTCATTTTAAAGCATAATTTTGAGCACCTGATGAACACAACATCTGAGAGCACAAGAAGGATGTGTGAAGTGGTATTGGCAAGGCATCGTAACATAACCCATTGGCTATTTGGATTTACTAAATATTGCCAATACTTCTCAAGATTCAACTTTGATAACTTTTTAATATTACCTTACTTTTTCTTGGACCAATCCTACCAAGACTTCATCAATATTTTAACATCAGGCAAGGAATCAACTAGACACTCTTGAATTAGATTAGCACCAAACATGTTATCGCTTATAGTTTTAGTAAGATTGCTTGCGATGTCTCTCGCACTGAAAATGGTTCTTTTTGCTTGCTTCGATTTTATAACCCAATCTCTAAATATGACTTCTTTATGTGAATCCTCTATCCTTGGAGGATTCACTACTCTTCCTTCTGCATTGTCTTTCCATGTGGGATAATTAGATATTCTCTCCTCAGTGTCATCAAATTATTTCCTTTGATCGGACAAATCATTCATTAGTGAATTTCTTGTTTGACTTATATCATTGATTGTTGCCAACTTTTGGCAAAAGACCACCTGCTACCGAGCCAGGAGAGTATTAAGCTCTACTACCTCTTTCTTGAAAAACTCAATCTTAGGATTATCTTTCAATTGATCATTTCCGAGTTGGAGTTCTTGTAACTGAGCATCTTTAATTTTAATGTCAACTTCATGATGGAGCTTCATTTCATCAAAGATATTATGCAATTGGGATAGTTGTACCTTCCATTGCTGATCAATACTTCATTTTTCTTTCAATAATTCTTGCTCCAACTGTTGGATCCTGTCATCCTTGTCCCAGATTAAATGTTTCAACTCTGAAGCTTTACCAATAGTAGCTGTAACATAGGCCCCTTCAAACTATGATAGCGTAGTTAGATCATCATAGGGGTTTGTATGTGGATCTTTCCACACAAAATCCAACGATACATCTCCAATTACTAGTGCTTGGGATTTTTCAACTCTCCTTCTCTTGCTTTGCCTGCTCATTAAAACCCTATGATTAGGAATATAAAATAAATCGAGAGGAGGTATCACTTCTATTTTAAGAATAATTTCTGAAGTGGGTGTGCCAGGATGAATTCCAGATCATCTGTGTTCACAATTTTATCAGAAGCCCTTGTAGTAAGCGGTTTATTCTTATTAGTTTTAGGAGTTCTGATTGTTTCTTTAGGAGTTGAGGTTTGTACCTCCTACGATCCTGAAATATTAATATCTCGATAAAATTTATTGCAAATTTTATCTATGTTAGTGTCGGGATTTGCATTCTTCCATCAGTGATCAAAATATCTCTTTTTATATTCATTGTAGGGGCCCCACTCAGAATTTTTTTATCATTCCATTAGGTCACACAAAAAATTGACTCACTGATGGTAGCCTTAGTCATAAAACCTCACTCTCCCTCAAAATTTCACATTTGCTGACCCACCTTCATGCCTTTCTGAGCATAAAAAAATCTTAAAAGCTCATTTCACTATGTCATTATGTCAGTCAAAGTCAAACATGAATTCAGGTCATCCAAGGTCCCATTAGGTCAACTAGGTTTTATTTTTCAAGGTTCATAACACACCATTTCATCTCAATAAGGTCAGAAAAGGTGTGAGAGTGACTCAAATAATACTTTCTCAATCATCTGTAGAGGATTTATCAACATGTAAATGTGATTTTTAAAGATTGTAATTATGGTTTCAGAGTATGATTTTCATACCAAAATGTAATTTTATTCAAAACAGAGATATAATTTATTTTTAATTTCTATGTAATTTTATGCTCATTATATGTAATAAGTTTTGTCCCAAGCTTCCAACTCAAACTTCACATGCCAAACTGAAGAGAAGAAAAGTGAAAGTGAAAAGTCTTGAAAGACTCCCGACAACATCATCATGGCAAGAAAAATCAAAGAAAAAGATGAAAATGACAATGTTTTCAAAAGGTGAAATGAAACATTAGAAAAATTAGGTTTTCCAATATAAATTAAATTTCACTCAAGTATTATCTTTGCTTGACATCATTTCAAATTCATTTGTCTCCCACAAACACTGAGAAAACACTCCAGAGAGCAAAATTTCGGTGGGTGAAATTGGCAAACAATAACTCGAGAGGTGCAAATCCTTTTGTGAGGCGCAAATCATACACTTAAGGCGCAAATCATGCAATGAGGCGCAAATCAACGGGTAGGCGCAAATCCTTGGTCTTTTGCACATATCACTAGAAAATCCTAGAAACACATTCAAGTTGAAAAAATCACTGCCAAAGCTTCATCAACATTCTCGTCGACCTCCAACAAATGAGTAAGTGCTAATGCCATAAATTATCATCTTCATCAAGTTCATGTGTTTGGTGTTGTGAAATTTATGCTATAATTTGGTGTTTGAAATCATTTTAAAACCCTAGTATTCCCATTGCATTCTTGAATTTCCTTATTTTCACTCCATTACACCTTTATACCCTTCCTACGATTGCAAATACCCATTCATAAACCCCTGTTTTACAAAATTCTCTTTCCCTAACCCTTTTTCCCAAAACCATAAGCCCTAGGTGCTACATTTACCTAAACTGAGTGTTACATTCTAGCAGTCTCGTTCATTCTTCCTTTCCCATTCCTCATTCCCAAACCATGTTCTCTACCATCACGCTTCCCTAGTGTTTTGGCAAAACACCATGGAAGAGAAGAAAAATTGGGCATACTTGCAGAGGATTCCCTCCAACTACACCATCATCAACAATTCTACCAATTTTGGATCATTTTTAAAACTTTTTGAAAAAAATACGCGATTTTTGAGTTTTTATGAGCAATTTATCGAAATTAGGTCATATGCGACACCAAGGCTAGCAAATGTTTGGGGAACTTTTTGAGGAAAAGGAGACCACCAATAGATTCCTAAGGACAAATGCATTCCAGAAAACCACTTTTCCAACTTTGATTTGAAAATTTGATAGGTGAAAAGGGAAAAAAACTAGCTAAAATCACATTTCTGCCCCTATTTTGGCCTAGGCACCGCACACAGAGCAGTCTTGGGAGAATGAAATTCTAAGGAGTCAAATCAGCTTCATTTTGAAAAATGGAGGCATACTCAAAAAGAATACTTAAAGGACTTTCCAACAAGCCATCTTGGGCCTGATTTGGACACCTACAATTCAGTAAAAATCAGCCTTGAATAGGGAGGATGCATACGACATAAAAATGGCGCATATGACCATTTGCTGATATTTTTGGTTTTTCACTGAAATTTTGACTTTACTTTAGAAATTCATGTTTCTACCTATGTAATTGATGATGGTAAATGTAATTATGCTATGAATAAGTTACCTAGGGGTAGATTCATTAGGTAAAAGCTACCCTTAAGTCAAATGAAATAGTTTGAATGTAATTAGGAATGAGTCACTTGGACCATCCCACACTTCAACTTTCAGTTCAGTATTTTGTGGATCTCTTCCTTACCTCATGGATTCGACCCATGAGGATGAGTGAATGTTGTTTTGATGTTGATTTAGTCCCTTACTTCACACTAAGCAAGGGTTGGAATCAATTTGGATGTTAGTTTATTGATCAAGTAACTATTGTACTCAGTTTTGGCCAGTTAATAAAGAAGAGTTGCAACTATTTTTTGGGATACATGTGGTATGGTGTTTATCATTGTTTTTCCTTCAGTTTCATATGTTATAATGTGTTGTATTCATGTTCATTACATCTCTATTGTGTGATTTCTTTCAAGTTGATAGGAAGAACACATGCTTTCTCATGCTCTATTTAGGGAAATATATCATACTTTGTCAATTTTCCTCTGTTTAGGAAGAATACACTCCCCTTGATATTCCTAGCTCCTCATTAGTCTTAAACCATCTCATCACAATCATATTTAAGGTGCCAAGCCTTATTCGTACCTTTCCCCATTGAATCTATGCAACCCTATCTCATTTTCCCTAACCTAGATCCCTTGACCTAATATCTTCATCCAATGAAACCCAACCCAATCAAATTAAAACAACTTTTGCACTCATACCTAGCCTAAAAACCCTAATTCATCCAACCCTCTTGGCTGTGACCTTGTGGAGAGAGCCCTCTCCAACTTGGTAGGGCTAGCTACTAAGTTAAAAGTTTGGTATGTGGTTACCTCTGTTGGGATTCCTTCTTCAACCTTGGGAATCTGGTAGAGTGATAACATTTTGGTGCCGTTTCCGGGAAAAAAAATAAATTTCCCTAGGTGTATGACAAATATTTATCGGAAACTGGTCCATTGGATGAATATGATTGAGGTTCATAAGGCCGATTTCATGATTGCAGTGCCTCATAGCAGATCTGGCTTCTCGAAGAAAGTATACCATGTCTAACCCTGATCCAGATCCAGTTTCTCTCGTCGAAGATCCTAAAATAATCCTAAGGAAACAAAGATCTCAACCAGCTTCAAGTTCTTTGGATTCTCCTCCTCGATATTTGGTAAGATCCTTCTCATTACCTTTTTATTTGGTAGCCATTCAAGATTTAGTTTTTGATACCAAATTTGGGTTGTCATTATTTAGAACCAAATCCGAGACTGACTTGAATACAGTAGTCCCTGAACCTTGGAGATAGAGTTAAAACCATCATCTTTTGAGGCTGCAAATGGCACTGATGTCAAAATTTGGAGACAATATCACAAGCTTGAAAAATTAGCCAACACCCTAAGTTACATTGTTGAAAAAGCCCTCATTCAATACCAAAAAGAAACCCTTCACATCCCTGAAGTTTCCAAACAACTATTGTTTCCTCATTCATCCCATCATCATCTCAATTTCCTCCTCAAGGATCTCCTGAGACCAATCCAACTTTCGTCCCCCCCCCTCCACCACATTCAGCATGAATTATGGCTAGATTTGGACCTCTAGTTCTCCCTGGTCAGCTTGCTGATTTGCCACAAGGATATGGCCAAAGACTTCCCCTCTTTGATGCAAATTCTCAAATCACTGCCCGTCAGCACATGGCCAAAATCACAACCTTCATAGTTCTTGAGGAGTTAGGTGCAGATGATGCCAAGATGTGAATTATCGTGCAAAGTTTTTCCGGTGAAGTTAAAACTTGGTTCTGTGCCCTAGTAGCTAATTTTATTAGGACTCCCATTGAATTAAATAATGATTTCTTAGCCATGTGGAATGAGAAGAAAAACCCCTTACAAATCCTTGCTGTGTATGATTCCTTGAGGCAAATTCCTAATGAATCTGTTCCTGAGTATAATGCCCGATACCTCAGAATCTATAACTCCATCCCAAATGAAATGAAACCACCTCCTGGTTTGGCCCTCTTGCGTTATCCTGATGCTTTTGACCTAGATATGGCCTACTCATTAAGAGAAAGAAATCCCACTACTCTAGAAGAAATGATCTGAAATTCAGTGAGTGTTGAGGCCAATCTCTTGATTAATATGTCAAAACTCAAAATTGAATGTAAAGTGACGATTAAAGAGGAAGGTTCCATGTAATTTGATACTAAATTTGATGCCATTCTTAGAACTATGCAAAGAATGGTCGATATAATGTCTATTTCAGATAGACAAAAACAGAGCCACAAATCATAAATTCGAACTTTCGAGGCCAACAACAACAACCTCAGTTCCGGATAAAGCAAAGAGAACAACAAGCTATTGAAACACAACAACAACAACAAATTAGGACACCACTACAATAGAACTATGCTCAGCGTGATGAAGAGGAAGAACCAACAGCAGAGGAAAACCTTATTTTTATAGCTAATGGCCAACCCATCTTTCTGACCAAAGATGAAGAATATGTGGAAAAAATAAGCTTACCTAGTGATAAAGACTTCATATTGGCAAATGATCATGAGTTAGAGGTAGATTGTGATGATTATCGGAGAGGATACCTGAATGCATTGAGTTCCTAGCAAAGGAAGTACTCCTTGACAAGCCGTGATGTTCCAATCAATCCACCTCCGAAGAAGAAATTTCAACAGAAATAATTACCACATAAGCAAGATTCTCAAGCCAATCAGAATAAGGGTAAAGAGATTGCAGCTCCAAATCTGAACAGAAGCAATCAACCTTCTACAAGTGCACCTGCCAAAGAAAGAGATATTCAGAGGAAAGAAGCTACACTGAAAGATCATGTTGAGAAAAAGGATATTGTTATTAAAGAGGTAGACAAAACTATACCTTTCAATTTAGAGTAAGAAATTTCAAATTTAAAGGTGTCTATTCCTCTTACTGAATTGGTCAAAGTTGACAAGTATTATTCCCATGTAGTTAAAACCTTGAGAGTTGACCCTTTATCTAACATGGTCAATATAGAAGATGATAAGCCCGAGATTATATTTGATCCCGCAATTGATAGTCAGTCTGAAGATAGTGAGGTACCTCCATTTTACTTAAGTCTCAAAATCCACCAATACATCCTTCATAACACTATGTTAGAATCTGGGGCCTCCCACAACCTCATGCCCAAAGCCATCATGGAGAAGCTTTGCCTTGACATAACCTACCCATATCATGATTTATATTCTTTCAATTCTAGTCGTGTTCATTGTTTGGGTCTAATAAAAGATATAGTTGTCTCCCTAGAGAAGATCCAAACCAAAAATGTCCTAATGGAAGTGGTGGTTGCTGACATTCCACCACGTTTTGGTATGCTTCTATCAAGATCCTGGGGGGATAAATTGAAAGGTACACTGCAGCTGGAATTTTCCTATGTAACCATTCCTATCTTCGGTCAAATGAGAAAATTATACTGTGAGACTAATATGAAATACATGATCACAAACAAGGAAAGGCCTAATAATCATCCTATAAACATTGTACATACAAACTTAGAGTCCTTCATTTTGTATAATGATTTTGGATTAAATGATGTAGATTGTCAATTAGTAGAAATAAAGGATGTTCCTGAGATTTCATATTGCATTAGAACAATGTTAGAAAAATGAAAAGAGAATTCGCCTACTATATCCGAACAACCATCAGAAAAGGCAGTTGAAATTTCAGAACATCATAAAGAATCATATCAGAAAATTGTGTCAAAACAGAGTTAAGAGTTTCAACACCCTGGGGAAGAAGATGGTCTTTGGAGCATGGAATATGATGGTGCTGTTGGAAAAGACGAGGACAACATTGGTTTATGTATTCGTAGCCCATTTCAAAAACAAATTAAAGTCCCTAATAATGTTAGATTGTGTTCATACAAATTAGAATTCAATTGTACGAACAATGAGGCACTCATTACTGATCTGAAAATTTTGAAAAAAAATAGAGCTATAATAATTGCAATCTACGATGATTCAGAGCTGGTAATTAAACAAGTCAAAGGTGAGTATCAAGCTGATCACCCAAGGATGAGGCAATATAGGAATGCAACACTTGACATTTTGAGAATGTTTCCAGAATATACACTTAAAGTTGTTCCAAGGATCCAAAATATTATGGCTGATTCATTAGCCATTTCTGCAAGTAATTTTAGATCTACAATTTTTTCAAATAAAAAATTTGAGATTCATGTGAAGCATAGGCTTGCCATTCCTAATAACTTGCGATTTTGGCAATTATTCTGGGACGACAAGCAGGTGAATAATTTCCTTCAAAGTGAAGGTGAGTTTGAGAACTGTTTTATGGATGAAGTGTGCGACAAGGATGACCAAGTCATCAAGGTAGATCACATTGACATACTTCAGCTCAAGGAAAATAATATTCCAAAAGGTCTCATACCTTTGGAAGAATTATTTGATCAAGATGACATGGAAAGAAAACCTACTTTGGTTCCCACAGAAAAAGGCGTAGAAGATGTTAATATCGAAACAACAGATCAACCAAAGTTCATCAAACTTTCAAAGCCTTTGCCTCCCGAGGTAAAGAATAAATATGTTGATCTGTTTACTAAGTTTTTTGACATGTTTTCTTGGGATTAATCAGATCTAAAGGTTATGATAAAGATATCATTTAACACACTATCCCAATAAAGGCAGATCAAAAGCCTTTTAGGCAAAAGATAAGGAGAATAAACCCAAAGTTGTTACCATCCATTGAGAAGGAAGCAAACAAGCCCTATAAGGCAGGTATTATTGTTCCAATCATATTTTCTAATTGGATGTCCAATATGGTTCCAGTGCGTAAGAATACCTACGAAATCCGTCTATGTATAGACTTCAAAAATATAAACAAATTGTCGCTGAAAGATGATTACCCGTTGCCTAAAATGGACCATATACTTTAGTGAGTTGTAGGAGCCACCATGATGTCATTGCTGGATGGTTATTTAGGGTACAATAATATCCTTGTGCATGAGGATGATCAGGACAAGACAACGCTCACTACACCACAGGGTACGTTTAAATATGCTAAGATGCCATTCGGTTTGAAGAATGCCGGGGCCACTTTCCAGCGTGCCATGGATATAGCATTCGGTAATGAGAACTATGTATTCTTTGTTGTTTATGAGATGATTTGATTGTTTATTCAAATTCAAATGATGAGAATTTACACCACTTGAGAGTTGTGTTCCAGCGATGTAGAAAATTTGGGATATCTCTTAACCCTAAAAAGTGCCTATTTGCTATGGAAGAAGGAAAGCTTTTGGGTCACATCATCTCAAAGGATGGGATCTGGATAGATCCTTCTAGAGTTGAAGTGATACAAAAAATTGATTTCCCTTGCAACAAGAAGGAAATCCAAGCGTTCAACGATAGGATGAATTTCCTACGTAGTTTCATTCCTAACTTAGCAGGGCATCTTAGAGAGCTAACTAACATGCTAAAGAAGAAGAATGATGTAAAATGGTCTGAGGATGCTCGTAATTCATTCAACACGGTGAAATTTTATTTAACCACTACTCTGGTTTTGACAAACCCTGATTATTCATTAGATTTCATTATATTTTCTTTCTCTTCTGAGCATAGTTTGGTAGTGGTCCTAATGCAGAAAAAACATGGGACAAAGATGCCAATAACATTCTTTAGTCACACAATAAGGGATGCAAACCTATGATACAACATAATCGAGAAACATGCCTTGGATTTGGTTAAAGAACTCAAGGATTTACGTGTTTATATTTTGCACTCATATATTTTGGCATATGTTCCAAACACAGCTGTTAAAGAAGTACTCATGCAAACATATCCAAAAGGAAGGAGAGGTAGATGGATAACAACACTCTTAGAGTATGACCTTGAGATCAAGCCGAACAAGATGATCAAAGGGAAAGGCTTAGCCAAGCTAATGGCCGAGTCAAATCTACATGCACTTGACATTAATATTATATCAGCACTGTCCAATGAGGAAGAAAGTGTAAGTATTATCCAGGTATCGTGTCTCTTTTCATCATCTCCATGATATACTGATATCATTTATGTTTTGCAACATTTGAAACCTCCTCCAGGCATGTCAAAGAGTAAGGGTAGGTCTTTGAAGCTTAAGGCTTCAAAATATTTCATACTAGACAATTCACTCTACTAGAAATATCCTGGAGGTGTGTTACTCAATTTCTTGGTTGAAGATTAGTATAAATAAGTGATGTGTAATATCCCAAAATGGGAACAACAACAATATTAAACAATATTGCTTCAGAAATAAAAATGTTCAGCAAAGTAAGTGCAGGAGGCCAATATGGAGGCTCAAAATTTATGTATACATCAGTAAATCAGATTTATAGTGAGGTCCATACAATGTATAACATGAAATAGAAGGCTTAAACAGAAAGAAACCCTCAAAAAGAGGTGCTACAATCACATATATTCACTGCAAATGCTTGACAATGTTATTTTATAGAGCATACAGTAGTTGAAGATTACAAATTAGATCTAGAGCATATAAGGGCATAAAACATCAGATCTATGACATATCCATGCACTATAGAGGCTCCTCTTTCAATCCCCCTAGGATTTTTGAGCAAAACACCATGTACATGAAGTAGATTTAGGATCTAAGTTACAGATTTGCAGAAATATGCAATGATTCAGAAATGTACAGTAGTATGCAAATCATATCTGATATGAACATGTATTATATATTCTCCAATAGATCTCAAAATATGATGGGCATATCCCCAACACATGAAGCCCAGCTCTCCAAATTATGTGCTCAAACACCCTGCAACATTACCTACAGGAAAAACGCAGATCTGGAAGGGAAACTGCGCTATAGGATTTAGTACATGATTGGCCTGATGCCAAGATCTAAAAATGCAGCTCCAAAGGTCCAATACACTCTTTCCTATGGGATAGAAGACTCTCTCACTGAAAAGAGGCACTAGAATGGCCTAGCTTTGAGTAGATCTAGCCTCCACTTGCTACAGCTTACAAGGACAACCAAACCCTCAACAGGATCTGCGTTGTAGTTGGAAGATGAAGCTTGGCCAAATTCCTGATAGTGGATAAGATATGAAATACTCTTCCAAGAGGCCTCTCAAGGAAAGAGGTGGAATTCCCGATCAGGAACACCCATTGCTAAACAACACTATTCTCAGCTAAACAACAAGAGAATGATATATGTCTAAACAGACAATATATTTAGAAATATAATACCGTCAACAACCTTCTCATGCTGTCCTCCCCTTCATTTTATAAGATAGAGACCTTGAAAAACCCTAAACCATCTCAATGATTTAGCATCTTTCACATGTGCCACCTCAAACTAAGGCTGCACTGTGCATCAATGAGGTTCACTTCATCTACACAACGTTGTTGATTTGTTCAAGGTTGACCCAGTCAAATGGTCCAACCTCTTTCACACCTAAGTGTGCTTGTGTAAATAGCCCAGATTTAGCTTTGTTCACATGTGGCATTGATTTATTTGCTGCTTTAGGAATTTTATTGATCCTCCTTTACAATTTTATTCATGAAACATAAATTAAAACAAAATTGAACATTAGCTTAGGACTAATTGGGAATATTACAGTCCTCCCCTCCAAAATGTTGCTTGTGCTCAAGCAACTGATAAGGTGAGAGCTGCAACACATATAATCCTCTATTAGTGACACCAACATGAGTTAATCTTCCTCCATGAGTCAAGTGTTCACCAAACCATCCATCCATGACTTTCTCCACCAGGGTTCTCATGAGATGCAAACAACTCATCCGATAAGGAGACAATAAATCACATGAAACAAACATGGTTTGCCCAATGCCCTCCCTGAAATATAAGACATAAAGTAAAAGGAGTGTAGTTATCCCATAGGGAACATGCATGCCTTCCCTCCTTCCTCCATACATCCCCATAAAAGGCACAAGTACATTATCAATGTAGGGGATATCCAACAATAGTTATATCCAACAATCCAACAATAGTTATATCCACTTGGACTGCTGTACTTGTTCTCCGGCATTCCGCTGTGTAGCAACATTTCATATTTTGGCATATGTATTAATGGGAGGTGTTGTGGACAATTTTGTCACCCCTAGAGACAGTCTAGAGTTGCCATAGACCAGTGCCTAGGACATCTTAATATAGCAAGGAGCTCATCATATAGTTTGGGTTGTCAATCCAAAAGCTCTCTTACTATCTCTTGTTGAACAAGGAAATTAGTTTAAATGGGACCAATCTCTCTCAGAAGCTGATACAAAGATAAGAA
>CM076572.1:298275426-298440197 GCA_034641835.2 Pinus albicaulis
TATTAGAGTCTAGTTAAACAATTTGAAATATGTTTTTGATTACATATATAAATTTAACAATATTAAAAATAAAAATCCCTATATATTCTATATAATTATAAAAATTACAATTCAAATTTGTGATTTGTAAAAATAAAAATTACAATTCAAATTTGTGATTTGTAAAAATCTTTACAAAATTATAAAAAGTTGTTATTAAAGTCGAACTAAACAATTTAAAATATGTTTTTGATTACATATATAACTTTAACAACATTAAAAATAAAAATCTCTTTGTGCAACTCAAATTTATTATTCTTAAAAATCTTATTAACAATTTCAACTGAAATATATGATCGAAAAAGTTCAAAAAGTTGAGTTGAAACTTCGAACCAAATACCGGCCTTCGCAGTTTAACGACTTCCGCGCCCACCGCAGTGCATGTAGGAACAGTGCAGGTTGATACTTTAAACATGGTAACGGTTTGCGGCTAACTATTCCCTCACCTATGGCATGAGCATCTACGCAACCCCACGTCATGTGTGCTCTCTTTCAATTCCTCTAAATCATAATTATCTACTCACCCTGGAACATTAAATGTTAACTGTCAATAAATGATCCGGCAGCGGTGGCGAATTCGGCACCATTGGATTTGGCATTTAACCTAGTGGAGGGCAATTCTCAATTTGGAAAGGTGCGAGAATCTTACATCCCGCTGCATATCAGAAAAGGAAGAATGAAATTATTCCGGGAGGGAAGGAGCGAGTCGGTTTGTTTGTTTTAGGGTTTTTCAACTTCATCTAATACATGGAGAAATAGTATATAGAATACAGGTATTTTTTTACGTGTAAAACTAGCAGTGGTTGTTGTATTCGTATTAGAAAAAGGGTGGAGCATCAAACACCTGGCAAAGTGCAGATATCGCCCTACTTTCGTAAATAAAGCCTCTCACCGATTAGACCACACATTACGCATCAACGGCGCACGGGATAAAAATTAATTGCATGGGAAGACGGCAAAAACGAATGCAGCTCTCGTGATAGAACCCACGGCATCTTCACATTCCTTGCTTTTTACCCGTTCGCTTCCCAAATTATGATGCATAATGCGCATGACTATCAAACTACTCATTGTAAAATGTTCTCCAGCTTTCTTGCAAAACCGACTTCAAAGTTACACCTTAATTTTATTCGAGCAAAAAAAGGGTACTTTTTATTTGTGCCAAAGGTATGCAATTTAGCATAATGTAAACAAATCATCTCAAACTTTAATTGGGGAATGATAGTGTGAATTATTGCATTTTTTTCACTTGAATTGTAAATGTTCAAATATATAAAGGGTTTCAAATTCTAGCTCAAGTTATTGGGTGTAAGGGTTTCAAACTCAAGGGATATTGGGCTTAAGGGTTTCAAATTCAACGGATATAAGTTATCCATTGTGATAATGTTGGGTAGATGGCCTTTGGATAAAGGTTCATATTCTAAATTTTAATCTTTTTTAAGTTATGTGTGGGCCGTTGGCCCTAATTTAAAGCTTATTGAATGGGCTTTGAACCTAGAACTTACTACTCTAAATTTAAAATAAAAAGTGTGAATAGGTTTACATACTTTATATATTTTCGGATTTAAAAGTCATAGATAAATATGTAGGTTGAAACAAAAAGTTTATGTACCAATATAAATCTATCTTAATCACTAATCTAGCAAGCTCCAAGATAGATCAAATCTTTTGATGTGTAAACCTCTTTTACCCTCCAAAATTTGAGAAAATATTTGCGTCTAATAAATGGGGATCAATTTATGTATTCAAAATTTTAGTTTAATATAAGGTTTTATTTTTTTCAATTACCTCTTTATATCATATACACATAATTTTTTTTGTGTTTAACCATATATATAGTATAGTTGACATTGAATTATTTTATTTAAGATAGGCATTGAAATATTTTAACTATGACCCATAATGTTTTTTTTTTATAATTAACAATATTTTTTAAATTCCATATATTAATTTATATTAAAAATTTGTAATATTCCTTTTCTTGATCCACTCAAAGTGAATAGAATCGATCCATGGTACTTACCGTGGTATTTTCTCATGGTATTGATCCATGGTATTAACCCATGGTATTTTTTGTTGGTTTCCGAGAAAAATAATTAAATAAGGTCTCTAGAAGGGAGAGAAGCTAGGCATTTAGAATCATTCTGGATTATCCATCTTGGCCAGTTCTAACATTGATCCCGGGACGAAAACCCCGCGGTGATGTCTACCAGGATCAAATCTGTCAAGATGCAAACTTCTTTTTGAGTCCAAAACTTGAGGAAAAGATTTGATTCTTCTTCTTCTCATCCCTTAGTTAAAATGAAATTATGTTGGTTTTTAATAATATTATTTATTTATATAAATTTCACATTCATATATATATATATATATATATATAATCTTTAGTTTAATCTCAATGGAATATCCACAAAATATTTTTAGTAGTATAGAGGATTTAGATATATCTCAAAAGTAATAACATTTTTTTATTTTAGATTTAATTAAGAAAATTTAGAAAGTTAAATTAAAATAAAATATTCATAAAATATTTTGACTGTGAAATGACTTATGGTTTTTTTGGCATGCGGTATTGGTAATTCATGGTATTGGGCCATGGTATTGTAACAAAGCCTCTTTACAAATTAATAATATCGAGGGTAAAGCGGGGTGAATATCCATGACTAAGAATCTTGTTATATTGTAAGATTATTGTAATTATTAAAAAAATAATAAGTTTTTATGTACCTATTAATTAAATTTAAATATCTCCATTGGGTCTTGGATACACTCTCAAACGGTTACATAATCCTGATTTTAATATAAATTGTAAAATGGATTTTAATTTGTAACTTCTACTTATATGTTATATATTTTATTGTGATATGTATATTATGATTTTATTTTATCTAAAAAAAATAATCATAATTTTATTAATAAAAAAATTTAAAATATAACTTGAATTTTATTATTTCTATCACTTTTAACTTTTTATTATTAATTGGACCAACATTTCAAGACACCCCAACATAACCTCCATACTAGGCTTTATATTACTTTTAACCTTTTATTATTTTTTAATTGAGCCTACATGTAAATGTACCTATGAGCACAATTACTTAGTATAAGAGGGAGGGGGATGAATAAGTAATTATAAAATTTTACAATTGTTTAAACAATTATGTATGAATATGGAAAACAGACACAACAACTAGATATTCACATCACATATGGACATAAATATTTAACCTGGAAACCCTTTGAGAGAAAAAAAACACCAAATATTTGTTTATATTAGGATGTAAAGTATGAGCACCAAGTTTATTTACATCAATCTTTGTGAGCTCTAACTCACAAGAGGCTTGAAGCCCCTTAGATATGCAAGAAATGAATTTCTTAGATCTATGCAGGCACCAACTTGCCCCTTAGATATGCAAGAAATGAATTTCTTAGATCTATGTAGACACCAACTTGCTTCTATCAGTCTGATCTACTCTTTCATATAATTTCCAAACTGATACCCTTGGCACTTTAATTCAATTTTTTGTTAATTCACTGCCTCCTTCTTAGTGAACCCTCTTCTGAAGCTCCTAAACCTTAACAAGCTTCTCAATATTTTGTAGGCACGCACACTACCTCTGTTCACGGCGTTAAACTTCAACAATTCACTTGTTATCAAGCTCAGCTTCTCTCTGTATGCACTTACTCCTCACACATGATGTCTCACATTCATTTGTATACTTCAGTTTTGTTCTTTACTTTTTATGAATTTTACATTGTGCTTGAGAACAATAACTTCATTTACTCCTCACTGGGATTGAAAGAGGAATCCAATTAACTTCTTCTAACTTGGAATTGTTCTCCATCACCAATTTAGCTAATGTCTAGCCTCTAAAATTACAATTCTATAATTTTGGCACTTTGATCTTATCTAGAAAGTGTCAAATCTAAACCTCCCTTGTTTTCACCAATTGTAGTCCCTCACATCTCACATTTCTCTTCTCAGCGTATATGTCCTTTACACACTCTCCATCCTTTTAAGATTATCCATGATTGATGGTTATCCATCACTTCTATTTATGAGATCAGATCCTATGTTCACACACTTCTCGAATATCCATCTTCACAATTGTTTCATTAATGTTGTAAAGAGATATGGCACTAAATCCTCTGTTGCACATTTTTTAAAGTATTAGCCCTTTCATTACTTTCACATGCCTAAGTTCAAAATTGTGGGCTTATTGCACCACATACCTTAGTCAACAAATAGGATTATAGAATTTTTCCTCCTGTCCTTGGTCCATGTTCTCAAGCTACTTATACATCACCTGACGGCTAATGATCATCATCCTATGGGAGAGTACCATGTGTTGGCTTACAAAGTCATCTATTTAGGAGGAGAGATCCCGAAGATCCTTGTTTTGTGACATTTTCCTTAGTTATCATAAAATGGCTGAGGTGATATATTCTACATTAATTGTGATGCTCGGGAAGGATAGTTGTCTCTCATATTATATTTTGTATCCCTCTCCATCACGATGACACAAAAAATCCTCCAGCTCTCGGGGTAGGACATGAAACTTTTACATCACCTAATGCACTTATATTCATCACTTGGGTTCATCAACCAAAAAAATTTCTGCTTCATCTACCACTTGTGTCCTTCATCCATGCTCCTGAGGTGAGACATGAAACTTTACATTTTCCAACAGGAATTTCTCTTTTCTCGACTTTTGTCTCGTGTGAGCCTTCTACTTTAAGTCATGACTTGACTTGCTTGGGGTGGGATGTAAATGTGTCAGGCATTTAACGAGGAAATTTTTGTCTCTTGGGCTCTATTATTCACATGATTGTGGGACCTCACGATAGTTACCCCTTGAATCTATTCCTTCGGTGACCAACATGGCTTCTTTCACATAATTCCTACCAATCACATTTTCCATAACCATCGCACCATATGAGTTCATTGTACTGCTCTTGGAGACTACTCATGAGATAACTTAAGGGAATGAGTTGTTGCATAACTTCTGACACATTGAGAAATTTTCATGAGAGAGGTCAGTCCTAATATTTGTCTAAGGTACTCAAAGCTCTCCTTGTGTAGCGACTTTCTGAAAATGTCCGCAACATGTTCATTAGTAGCCATATATTCCAACCTCACAACACTGTTAGTAACTTGATCTGTTAAGAAATAATATGTGAATGGAATGTGCTTGGTCATAGAGTGCGTACAATATTTTTGGAAATACTAATGGAACTCATGTTATCACAAAAATGGGAATTGGATCATCAAACTCAACTTTAATATATTTCAACATCTTTTTCAACCACATAGTTTGTGTACAACAAATAGTTGCATCTATGTACTTGGCTTCTATTGTAGATAAAGGAATTGAATTTTTAATAGCCCTAGTGGAAACTCCATGTAATAAAGTTAAAATAATAACCAAGGTTGATACGACAATTATCCCAAGCTAAATGTTGGGCAAGACATCCTAGGGGGTGTTAATTTCGTTTATTATGGCTAAGGGAATTGGCAAAGGAAAAGGCTTTGGAAAGGTAGAATAGCACTTTTGGCACATTTATTTAGGAAAATAATGGAAAATAGGAGAAAAGGAAGGTGAAAGGTCATAGGTTGCATGTGAGGAGGAAAATGAAGGAAAATAATGGAAAATGAAGAAATAGAGGCCTCATTAATAAAAAGGGTTCTCAAGATCAGTTGGAAAGCTTTTGCTCACATATTTGGATCTCTCTTAGTATTCTCTCTCTCTGTCTCTCTCTCTCTCACACACATACACACACACACACTCACTCACTATTAGACACTTATAGTTTTCTTGGAGCACTTGGGCATTGGACCAAGAAAGGGAAAAAATCATAAAGAAGGAGGAAGCAAGCACGGAGGAGTAGGAATCAAGCATATACAACACGATTCTTGGCAGTTATCGATTTTCATATGTATTTTCCTTTCTCGATTTGGCATGCATGGTATTGCATGTGGTTTCTTGTTATCTTGGCATGGGATTTTCTAGGTGTGATAGTGTATTCATCCTAGCCTTGCCATTTCTGGATAACCATGGTGTTGTGGAGTTCTCATGTTTTGGTTTAGCTAGATTGTCAGATGGATTCAAAGTTGAGTGGGGTGGATTTCTGAATTGATATAACACATGGCCTAGTAACCCCTGAACCAAATTGTGGGTTGCGATAAATCGAGATATTGTGTTGCCTCGGTCAGCCTAGGAATTCTCAATCGTGAATGGAGGGATATACGGTAAAGCCTAGAGGTGTTTGCCTCGGTTTAGGGCCTAGTGATGTGGGTTTGGATTGCGGTAAAGCCTGAGAGGTGGGTGCTCTCTATTGTGCCTAGTAGTCTCAAGATTGTATGTATGGTAAAGCCTGTAGAGTATGTCTCGGTTTAGGGCCTAGTGACCCCTCATTCGGACTATGGGTTGCGGTAAATCCTAAGAGACTGGGATACATCAAAACTCCTCACAATTTAGGAGGAGAGAATCTAGTGATATCCATGCCTCTGTTGGCCTAGTGATCAGGTGTAGATCATGGTAAAGCTTGGTTTATGATTGATGAGGGTGAGGTGGTTTAGCCGTACGATGCCCTGGGTTTTTTTTCTATTTGAGTCCCACATTCATGCTTGGAGTATGGCACGAGGGCGATTTGATGAAAATAGATTTGGCTCGGCCAACCTATGGTCGGGTGGAACATGGAAGTCCCATCTCCGGTTGGTTTTTACACTCATTAATGAGAAGAACATTCCTTTGGTATTTGGTATGCAAATGTATTGGTTATTATGTGGATTTCATTGATGTTATATCCATGGTATTTTTTTTTGTTATAATGCTGGTTATAAGCATTTATTTTATTAGTGATGATGTATGGCTTTATCTATGTTTTTTCCTATAAATGAATATAAAAAGTATTTTTGGTAAAATAGATTGTATTGTATCTTATGATGTAAGGGAGAAAGGCTTATTAGCGATTATTAGATAAGTATTAGACCCCCATGTTTAATTTTGTTGTTTACACCTGCAGATGCAATTTTTGGGACATGTTTGATGAAATTCCTATCATGGCTGGCTGGAGTCGTATGAGTTCTTGATGATGTGATTGCTTCCATGTATTTGTTTTAATGTTATTTATCCTCTCTTAAATCTACAGGAAGTTCTGGAAAGTGACCTGGGTTCAGAGGATGAAAACGTGGTACGAATTTGGAACTGCAGGCACATTATTGACCTTTTGGGGCCCTGGTCATGGCCTTGACAAGGAAATCCCATGACTAAAGGTGTATGATTTGGTGGATCTAATTTATTATCAAAATCAAAATTTATTGGAATAGAATGAAACAATTTTTGTTATGTAGATCTCATTGTTCTGAATTCGACACAACTTGTTTCGTGCAAAACTGGCACCGCATGCTCTGGCAACCACAAACTTAAGTTTTGGTCAAACATGCAAAATTTTTGCAGGCATACTGACTGGGCTACTTAATATGCAGTCCATACTTTTGACTTAATGTTGATATCAGTAGGATGACTGGGTGTACGGAGACCCAATTCGGGTTCGACACATGGCAGGTTGTACATGAGGGTACATGGATTGATATGGTTGCACGATTTGTGTTTGGGTGGACTAATGAGAGGCTGCCATGTTGCTCAATCGAATATTGCCATGTGGCACTTCCCCATTGGCCAAAATATTTTCAAGGCTAGAGTTGAGGTTGGCAGGGGTCAAATCCGCAACCTCCCACCATCAAGACCACCCCCCATATATTAATAAAATATTTGATTATAGTCTTTATTGGGAAAATTAACGAACCCACAAATTACGCTGAGAGTTAGCGAAAAATTCGATTCGTTAGCGATTTTTAGGGTGGAATTGTAGGAAAGTTAGCATAATTGGTGAATTTTTAGAATGGTTTTTAGAACAACTTAGGGGGATGATAAATTTCTCATTTTTTGGCCTTTTTGGGAGTATAAAGAGGCTAGATAGGGGTTTTTGATAGTTCTAAAGCTAGTGACCAATGAAGCCATTTGAGCACTGTAATTGTATGTGAAAACTATTATTTTGAGCATAACGAAAGAGACCCAACAATTTGAAGCTAGAGCAGGAGATGTAGCCCAGGAGGGGTGAACTCCTTCATCATTGGTTGTGTTGTGTTTACTATTACGATGATTTTTTCTTATGTTTTCTGTAAAAAATAAGTTATTTATTCATGTTTATGTGTTTTATAAGTTGACATAACAGGCTTAAAACTCTAATAAATCACTTGCAAACTTTACATAATCTTAAATAAATTTCACATACAGATTAGTTTGGTATAAGTGCTTAGGTTTTATTTGTTGTTGTGAGGGTTTAATTGTTTGAAAGTGTATGCAATTCTTACAAGGTTGAAGCTCAAGAGAGGATAAGGAAATCTTGTGGTTGTAAGTCCTCAAGTTAGGTAAAGGAAAAGGAGAGAAAATTTTCCACAATCTACACCACAATTTCGACCTCAAATTGCAGTTGAAGCTTCAGCAGGTATGTCACATGACAGAGAGCCTGGAAATATCTCAGAGGATGAAAAATCCTTTAGGAAAACATTCTTCGATTCGGCACAAATGGTGAAAGTTATTTATGCGGAGAGAAACACAAGGTTGCAAGGTGAGAGCTCCAATCCTCCAAAGGGAGACAAGTCTTCAATAGGAGATGGAAGAAATGGATAAAAGACTCCAAAAGGAAATGGGAATGGTGAAAAAACACCTTTGAAACCACCATTCTCTTCACCTCCATCCTCACCACCATCTTCACCATCATCTTCCTCCACAAAAATCCCTTCACAAACATATCCACATTCTCCAAAAGGTCATGGTAAAACACCATTTTTGAAGCTTGACATAAAGTTTGATTATCCTATGTATGATGGAGAGGTAAATTCTAAAAGAATAGATAATTGGGTACATTAGCTTGAAGTGTATTGTAGGATACAAAGGATCAAGGATGATGACACCAATATTCATCTTTCTTCATTGAGATTGGAAACTTCATCTCTTATGAGGTGGGAATCCAAAAATCAAGAGGACATGAATAAAAACGGTAAGGTATTAACCTCTTGGAATGATTTTTTTGTTGCATTGAGAAGACAATTTATTCATTTACATACATCCAAAAGGGTACAATGGACTGGAAAATATTTAGCCAAGGTAAAGGACAAAGTGTGCAATGATATACTCAAGAGATTAGGAGAAGATCAGTAATATTGGTTGTATATTTGACATCTCAAGAAACTTTGCTGAAGTACATTGAATGCAATATCCCTAGTGAAAATTCCATGTAATAAAAGTTAAAAAAAATAGTCACGGTTGATGGGACACTTATTCCAAGCTGAATGTTGGGAAAACCATCCTAGGGGGTGTTGATTTGGTTTATTATGGCTAAGGAAATTGGCAAAGGAAAAGGCTAAGGCTTTGGAAACAAAAATATCATATTTGGCACATTTATTTATGAAAATAATGGAAACTGGGAGAAAAGGGAGATGAAAGGTCACAGGTTGCATGTGAGGAGAAAAATGAAGGAAAATAATGGAAAATGAAGAAAATAAAGGCATATTCTATAAAAAGGCTTATGAGAATCAATTGGTACATTCTGTCAGTTCAATTTTGGATCTCTCTCATTATTCTCTCTCTCTCTCTCTCTCTCTCTCTCTCTCTCTCTCACTCATGAACACCTAGATTTTTTGGATCACTTTAGAATTTGAGCAAGAAAGGAAAGAAAGAAGGAAAAAGGAGGAAGCAATCAAGGAGGAGCAGGAATCAAGAAGCAACAACAAAATTCTTGGCAAGTATCGATTTTCATGTGTATTTTCCTTGATATATTTGGCATTCATGTTATTTCATGTAGTTCTCTATTGTCTTGGCATGGGGTTTTCCATGTCTGACATTATTTTTAGCCTAGCCTTTCCATTTCTAGATAGCCATGGTCTTGTGGAATTCTCATGTTTTCTTTTAGTTGGATTTCCGGATGGATTTGAAGCTGAATGGGGTGGATCTTCGAATTGATATAGTTCATGGTCTAATGGTCCTTGAACCAGAATGTGGATCATGGTAAAGCCACTGGCCTAGTAACTCCTCATCCATACTATGGGTTGCGGTAAATCCAATATTTTTTTGCCTTTGTGGGCCTAGGAATCCTCGATTGGTGAATGGCAGGATATGAGGTAAAGCCAAAAGGTTGTTTATTCTCCATTTCAGGCCTAGGAATCCTAGGTTTGGGATTGCAGTAAAGCCTGGGGAGTATGTCTCAGTTTAGGAACTAGTGACCCCTGATTCAAATTGTGGGTTCATGTAAATCCTAAGAGACTGGGAGACAGGAAAATTCCTCATAGTGTAGGTGGAGAGAATCTCATGATATCCATGCTTGGTTTTGCCTAGTGATCAGGGTTATATCACAGTAAAGTTAGTTATGAAATTTTTATTGATGATGGTGTGGTGGTTTAGCCTCAGGATTCCATGGTTGGTTCTTTTGGTTTAAGTCCCATATTCATGCTTGGAATATGGCTTTGGGGTGATTGTTTGAAGTAGATTTGGCTCAAACAATATATGGTCTGGTGGAACGTGGAAGTCCCATATCCAATTGGTTTTTACATTAAGTAGTGAAGAGATCATTCCTCTAGTGTTCGATGCAAATATACTAGTTTATGTATGCATTTCATTGCTATTGCATCCATGGTATTTATGTTGTTATTATGCTGGTTATAAGCATGTGTTTTATCAGTGATGATGTGTGGCTCTATCTGTGTTTTTCACTGTAAATGAATATCCCATGTTTCTATGGTAAAATTGATTGTATGATAGCTTATGATGTAGGGGAGAAACTCTTCTTAGTCATTCTTAGATAAGAAAAAGACCCCTTTGTTTAAATAAGTTGTTTATACTTGTAGATTATATGTTTGTGACATATTTGACGAAATGCCTGTCATGGATAGGTGGGGTCGGATGAGTTTTGGTTGATTTGATTTATTCCAAATGTTTGTCTTAATGATAGTTACCCTCTCCTAAATTTATAGGAATTTCTATGCAATGGCCTGTGCCCAGTAGCTGAAAATGTGGCAAAAATACCAGAGCTACAAGTGGAAAATTTGTTGTTTGGGCCTGAGTCACAACCTTGCCAAGGCTAGCCTTCAGATTTAGGGTCTATATCTGCTCCCTTGCCCTTATATGACCGCGGCTCAGCTTCAAAGGGGCTAATAATCAGTACCCCCAAAGGGAATAGGGCCCTGGAAAATTGGGTTACCTTCTGGGGAATTGGTGTCAAAGCTATATGACAGCAGTTAACGCCCCTTCCAAACCTGGGATGATCACAAGATCCAGCCGGACGGGCTCGGAAGCAGCCATGAAATATGTTGCACAACTGTCGCAGGTCACTGTAATAGCTGACACGGTCGACTCGAAACTAGTCCTGTGAATGAAAGGGCCGACTCACAAGGATAATACATCCCCCTAGGGTACAAAGCGGCATAGGGAGATTGAAAAGGGGCCCCAGAAAAAGAAGCGTGCCCAATGCCCGAAATATCATGCAACGACCATGCTGACCGATGGTGATGTCGAGAAAATCATGAACACACTTTCTCTAGCTATAGAGGAGCAGTGGGCAACTATAGAAGCACAAAAAAAGGTTGCAATTGACTCCATGTGGATTGAGCTTCGAAACCTTTGGAAAAATATGGATACACTGCACCCTACCAGCAGTACTAGGCTAACTGCAAACGAAATCCATGCTTATTTTTTTCCTAGCATTGTCCTAGTTGACGCCCACCTTCCAGTGGATATGGGACTACAATTGGACTTGGCAAAGCTGCCTCGCAAGGTGTTATAGGGCCTCCACATCGTCACGCTTCAAGAGATCCATCATCGTGACCGGACCACGCAGCAACACTCGATGTGGCCACGCCGATCATCGCATGAAAAACTACAGATGTCTCCCTTTCTATCTCGCAGATGGTGTAGCTGAAAATAGTGGTCCACCAGCTCAACACAGAGGTCTTAGACAATCTCCAGGCTACAAATCCACTTCAGGATATAGCAGTAGGCTTGGTTGCAGCACTAAAGGAGTCCAAAACCGAAATACAGACCCTCAAGACCTAAATGGACCAATAAATCACCACATTACAAGCCCAATTACAGCCTGCCACACCTCCGGAGGTACAAGCACAACGTGCTACGCTGGTAATAGAAGCTACGAACATCATTACGGGACAACTTACCCAGGGTACTCAGTTGCTCGAGTCCGCCATGTAGCTCTGGTCAACGGTCCAGTTCGACCTCATTCTTTAGAACGTCAAACAGGAATTACGTCAGAAGGAAGTCACTTTCGATCAGATCGAAGCTACCTTGCCCTCCTTAGTCCCCGCGCAACATCTGGCATGCTTGAAGACTAGTAACGCACTTCGAGATACAATTTCGGATCTTCGACGAATGAAGCATGCCATCACAAAATGCTTGAAGCCATGGGCTGATGCCGCCCTCCATCTATCACAGGATGCCAATGGCACGATTCAGCAACTCAAATAGATATTAGAATGGGTTACCGCGGCTACTGAAGGTTTGACCTCCCAGAAGCTTGCAGACATTGCGCATAGTGCTGCTACTGAGAGTCAAGAAGTGTTACATCCGCTGATCGCTGCCATCAATGCCCTACATGCGTAGGTGGAGACCGCACCACCACAGTTACTTGGGACGAGTCACAAGATTGTGTTGGGGGACTGTTGGAATTGGGTCTCCTACAAGCTGTGAAACTGGTCCGATTTTGTATATTTTTTATTATATTTAGTCTAGCACAGGGGTTTTTGTGTGGGTCAAAGCCCTGAAAGTATTGTAATGGGTCAAAGGGTAGACCTAGAAGTCTGCAAACCATAGTTTGCGGACCATACGAAAGATTAGGCTAGATTTTTATAAATAGAGGGACATTTTGAATTGTAAGGCAAGAATATGATGAGATCTTGATGCGAATTGAGGCTTAGTAGATCTGTTTGGGTTTTTGGGGAAAGGACTCCTGCTGGATGTGTGTGCGGAAATCCCAAGTCCTGTTGTGTGCAGAACCTGCTGCTATGTGCGCAGGTTGGGTTTGGGTATTGTAAGAAGGAACCGAAGGATTAATGAATGAGAAAGGTTGTTGCGTAGCTGAATGTATTTGTACCGTTGATGCGAATCTTTAATAGCTATTGCGTTATGCATTTTTTGTGTTAAGCTGTGAAAGTACTATGTTAAGTGTTTCTTCTGCATCTAGTTTTGTTTTGTTATGTTTTATGAGAATAACTGTAATGTTGCACTATTGTCTTAGAAGTATATGATTTTTTTAGTACAGTAAGTATAGTTCACCTTGCACACGTGGATGCGAAGGAGATCTATAGATCCGGTTCTGAGATAGGCGATATGGTCATTAGAAAGACGGACGCAGCTCTGCTTGGCTTACCTATCCTCTCTCAAGGTGCAAAAACCTAGTTCCAGCACCCACCCATACTGCTTTGGGTGAGAATTTGACCTGCGCAACCAGGTCACTGCCGAAAGGGCCAGTAGTATAGGGGTTTGTTGGCAAACCTTAACCTCCGAACCTTGGGTCAGGACCCGTCAAGCCAACACTCGTGTAAATATCTCCCTAGAAAATTGTTCAAAATCCATCTCATTCTATAATATTTCTCAAAGTCCATCGCGGAGTTCTCCCTATCCATCTCAAGACATAATATTTAATTCATAATTTATTTATATTTTAATTATCTAATTGAATTTATGATTTTTATCCATGTCAATCAACTTAATAAAATTTATAATTTATATAAATTTTCAGGTTCGTGCAAATTCAGAATCGATTTCAGATGCAAAAAATATTCAAACAGCTCCAAAATGTCGGAAGCTCTTATTAGGTGCAACATACTGCAAGGCGCTTTTGGTAGATGAAAATGGATAGCCACTTCACCCTGCCAAGTGTAACAATATTGCATATTCTAGCCACAATCCTTGGAAAATGATGGTAATAATAATTTTTTGGTATATTAATGTAATTATTTCAATGCCAAACCAATTAAGCATGCATTGTCAACGTGCTTACTAATTGATGTCATATATTTTGTACTAATCATGTTCAAATATATTTTTTGAAATGAATAGGATTATAGTGATGATGGGCGACCTACCTACCATCTTCTGCTTCACCCCATGACAATTTCAAATCAAGAGAAGGTTGAATTAAGAGAAAAAATCGAAGAGGAACGATACCAAGAATGGTTGAATCAACCACCTATTTAATTCCCACTACGTCCAGATTCACCAATTAGGAATGACTACAACAATAGTAGTTCTTCACAAGTTGGCAATGGAGGAAATCAAATAGAGATTGGTATGCATGATTACTTAATGGATGTGATTGCCATGGAGACAATGTTGCTAGATGCATTCTAAAATGATGATCAGCTAGGGGATGATGCTCATATCGTTAACACCTTTTTCAAAATATTTAAATTTGCTTCCACCACCCCTCTTTTTGGACTTGGTGGTCAGTCAAAGTATACCCAGTTGGGGACAACGATGTTACTGTACAACTTGAGAGAAAATTTTGGCTTGTCGAATGCATGTTTCTCAGAAATTTTTCGGTAATTTATAACCATAAAGTCCTCCCTTATATTTTGAGAAATATAATCACACAATGAACATTACAAATTGTCAATTTTATGAAATTTTATAATTATACTGGAATTAATGCACATTTAATAATGTCCATGATCACCAACTACATGTTATTCAAAGATAAGGTTCTTCTGAGTGATAATGTCTTTCCCGGTAGCTGTGAAGAGGCAAAGAAATTATTGAAAATGTTGGGTGTTGAGTACATATCATATCATGCATATCCAAATGATTGTATTCCATATAGATGAGAATATGTAGACTAAGAGATATGTCCGAAATTTGGGCATGACAGGTATGATAAATAAAAAAATAAGGGTAAATCATGTGGTCCTCCTTTTAAAATATTGAGGCACATGCCTATAATCCCAAGGATTCAAAGGCTCTTTTGTTGCAAATAATTAGCTATTTTGCATGGATGGCATGCCTCACACATAAGTGAGTTGAGAGTTATGAGAATCCTGATAGATTCAATAGCCATGAAGAATATAGATGATACATGGCCTAAAAAATTCATGGATAAAGTATGAACTCTACGACTCAGCATATGCATGGATGGCATTAACCCATATTCCCTCTAGAACACTAACTATTTTTTTTGGCATGTAGCAGTGATCTATAACATTATCCCCCCATGGTTTTCCATGAAGAATTAACATCTTAAGTTGGCTCTAATAGTCCCTGGTAGAAGACAAGTGAAGAATATGGATGCCTACTTACAACCTGTTGGCTAGATAAATCAATCTTGAGGACAAGATCGATCTCCCTAGTGTCAGAAGAAAATCTAGCAACAAACGAACAACTAAGTTTATCTTTCTCTAAATATATTCGTTTTAAAAGTAAATGCTATGAAGGTGTCGATCCTACCTTAGATCCAAATGCTTATTTGTAACAATAGTTCTTCCGTCGCAAAAATAGCTCTTCCGTCGCAAGAAGAGTTCTTCCATCGCAACAATAGTTCTTTCATCACAACAATAGTTCTTTCGTCGCAACAAAGTGTCATCTTTTCAGTTGCTTAAAAGTGTCGTCTTCAAAAGACCTGCAATCACAAACAAGAAAATATTAAATAACACTTGTATAACAAATAATTATAAAACATACTTATCATAGTGATCAAGGAATCTATGAAATAAACGATCAAACGACAGCTTATTGAAATAAAAAATCGAATAAAAATTTATTGAGAAAAACAAAACTTGATTGTATTAATCTTAAATAATAGAATAACCTTACAACCTTAGCCTTGATGTTGAACAGGCCTTCTCTGGGTCCGAAGTAGGAGTCTCCTCTACTTTGATAAGTCTTGCACTCTTCCTCTAGAAGCACATAGAGGTATGTGATCTTTCCTCACAAAAGCTCAGCAGAAAGAAGTCTAAATCTCAACAGCACTTCACCTCAATCACACACTAAAGCTTGAACTCCCTTTGAGGCTACCCAATGCCTGTTTTTATAAAGTAGATGAGGAGGTTAGGGTTCCACCTATGAAGGGATAGAATCCTCCTTCAGCGGGATAGGCTCCTCACATCAAGGGGTTAGCTCCTTAAGGTGTGGAATGCATGAACCTTACTAGAGCGTACTCATCCCCGAAAAATATCATCCAAAAGCTTCTAAAATTGACCAAAATTTAGCTTTTTAACTTTAATTCTCGTCATTTTGACTTTGACAGGGGGTACATAGGCATTACATAGAGAAACTATGTTCTGGAATGTAGTTTTGCTTCACATTACCTGTGTACCCTAGCCAGGAACACAAGTAAGCTTCACATTACCTGCGTACCCAGGGTTTTGGAGCTTTTTAGGGTTTTTATCTCCTGTTTTAGGGCTTGAAATGAGGAGTAGAGGTTGTAAGACTTGCAGTGGAGGTAAGTATGAGTGAAAATGAGCTCATACAGTCAGCAAAATGTCAAGGTGAGATTTTTTAGTGCAAAATATTGGCCCCTAAATTGCGAAGTCTAGAATAGATGAAGATGAAGTCTGTCATATATGAAGAGTGAAGTACCTTATCAATTCAAGGATCATCCTATGGAAACCCCATTCGGAACCTATAAAAAAATTAAATGCAAAATATATATATGTAAACATATCATCGCTGAGGTAGGCATTCCCATACTCAGATCAAAACTAACTAGAAAAGTGATTTAAACTGTTATGATACAGGAATGATTCTCAATACATTAACAGTATAGACATGTGTAGACACAGTATGGACGCAACCATCTGTTTATGAATAGTCCACTGTATAAATGAATAAAAAAATTCCTCGCAGCCTGGATGGTAGAAATTAGATCCAGGGTCTTGATTTCCGTTTCTTGAACTAGTACGATTCTATCCATGTGAATAAATGTGTTGAAGTCGAACATGGTAGAAACCACTTGATTACCAGTCAATAATGTAAACTGTTAACAAGTGTGAGAGTAACCACCAGTAATGTCAATGGCTCTCAAATTACTCAGTACAATCCATGAAATGTGAATGAATGAGCTAAAGTCAAACATGCCATGGAATCATTCGATCAAAGGTCAATGATGCAACCTATTGTCAAAGGCGAGAAACCTGCCATTGAGGCATGCAGATTTCAAGGTACTGACTATTTCTGGATCAAATTCCTAGATAATGATCTGTTGTCGATAGAAATTGATCTGTCATAGGCAAGCCCACAACATGAAATCATAGATCAAGTTTTGAAGAAATATATTGGCAAGGACTGACTCAGGGATGGTCAAAATGGAAGACAAATATTTTGCAAATGAATGGTTTGTTTTAACTATCCTCTTGAACACATAACGACACTGCAGATGGTTTGGTGATAATTGACCCAAAGCTAATACCCAGAAACCGAATGAATACTTTCAATATGGTTTGATTAATTGTTAGGCAAAGTATTTTCCCAACCCAGGTGAGAAAAGTGTCATGTTCAAGAGTGGTTAACGGTTTTCCGAATAATCAAAATGTAACAAACTGGTTCGTTTCTCTCTCTTTTGCCCCACCATTTTTGGCAAGTAACTCTTTATTTTTGACAAGCTTGAGGAGGATAACATTTTCTTGTTTATAAGCTCATCCTTCGGATGAGTCCAACTTAGTTCAAGATTCGAACCCTAAGAAGGAGTGGTTCTTTCCTGCTTAAAAATTGAACAGGTCCTTTACTGTTAAATTTTAGTGAGTCCAGTATAGGAGAAACTTGGTGTTTTTCAATTTTAGGGAGTCAGAAGAAAAACTTAAGAAAACTCCGTGGGTGTACTTTTTCGTAAATTTAGTCTCTCGAGCCCGAAAAAGGATAAAATAATGCGGGAGAGAACTCTATTGACTGTAATTAGTCAACGTATACCTTTCTCGTAAATAGTCCATCCGTAAAAGGGGTAAACTTATAATGAAGGGACGATCATTCATTTACTTTAACGAGTTCGAATAATCAAGTGCTCGAAAATCTTTTCAATTTTCGAGAGTCTAAAAAGAGCTAAAAAGAGGACTCCAGGGTTTCGCTTTTTCGTAAATTTTTGAAAGAGTCCGAAAAAGCGATAAAAGTATGCTCTTTTTCGAAAAAATGATCAGTTTTACCGAAAAATCCAATATTCTGCACAAAAAATCGAAACAATTACACATACCTGTTTAAGATAAATATTTTTTTTTTCAAAAATTACCTTTTTAAAGTGAAAAATAAACAAATTAAAAAATTCATTTATTCGAAAAAACTTATAAAAAGGACTTTTCTAACTTCATTTTTACTATTTGAATTCAGAGTGAAAAGTGAGAGCTTTTGGATGAAAAAAAAAACTTCCTGTGAAGATTATGGAAAATTTGTTTGTCAGAATCAGAAACAGTCAGCTCCAAGTAATCTGTATAAATTCTGGACCATATGAGGGCCCAAGTTGATCTCCTGATATGGCTAGTGAAAAGGTGGGACACACAAGACCAGTGTTTCTTGTTTGGCAGCCACTGGCTCGAAGTCAAGCTGGAGGACATATATTTTTTGACTGGTTTGTCCAAGAGGGGCAGACACTTATCTCTATTCGGGACTAGACCAGATGGCTAGTCTGTTGCTAGTCTCAAAGTGGAGTTTCACAATGGTTGAGAAGACCCCGAGGATAAACGGATAGATATCAAAACTATCATCCGTCCTGAGCTCAAATTTATTATCTTCGCTGTTATTAGATTATACAGGAGTGTAGCATTACGTGTTGCCAATGTCATGTTGAGGGCATTGAGATTGTTAGATTTCTGTTGACATATTTTCGTTGGTTGAACAACCAACTCTTTTTCATTAAGGACTTTCATACGCCGGGATGATCTACCGCAGCGACAGAGACATGGCTTTTCCTCCAGGAGAGTAATGGGATGATTCAAGTAAAAATCATTTTCAACACTTTCTAAGTCCTAATTTTTTTGTATTTTAAACCATCCAACACAAGACGATGTATAGTTTGAAACACACTTCTATGCTATGATATATCACTATTACCAGCTATCTGTGTACATGTTATCGAATGTTGTTTAATTTACTATTTTGATTATTGCAAATGTCTATTTATCATACTAGAAGCAACTGCATCTGCTAATGTATTTAAATGTCTTAGAATATGTTGATATTCAATGTAATCAAATTCACGTTCCAAGAGATGAAATCTCAAAAATAACCTTAATAACACCAGATTCCTAATGGCATACACCCTGTTAAGCTGTAATACAACGAGTTCAGAGTCCAACCTAACAATCAAGCTTCGAATCCCAAATGAGATGGATTCAAATAATAACTCAATCACTGCACTATACTCTGTAATGTTATTTGTTGTTTGACTGAGGCTTACCCCATGCATAGACACTAACTTGTCAGAGGGTGAATAGATAACCCAAGCTGTGGAAGAAATGTTTTGTGTACTACGACAAGCACCATCATCAAAACCAATGTATGTCTGAAGAGATGTCAACATCTGCAATATCAAGAGTAAAACTCAAATAAGCAAGAATAGTGATAAGAGCACACTCTAAACTAGGCATGCTTTTCTAATCTAAAAGACACCAACAGTAAAGAAACTAATCTAATAAAAAATCTCCACACCAAATTTAAGCATAATATATCTTCAGATAAAGTCCATTTCTGGGTTTATCTAAAGGGACACCGTCGAAATTTATCAGCTCATAGGCCCCTTTTGCCATATTTCTCTTAACAATGAAAGGACCATGCCACATAGGCATGAATTTTCCAGCCCCTAGCTTATCGTTGGCTTGATCGTACACTAAAAATAGGTCTCCTTTTGAAAAATTACGAGGTGTAAAATTTTTTTCGTACTGAGCTTTCATTCGTTTCCCATGAGCTTCGTTTGCTAGAGCAGCAGTTCGTCGATTCTCATCTAGCTAAGCTAAGTACAAAAAAATTTTCTCCTCTTCAGAAGTAGTTGCGAGTAATTCTATGGCTAATTTTAATGACGGAATTTCACATTCAATAGGTAACACAACTTCCAAACCATAAACCATTTGAAAATGAGTGAAACTAGTTGATGTTTTTACTGAGGTCCGACATGCCCAAAGTGCTGAAAATAACATGGAATTCCAATTCGACTTATGAATACCAATGATTCGTTTAATCATAGTGATAAAAAATTTATTGATAGCTTAAAGCAGACCATTAGCCTGCGGGTAATATGGAGTAGAACTATCGTGGCAGAAGCCAAGTTGATTTGTCAGTTCAGTCATCATGATATTTTGAAAATGACTTCCATGATCTATAATAATGGCTTGAGGAACACCGAATCTAGCAATTATATGATTGAACACGAAAGTTGCAACAGTCTTGCCATCTATCGAAAATGTAGGCATTGCCTCGGCCCACTTAGTAAAATAATCTACTGTTAAGATAATATACGCATGCCCCCCAGCTGAGTGAGGGTTACATGTAATAAATTCGATACCCCACTTTGCAAAAGGACCAACAACAATTATAGGGTGAAGAGGAGCAGGTGGTGCATGCATTTTATGATCAAAGACCTGACAATTGTGGCATTTCCGGACTGCATAGATACAATCTTTGAATAAGGACGACCAGAAATAATCAGCGCGTAATATATTTTGGGCTGTGGCATACCCAGACATATGACCGCCACATGCACCAGAATGGAAGTCATTTATAACCTTTTCAGCTTCTTCATGAGTAAGACAACGTCGGAAAATAGAATCCGATCCACGACGATAGAGTGCATCACCAATAATATTGTATTGTTGGGATTGGAAACGTATTTTCCGTCGCTGAGATCGTGAGATTTCAGGCTGAAAATATTTGGTTTGGAGATAAACAATAATATCTCCATACCAAGGATCAAGAGTACTGATCAGAAACAAAGATTCGTCCGCAATGGGCTGCTCCGCCACAGTTTCAGTATCAGTAGACGGGAAATCACACATCAGTTCTGCAAAAACCAAATATTTCTTTGCCTTGGATTTTTCAAATTCCAAGTCAAATTCCTGCAGGATAACTATCCATTTGGAATACTTGCCCCCTAGAAATTTTTTGGTCAAGATGTACATCATAGGGTTGCAGTCAGAAATGGCTGTGGTTTTGTGTAATAAGATGTAGTGACGAAATATTTGGACTGCTTGAACAGCTACCAAGGCCAATTTCTCCACATGCGTGTATTTGATCTCAGTCAGATGCAGATTTCGACTAAGATAGTAAATCACATGTTCATTGTTGAATTATTCTTCCTGAACTAAAACCATCGCAATGGTGGAATGAGAGGCGGCGAGATACAAAAAATAGTCCTAGTTGTAATTGGGAGGATGCAGTAACGGTGCATGGGTAAATGTGTGTTTGAGTGCATCAAAATATTGATCAGTGATCGCATCCCAAAAGAATGGAACGTTCTGTTTTAACAACCTGGTAAAAACATTTGTTAAATAGGCATAGTTAGGAATGAAACGATGTAAAAAGTTTGTTTTCCCTTGCAAACTTTGGAGTTGGCATAAATTCGAAGGAGGAGGTAGATTTGCAATAGCTTCAACCTTCGACGGATCAATGCAAATTACTGCTTTAAAAACAATAAATCCCAGTAAGCGACTCGATTCTACACAGAAAACACATTTGTGTGGATTCAGCCGAATTCGATAATGGCTACATCTCATAAAGATAGCTCATAAATGAGTGAGATGGTCGGCCCTATGTGATGAATGAGCAGGTAAATCATCGAGATAAGGTTGCACAATGTGCTTAATGTCATGAAATGCATAAGACATAGCCCTTTGAAAAGTTGCCCCAATGTTCTTCAAGCCAAAAGGTAGTTTGCAATAAGAAAATGTCCCCCATGGACAAATGAATGTTGTTTTAGGTTGATCAGTAGGGAGTATGTTTATTTGATTGTAACCGGAAAAACCATCCATAAAGGAGAACACTTCACTACCGGCACAATCATCAATGATTTAATCGATATAGGGGGTTGGATAATTGTCTTTAGGACAAGCTTGATTAATATCCCTATAGTCGATACATACTCTTATCATTCCTTGTTTTTTTATGAACAAGAACAATATTCGATAGCCAATCAGTTAAAGGAATTGGATAAATGAAACCTGCACGAAGTAATTTATCAACTTTGGCTTTGATAGCAACATCTTTTCTCAGATGTATCTGACGTAAGCGTTGTCAGACATGTTTTGCATCTGGGTAAGTCTTAATTTCATGTACAACAATTGACAGATCGATTTCTGGTATTTCTTCATATGACCAAGCAAACACATTACATAATTCTTGAAATAGGGATTTATAAGTTTGGAATTCATCGTCCGTACAGGAAGCACCTATATGAATGTTTTCAATTATTCCAGGCTTAACTGAAATGTCAGTAGGAATCGTTTGAGATATATTTTCCAAATTTCACTCAGAATCAGGATTTTGCAATGGATTCTGCGGTTCTTTGACATATTCAGCAATAAAAATAGAAGATAAATCATTGTCAAAATGATCCAGCTCAAGTTAGAACGAATATCGGTGATGTAGATCTTCCCATGTAAATCGTCAACGGACAAAAGTTCACAAATCTTCTCATCAGTATGAACAAGATCAGGAAATGTCGTTGTGGCTGAGCTAGATATAGAAAGTGATTCCTCATGGATCACATTCATTGGATCAATTTCAGTTGAAGAAGGATCAAAAAGCGACTGTACAACCTAATATGCAATTTCAAAGGGACTCAAAGGCATCGCGCCATCAAATGAATCCACCTCGGAATCGGAAGGTACAATCCAAGGATCATCAAAATTAATAGTATTGGATGAAATCATATGAATATTTACAATATAAGGTGATACATTAGGAGTAGGAAAGGAAGAATTTCCTAGTAAACCAGAATCTTTAATCAAACCTATGCCCACATCCTTGTAAGGGATAGCCGTTTTACCGATGTGTTGGATAGTTTCTGTAGAGGCTGGATCGGATGAGAAATAAGTGAGTTGGTCTATTGTAATGTTCTTTCCTTGATGTGGAAACTTGATAAGCTGAAAGACCGATGAAACAACAACAGTCATAGCATAAGACCAACTGCGACCTAGGAGAAGGTTGTAATCTAGAGGGGCATCAACCACCTCCACATCTATATTTACAGTTTTGCCTTCGACCCCTATAGGTAAATCCTTCAAAATACCAAAAGGATGGAACCCTCGGCCATCAGAAGCCTTTAGAATTGTCAGAGACTGATTGAGTGTAAGGGAACCAAGAAATTTCCAACACTAGATCGACATAATACACGTAGAAGCCCCTTCATGAATCACAGTTTGAAAAATGGGTCTGTTTTTTACTAATACTGGAATCTGGAAAGCCATTTGATGGGGTAGGCGGGGTGTACTATTCTCTAAATCGAATATTATTAGGTTCGAATCCTGAATATCGATAGCTCCTATGGCAGACAAAAGTAATTTACGTTGTGCTGGGCATGATTGCAGCACTTCCAAAGCCAACATTGCTGAAGGGGAAATAGCTAAGTCCTCAACAATGTTGTAATTCTGAGCAGCTCTCGCATGTGGATTGAAAGCTGATTTACGAAGTACACCTTTAGCAGGTGGTTTGATTACTAGGTCTGGATTGGGTTTCTCGATCTCTAGTGGATCAAAAACAGGAGGAGGTGTAGTTGATGTGTTCGAATTAGAAGATTATACTTCTTTACCATCAACAGGAGTTTTACTACCATAATCTTGCGATCGCGTCACAATCCTGACATGAGACATCATCAGAATGGGATCTTCTGAAGCATTCGAGGTAGAACCAATCATCTTACTATCTTGAGTAAAAAAATGATCCTTCAAGACAGCAGGTTGTTGAGAACCTTTAACGAACTTCGAAACCTCTGCTCGATGCAGGCATTCTTTGGTAAAATGATCCTTGTCGCAAATGAAACAAGGATAGCAAGGTTTACGTTTTTCATCATTAGATTCATTTTTATCTATTTTATCTTTTGAATTTTTTTTTTTTTAATTCTTCCCCTTATTTTTATCGCCAGATTTATATTTGGCCGTAGATGACTCTACGACATGAATATCGGCAAAAATTTCAGCGGAAGATTATACTGTCGAGGAATCAGGTAAAGTTATTATAGGAGAAGAGTTATTTGAAGATTTCTTCTTACTTTTAGTACTAACTGAACCAATTATACCATCAGCGGCATGAGACCTTGAAGGAGCTGCAGTTATTTGACCTTGTTTTGGGAGATCAGGGATTTTTTCATGTAGAGTACCTGACTGCGTATAAACAAGGTCAAGGTACTGAGCTTGAGCAATGACTTTCTCCTCGGTAACAACTCCTCCCTTAGCTACATCTTCATTGATTTTGGGTAATAATGATTTAATGAACCATTCTGCCAAAATTTGGTCTGGAATGAAAACTTTCACCAAACACCTTCGACGTCGCCATTCGTGAATATGATCAGAAATATACATGGACGTTTATTGTTTTAGCGAAGTTAATAGTTCTGTGCCATTTTCGTATCTGACAGACAACTGAAAATGAGTTAAGAAAGCAATGGCTAACTGATTGAAATTATTAAAAGAGCCTCGTGGTAACTCAATGTACCATTTGGTAGCAATACCAATAAGAGTTTGTTGAAAAACACGTAGGCAAATTGAATCATCAATTATTTAATTAGACGCACACCAGAGGTGATAAGTCATAACGTGATTTGACAAATCCTCTCCTGACTTACCCTCAAAATTCGGTATATCACTGGGAAACTTATGTGGCATTGGCGACCAATACGAATGATAGTAAATTGGATCATTCGTAAGGCGTGACAAATCAGGTAAATCCAAAGTTGCAATAAATGGTAACTGACAGTTAGGGTCGTGAAAACCTTGAGTAACAAGAGAAGTTCCGGGAGGAGGATACCCAGGATAACTGGGAATCGGATTTGCATTAGGAATGGTATAACCTCTCGGGAAACCAGGATTAACCGGACTAAACTGTGGTTGTTGAGGCTGTTGATAAGTATAGCTAGGATACAGTTGATACTGATAAACTAGTTTTTGTGCAATGGGACCGAATTGATATTGTCCCTGGTATGGTTGATATGTGAATTGCGGTTGACTTGTGACAATCGTACTTGTACCAGCTTGTCCTGTAGGTATCTGGACTGAATTCTGAACTGTAGGTCCTGTCTGGGGTACAAAGACTTGAGGAATTTGCATGAATGCAGGGATAGAAGAAACCAAAGCTACAGATACTCCTGAAATAGGTGTTATAGGTTGAACAGACGTTGTAGTAGTTGTAGCAGTTTGAGGTGAAGTATAAGGTGTACTAGGCCCAGGCTGCTGAACAAAACCAGGTGCAGGGATTTGAACGGTAGGCTGGACAGGTTGCTGGGTTGGACCAGAAACCAAAGGCTATCCAAGTTGACTAGGTAACTGCACATTAGGTTGCATAGTCTGTTGAATTTGGGATGGATCCCACACCATGTTCATTCCAGGGTATTTTCCTGTAGAAGGTTGAATGTAAGGACCATAGCCTGGTTGAACGTAGGGTTGATAATTAAGAGGTAAATTTCCAGCTCCTTGTACAAATGATTGACCAGAAGGTAGTTGGAAACCTTGAGTTGCGTACTGACCTTGAGGTTGATAACCCTGAGGTGCATACTGAATCTAGGTTTGATAAGGACCCTGAGGGATATATTGAGTCTGGGGTTGACCTTGGGGTATGTACTGTCCTTGAGGTAGATAAACTTGAGGTATGTACTGTCCTTGAGGTTGTTCTCCAAAATAATATTGTTCCACAGTTTGTCTTGGGAAAAAATTACCTTGAGGTTGCCCCCCAGGTGGTAACTGACTACCTTGAGGTTGCCCCCCAAGCAGTAACTGATTTCCCTGAGGTTGTCCCCCAGGCGGTAACTGACTACCTTGAGGTTGAGGATTTGGAATATTACCAGACATCATAAATATTTTCTCTATGTTCGACATTTCAGTTTTAATTCCATTAAGACCAGATGGTAATACTTGTTCAATCGGTCGAGGAGCTGCTCCTGAGAAAGTACCAGAAAGAGCCTGGTACCCTGAAGGAACAGAAGGACCACCATGTAAAAATGCTTCCGATGTTTGGGAAAACATAGATGACTCTACTGACATGATGGATGAAGGATAGTAACCTATGGGTGTAGGATGAAAAGGAATTCAAGGAGGTGAAAAAGAAAGACCCGGGTTTTCTAAAATATTTGTTAAAGATAAATACCAAGCGTCACTTCTAATAGGGCTGTAGAAAATGGATTGACGCTCCCTAAGATTCAAAGATTGTGGGGATTCAGGAAGAGTTACTTCTTTGTCTGGACTTGCAAGTTATTCAATAGAAATGAGGCCAGATGGAAGATATTCAGTAACAATATTTCTTACCCTAGGTGAACCAGGATCACTAGAAGTTGGAGTAATAAATCCCGAGGATGTTTCCAAAACATAAGGTTCAGTGTCGGGTTCAGAAATTTCAGGTTCTTCAGCTAGTTCACTAGAAGGAGAAACACTACCAGTAACTTCAGAAATTGAAATTGGCTCTTTAATATTCTTTGTTTTGGGTATTTGATGATCATGATGAAAAAATATAGATGAACTTCCGACTTCTGTTGATCTAATTCTACTGCTACTAGATGATACTAGAGCACGCAGCCCTTCAAGTTGAATTGGTGTATACTCAGGGGGCTTCCCCTGAAGTCTCCGGGACTGTCTTGATAATTCTTCCATGATTAAATATTAATCAATCACACGCAAACAAATAAAATTTCAATAAAAACACCTAAAGTCTCTAAAGAAACAAACAGCTGAAGCACACGCCTAAAAAATCTAAGAGTTCAAACGATGCACAAACAGTAACTTCCCGTACTAAAAACACTAGTTGGTGATGAAATCCAACTTAGTAGAAGTTTAATACAGAAAGGGCAGTTGGAACAGTTACCCCGACAACCTGCTTAATGAAACAAACTGGCACAAGTTTCTTCACAAAACCATCTCGAGTGAAGAGAACCCCCAAGAGAGTCCAAGTGAGTCTAGTCGACGTCTACTCCAGGTACAGTGCGATCTTTCCTTCATCGTCACCTTAGGAAATAATCTTAAGTTTATGGACACTAAGGTTACCAACAGTAACAAATACAACTGGGGGAATAATATATGATCTGATTCTACGCGCAAGGGTAGAGTAAGAAAGCTCAATCCCCTTGAAGGCTCCTTGACATGGTCAATCCGAGGTTTACCAACAAGTGGCCCCAGGCTCCTTGACAATGGTTAATCTGAGTTTACCATTTTTAATGCGCGTAGATCTTCTATCTTTCCCAATGAAATAGAATTGATTGTCTCAAAGGTTCGGACATGATCTCATGATTAACTCCTTTAAGAGAATCTTCCCAGATTGTACCAATTACAATTGGATTTATTTCCTACCGCAAGATTTATCTACTTTTTTGTTTTTACTATCTTGGAGATTTAATTACTCCCTACTCCAAAATACTAGCCTAAGCTATATTGGTGATAAGAGCCCTAGAAATAGAAAAGATTACTAGATCAATTTTAATTAAGCGTTGTTTTTATGGGTTGTTATTTAAGTCAATAGGTATGGAAATAAAACTTTGATGGTGTGAAGACTCGACTTCCAAATACACTAAAAGATGCACCTAAAATGATAAACAATTTGTTTTTCTTTCAATGAAATTCTAGCTAAAGAAAGAGTTCGAGAATGCAATTCCTTTAAGAGACAATTCTTTCTTTGAACATGAAGAATAAATGAAAAGAAAATATTTTTGTTTTTTCAATAAGAACTCAAAACGAGACAAATAATCAATGCCCACAATAAATCCCTTTCTCTTTCAAAACTCGAAACTACAAAAAACAACTTTTCTTTCAAAAGAAATTTACAAGTTCTAAAAAGCACTGAAAACTACGAAAAACGAATTTTGAGATCTATAAACTTTGAAAATCTAATTGAATAAAAGCTTTAATTTTTTTTTTGAGAATTTTTTTCTTATTTGTTCAGTAAAATAAGGAGTCATTTGCCCAAAATAACAAATAAATCAAAAAACATCTAGATATGTTTTCTTTTGTAAAAATGAAATTCAGAACTTATAACAAAGTTTGTTCAAAGATTTGCAAAGAGAAAACTAGATCTATTTCTCAAAAAGAATGAATTTCACAACCAAGTCAGACTCATCAAGAAGATAAAAGATACCAAGGTGATCTAAGGCACTTTTAAGCTTCTAATCTTTGGGTCACTACAGAGACAAAGCGAAAACCACTCTCAAAATGTAAAACTTCTAGAAAATCATTCAAAACAAAAGTGATATGAAACTTATCCACAAGAGATTTTCGATAGAAAACATATAGATTTGGGCAGACACTAAGAATCCTAAATCAAATCTAAACTAAACTGAAAGAAAAAATCTAAGTTTTTCAAGATTTTTAACAGGGTCTGCAACAATGTGCGGTCCCCAAAAAAGTTCAAGAAAAACAAAAATACTTCAAACCTTTTCAAAGAAAAGTAAATCTAAGTTACCCAAGTCTGTACAAATCAATCAAAAATCAGAAAAAATCATTTTCTCAAATCAAAACAAAGGAAAATCAAAATAAGTTCTTTCCTCAGCGGAGTCACCAATTTGTTGGCCGGATAAATCGATCTTGTGGACAACATCGATCTCCCTAGTGTCAGAAGACAATCTAGCAACAAACGAACAACTAATTTTATCTTGCTCTAAATATATTCATTTTACAAGTAAATGCTATGAAGGTTTTGATCCTACCTTAAATCCAAATGCTTATTTGCAACTATAGTTCTTCCGTCGCATTAGTAGTTCTTCCGTCACAACAATAGTTCATCTATCGCAACAAGAGTTCTTCCGTCGCAACAAGAGTTATTCCATCGCAACAATAGTTCTTTCGTCGCAAAAAAGTGTCGTCTTCAAAAGACCTACAATCACAAACAAGAAAATATTGAATAGCACCTGTATAACAAATAATTATAAAACACACCTATCATAGTGATCAAGCAATCTATGAAATAAACGATCAAACGACAGCTTATTGAAATAAACAATCGAACGACAATTTATTGAGAAAAACAAAAATTGATTGTATTAACCTTAAAATAACAGAAGAACCTTACAACCTTAGCGTTGATGTTGAATAGGCCTTCTCGGGGTCCAAAGCAGGAGTCTCCTCTACTTTGATAGGTCTTGCACTTTTCCTCCAGGAGCACATAGAGTTATGTGATCTTTCCTCACAAAAGCTCAGCAGAAAGAAGTCTAAATCTCAACAGCACTTCACCTCAATCACACACTAAAGCTTGAACTCTTTTTGAGGCTACCCAATGCCTCCTTTTATAGATCAAATGAGGAGGTTAGGGTTCCACCTGTTACACTAAAAACTGTCACCTTGACATTTTGCTGACTGTATGAGCTCAGTAACACTCATACATGCCTCCTCTGCAAGTCTTACAACCTTTGTTCCTCATTCCAAGCCTCAGAACTGGAAGAAAAACCCTAAAAATCTCTGAAGACTTGGGTACGCAGGGAACATGAAGCCTGCATGCATTTTTGGCTAGGGTACGCAGGTAATGTGAAGAGAAAATGCGTTCTAGAACGCACTTTTCTAGTGTAATGCCTGCGGTACCCCTGTAAAGTCAAAAAACGCGAAAGAAAAGATTAAAAAGTTGAATTTTGGTCAATTCTGAAAGGTTCTGGATGAGATTTTTTGGGGATGAGTACGCTTTAGTAAGGTGCATGTATCCCACACCTTAAGGAACTAATCCCTTGATGTGATGAGCCTATCCCTTTGAAGGAGGGTTCTATCCCTTTAAAGGTGAAATCCTAACCTCCTCATCTGCTCTATAAAAGGAGGCATTGGGTAGCCTTTTGGGTTAAGTTCAAGAAGTTAAGTTTTGATGGAGATTTTGGAGATTGAGGATTAGAGTTCAAGCTTTATGTGTGATTGAGCTGAAGTGCTGTTGAGATTTAGACTTCTTTCTGCTAAGATTTTGAGAGGAAAGATCACATACCTCTTTGTGCTTCTGGAGGAAGAGTGCAAGACTTATCAAAGTAGAGGAGATTCCTGCTTCGGACCCCGGGAAGGCCTTTCGAACATCAAGGCTAAGGTTGTAAGGTTCTTCTGTATATTTTAAGATTAATACAATCAAGTTCTGTTTTTCTCAATAAATTGTCGTTCGATTGTTTATTTCGATAAGTTGTCGTTTGATCATTTATTTCATAGATTCCTTGATCACTATGATAGGTATGTTTTATGATTATTTGTTATACAGGTGCTATTGATATTTTCTTGTTTGTGATTGCAGATCAACAAAAGATGATACTTTCTTGTGACAAAAGGGCCCTTGTTGCGATGAAGGATTATTGATGCAACGGAAGCACTGCGACCGCAAATAAGCATTTGGATCTAAGGTAGGATCGACACCTTCATAACATTTATTTGTAAAATGAATATATCTAGAGAAAGACAAACTTAGTTGTTCGTTTGTTGCTAGATTGTCTTCTGACACTAGGGAGATCGGTCTTGTCCGCAAGAACGATTTATCCGGCCAACAAATTGGCGACTCCGCTGGGGAAAGAACTTGTTGTTTTTGGTTCTCTTTTATTTTGATTTGAGGAAAAGTTTTTCCTAGTTTTGATTGATGGATATCTGCCTGGGTAGCTTAGTTTTTCTTCTTTTTTTAAAAATTTTGAAATCTTTTATGTTTTGCTTAAAGTTTTTAGGGGACCGCACTTTTTCTTCACACACAGTGCGGGCATCTCCGCACTTTCCTTTAGTAAACAGTGCCGTACCACACCTGTTACTTCTGGAAGCCTGCGGACCCTGTTAAATTTTGGAAAAACTTTAGATTTATTTTTTCTATTTTAGTTTAGATTTATTTTAGGATTCTTAGCATCTACCCAGATCTATATTTTTCTGTCAAAAAAGTCTTGTTTCTGAATTTCTTTCAGCAAATCTTCATCTCATCAATCTCCATTAAGTTAATTGGGTGTTTTGAGTCTCTTTTTTGAGAAATTCTTAACTTGATTTCCTTTGGTCATTGCTTGGAGGTTTGTCTCAGTCTTTTCACAATTTTGCATCTTTTTGCTTTTGTTTTTGCTAAATTGTGTATGAGTGTTAATCGCCTTTGAGTGTTTTTTGATCTTTGGAACTCTCACCCGATTTTCTTGACTTCCACTTGATTGGTTCTTAGATTACATTGGAATCATCTTGTGTTTGAGAATTCTCTTGCATAGATCACATTTGCATAATTAGAATTCTCATTTTCATAATATGAATGAAAAATGTGCATAGATTACATTTGCATACTTTTCATGTGAATTGTGCATAGATTACAACTGCATAGTTTACATTCTGAAAAATCAATCATAGATTTAGATCAGTTTTATTTGATTTGAATTTAGATGTTTTTATGCTTGTTTTAAAAAATAAAAATAAAAAATAAAAAATTGTTTTGGGATTGATATGCATTAGTTTTTCTTAATAAAATTAGTGCATTAGAGAATTTGTTATATTTTCTCTTATTTATCAATCTTTGCATTGTTGGAAGCAAATGGAAACTCTCTCCTTTCTTTATTTAGGATTCATCGAATTGAAAAGATTACATTATCATATTCGATTGCATTCAGTTTTGGTTCGGGTCATAACACCATTGGTTTCATATCCATTCACCTTTTTGAGTAATAACAACCTAAATAACACAGCGCTTAATTAAAATTCATCTAGTAATTTTTACATTTTTAGGGCTCTTTCCAGAAATCTAGCTTAGGCTAGTGTCTTGGAATAGGTTTTAGTTAACTCTCCAAGACAGTAAAACAAACAAGTAGTCGATCTTGCGGTAGGAAAAATTCCAATTGTTGCATTTATGCTCTGGGAAGCTCCTCCTAAAGGAGTCAAGCACGAGATCATATCTGAACCAGTGAGGTAATCAATCCTTCCTCATTGGGAACGATAGAAGATATACACGTATTAAAAACGGTAAACCTCGGATAGACCATTGTCGAGGAGCCTGAGGTTACTTGTCGATAAACCTTGGATTATGTCAAGGAGCCTTCAAGGGGATTGAGCTTTGTTACTCTGCCCTTGCGTGTGTATCGGATCGTAGACTGTTCCCCCAGGTATATTTGTTTCTATTGGTAACCTTAGTGGCTATAATCTATAGGGTTTTTTCCTAAGGTGACAGTGGAGGGAAGATCCCACTGTACCTGGAGCAGACGTCGACTAGACTCACTTGGACTCTCTAGGGGGTTCTCTTCACTCGAGATGGTTTTGTGAAGAAACTTGTGCCAGTCTGTTTCATTAAGCAGGTCGTCGGGGTAACTGTTCCAACCGCCCTTTCTGTATTAAAATCTACGATGTTGGATTTCATCACCAACTAGTGTTTTTAGTACGGGAAGTTACTGTTTGTGTGTGGTTTGATTTTTAGATTTGATAGCGCATCTTAATTTCTTTGTTTTTACTTTTAGAGACCATAGGTGTGAATTGTGAATTTTAATTGTTAGGTGTAAATTGTGAGTTGTTAATTTTAGTTTTTAATTTGTTAATTAAATTCACTGAAGTTGAATAGAATGGCAACTGTTCCGGAATTTACCAGCCAAGGAACCCCTCTTAACGAGAATCCTAGTACTTTTCCTTGCTTTGGAAATGTTGGTCCTCCTTATATGGCTACGTTGTCATTACCTGGATTTACAATAGGCTTACCGATATGGTTATTTTCAACTTCGTTGGCCCCGAACACTCCATTTGTTCCACCTCAACCGGATGCTTCACAGAGTTCACCATCTCAACGTCACCAACCTTCTGTTGACCCTTTACCTTCTTCGCCTAATATTTCTTCCTCGATTTCTTCCTCTTCGCTTAGTAAAAGCCTTGATGCTAGTAACCAAGTTACTAAGAAGAAGAAGAAAGGGAAGAAGAAGAAGAAGAAGCAAGATAAGAAAGAAGTCAACCAACCAACCATGGCTGTAAGTGTTAGTTGTGTTGAGGAAACCTCCAACATGCATCGTAAACCCAAATACCCTTGCAGGCTTTGTAAGGGTGACCAATTCCTTATTAATTTTCTTGGTATTCCTAAGGTCTTGGAAGTATGGTCAGAAAAATCTTATCAACTTTCCATTGATCCATCAACCAGTGATAGTCAGGTTCCTGGGAAAAAGGGTAAAGTTAGGTTTCCTTGTAATTTATGCAAAGGGAGTCATCAAACTCACATTTTCCCTCACATGGATGAAGCCTCAAAATTATTGGAAAACCTTACTATTCCACAGCAAGAATTTCCAACTGGTTACCGTAAACTTTCTCCCAACCTACCGTCAACTGACGGAGTGATTGATCTAGTTTCAAGTACAGTCGATCCCACTCTTCCATTGGAGAGTGAAACTCATATCACTCGGGTTGATGATCCATTAGTTGATCAAGTGGTCGATTCAATTTCACTTTCGGTCGATCCCATTCTCCCTTTAGAGAGTGAACTTCATACTGCTCAGGTTCTTCTTGTTACATCAGATTCTTCTACGCCAGGGGGAATTTCATCTGTTTCTACAGAACCCCCTCCAAGTACTGAGGTCTTTTCCTTTGATTGGAATAGATTGACAGAACCTCGTCTTCCTTCCTCCATCCCTTTCCAAATCATTGTGAAATTTGGTGCTAGGGACATATATCGCACACAGGTAGATGAAGGTGCTTCTGTTAGTATTTTATCCTTAACTGCTTGGAAAGCTTTGGGTTCTCCTCAGCTTGTGCCTATTACGCAGAATCTGAAAGCTTTTAACAGAACCGTTAGTGAACCTTTAGGGATCCTTCCTAAGTTTTCTATTACTTTGGAAGGTAAAAATGTCTGTATTGATCTTATGGTAGTTCGAGGTCCCTTGGATTTCAATTTACTCCTTGGGCGAGACTATGTTTATGCAATGAAAGCTGTCGTATCGACACTCTTTCGCGTTATGTCTTTCCCTCACAATGGAAATATTGTGACTGTAGATCAGCTTTCGTTCCCTAGTCTTGATTCAACTACCAATAATCCGACATCCCTGAATGTTCCTCATACGCAAGTGGTATCTACCCCGCCACGGGTTAATTATGTGGCAACTAGTCCCATGTTTTCAATTACCGATGGAAGCGAGCCTCTCACTGTTTGCTCGAATTCCTATGACTTAGATCCGGTAATTGACATGGAAAACTCTATGGGATTATTTGAACGCAATGTTCTTATCCCTTTTGAGTCCCTTGACATGTGTTCCTTCCAGAGAACTATTCTTCCATCTGATGAAGACCTCTTGGAAGCCATGATCAAGGTGTGTCCATTGACATGTGTTTCTTCCAGTTGGAAACCATGATCAGCTGGCGGTGAGGAGAGTTCCTTGTACTGTGTCAACCTCGTTAAAAAATGAATCAGTGGGTGTGAGGAAAGTTCCTTTTACTGTGTCAACCTCGTTAAAAAAATGAATCAGTGAGAGTGAGGAGAGTTCCTTGTACTGTGTCAACCTCGTTAAAAAATGAATCAGTGAGTGAGGAGAGTTCCTTTTACTGAGTCAACCTCGTTAAAAATGAATCAGGTGTGAGGAGAGTTCCTTTTACTGAGTCAACCTCGTTAAAAAATGAATCAGGTGTGAGGATAGTTCTTTTCCTGTGTCAACCTCATTAAAAAATGAATCAGCTAGTCGAGAGCATAGTTCTTTTCTTGTGTCAAGCTCGTTTAAAAAATGAAAAAAGCTTCTACGAGGACAGTTCTTTTCCTGTGTCAACCTCATTAAAAAATGAATCAGTAGGTAGATTGTAGAGAGTAGATTGGTAGATTAGAAATAAGTAGTTTCTGAGGATAGTTCCTTTTACTGTGTCAACCTCGTTAAAAAATGAAACATGTTGCCATGAGCATAGTTCTTTTCCTGTGTCAAGCTCGTTAAAAAATGAAACAAATCCTCCCCTAATTGAGTCGAGTCTTTGACTAGATCTCATAAATGTTAAGTCGTATATTTAGGTTAGTTTTTAGGTCGGGTCTTTCATATGATCTCGTAAATGAACCTTCATTCCATCAAGCTATTAATTACCATCTGTGTACTTAGTTGAATGAAATGAAGCTGGGGGGGCATGCGCTCTAGCAGTTACGCTTAGGGGGCATCAAGCACAGTTTTCTCTCTGTTTCAAGCTTGTGTAAAAATGAAACCTATCTTGAGTCAATTTCGGTTATTTTCAAGACTCGTTAAACTCATGAAAATCCCGAGATCATTTTTGCTATTTTTCATTCTCGTAAAACATATAAAAATGCCGAGTTCTTTCCGTCTTTTCCTGCTCGTAAATTAAATTGAAATTCGGCCATAGGAGTACATTTTTATCCCTTTTTCGAACTCGTTAAAACTTACGAAAAAGTGAAAACCATGAGTACATTTTTATCCCTTTTTCGAACTCGTTAAAACTTACCGAAAAAGCAAAACTATGGAGTTCTCTTTTAAGCCCTTTTCAGACTCTCTAAGTATGAAAAGATTGCCGAGTACTTGATTGTTCGAACTCGTTAAAGTAAATGAACAATCGTCCCTTCAGTATAAGTTTACCCCTTTTACGGACTGAAATGGACTATTTACGAAAAAGGTATACGTTGACTAATTACGGTCAATAGAGTTCTCTCCCGCATTATTTTATCCTTTTTCGGGCTCGAGAGACTAAATTTACGAAAAAGTACACCCATGGAGTTTTCTTAAGTTTTTCTTCTGACTCCCTAAAACTAAAAAACACCGAGTTTCTCCTATACTGGACTCGTTAAAACTTAACAGTAAAGGACCTGTTTAATTTTCAACAGGAACGAACCACTCCTTCTTAGGGTTCAAATTTTAAACTAAGTTGGACTCATCCGAAGGATGAGCTTATAAACAAGCAAATGTTATCCTCCTCAAGCTTGTCAAAAATAAAGAGGTACTTGCCAGAAATGGTGAGGGAAAAGAGAGAAAAACGAACCTGTTTGTTACATTTTGATTATTCAGAAAACCGTTAACCACTCTTGAACACGACACTTTTTTGTTCACCTGGGTTGGGAAAATCCTTTGCCTAACAGTTAATCAAACCATATTGAAAGTCTTCAACCGGTTTCTGGGTATTAGCTTTGGGTCAATTGTCACCAAGCCATCTGCAGTGTCGTTATGTGTTCAAGAGGACAGTTCAAGTAAACCATTCATCTGCAAAATATTTGTCATCCATTTTGACCATCCCTGAGTCAGTCCTTGCCGATATATTTTCAAAACTTGATCTATGATTTCGTGTTGTGGGCTTGCCTATGACGGATTACTTTCTATCGACGATAACTCATTATCTAGGAAGTTGATCTAGAAATCGTCAGTACCTTGAAATCTGCATGCCTCAATGGCAGGTTTCTCGCCTTCGACGACAGGTTGCATCATTGACCTTCGATCGAATGATTTCGTGAGATGTTCGACTTCAACTCATTCATTCACATTTCATGGATTGTACTGAGTACTTTGAGAGCCATTGACATTACTGGTGGTTTCTCTCACACTTGTTAACAGTTTACATCATTGACTGGTAATCAAGTGGTTTCTACCATGTTCAACTTCAACACATTTAATCACATGGATAGAATCGTACTAGTTCGAGATGCGGAAATCAAGACCCTGGATCTAGTTTCCACCATCCAGGCTGCGAGGAATTTTTTTATCATTCATATAGTGGACTATTCATAAACAGATGGTTGTGTCCATACTGTGTCTACGTATGTCTATACTGTGATGTATTCAAAATCATTCCTGTATCAGAACAATTTAAGTTAGTTGTAGATAGTTTTGATCTGAGCATGAGAATGCCTACCTCAGCGATGATATGATTACATATATATATATTTTGCATTGAATGTTTTTACAGGTTCCGACTGGGGTGTCCACAGGATGATCCTTGAAATGATAAAGTACTTCACTCTTCATATATGACATACTTCATCTTCATCTATTTCAGACTTCGCACTTTAGGGGGCAATCTGTTACACTAAAAAATGTCACCCTAACATTTTGCTGACTGCATGAGCTTATTAACACTCATACATGCCTCCTTTGCAAGTCTTATAACCTTTGTTCCTCATTCCAAGCCTCAGAACTGGAAGAAAAACCCTAAAAATCTCTGAAACTCAGGGTACGCAGGTAACATGAGATCTTCTTGCGTTTTTAGCTAGGGTACGCAGGTAATTTGAAGAGAAAATGCGTTCTAGAACACATTTTTCCGGTGTAATGCGTGCGGTACCCCTGTAAAGTCAAAAAAGCGCGAAATTAAACTGAAAAAGTTGAATTTTGGTCAATTCTAGAAGGTTATGGATGAGATTTTTTGGGGATGAGTACGCTTTAGTAAGGTGCATGTATGCCACACCTTAAGGAACTAATCCCTTGATGTGAGGAGCCTATCCCTTTGAAGGAGGATTCTATCCCTTTAAAGGTGGAATCCTAACCTCCTCATCTGCTCTATAAAAGGAGGCATTGGGTAGCCTTTTGGGTTAAGTTCAAGAAGTTAAGTTGAGAGTTAAACTAATGGAGGATTGAAGAATATTTTGATGGGTAAAATATTTGAGTTGAAGTGCTGTTGAGATTTAGATTTCCTTCTGCTGAGCTTTTGAGAGGAAAGATCACATACCTCTTTGTGCTCCTGGAGGAAGAGTGTAAGACTTATCAAAGTAGAGGAGATTCCTGCTTCGGACCCCGGGAAGGCCTTTCGAACATCAAGGCAAAGGTTGTAAGGTTCTTCTGTACATTTTAAGATTAATACAATCAAGTTCTGTTTTTCTCAATAAATTGTCGTTCGATTGTTTATTTCAATAAGCTGTCGTTTGATCATTTATTTCATAGATTCCTTGATCACTATGATAGGTATGTTTTATGATTATTTGTTATATAGGTGCTATTGATATTTTCTTGTTTTTGATTGCAGATCAACAAAAGATGATACTTTCTTGTGACAAAAGGGCCCTTCTTGCGACGAAGGATTATTGATGCAACGAAAGCACTGCGACCACAAATAAGCATTTGGATCTAAGGTAGGATCGACACCTTCATAACATTTATTTGTAAAATGAATATACTTAGAGAAAGACAAACTTAGTTGTTCGTTTGTTGCTAGATTGTCTTCTGACACTAGGGAGATCGGTCTTGTCTGCAGGAACGATTTATCCGCCCAACACCACCTATGAAGGGATAGAATCCTCCTTCAAAGGGATAGGCTCCTCACATCAAGGGGTTAGCTCCTTAAGGTGTGGGATGCATGAACCTTAATAGAGTGTACTCAGCCCCAAAAAATCTCATCCAAAAGCTTCTAGAATTGACCAAAAATCAGCTTTTTAACTTTAATTCTCGCCCTTTTGACTTCGACAGGGGGTACACAGACATTACATAGAGAAACTGCGTTCTGGAATGAATTTTTTCTTCACATTACCTACGTACCCTAGCCAGGAACATAGGTAAGCTTCACATTACCTGCGTACCCAGGGTTTTGGAGCTTTTTAGGGTTTTTTCTCCTGTTTTAGGGCTTGACATGAGGAGTAGAGGTTGTAAGACTTGCAGAGGAGGTAAGTATGAATGAAAATGAGCTCATACGGTCAGTAGAATGTCAAGGTGACAGTTTTTAGTGCAACACAACCATTGGTAGATGAATTAAAGGAATTATGGGATGGGATAAATGTATACGATGTATCAAAACCCATCGTATCAAAGAGGAGTTTTGTGTTGTATGGAATATGTGCTTACACGACAAATGATTATGCAGGCTTAGGAGTTTGCTCTGGTAAATTACATGCTTATTGATTTGTTTATATATGTAACAATATTCTTTTTCATATTAGTTACTTAATTTGTTTTAATTGTTCTGATCTTCATGATATTCTTTAACATGCCATGCATATAAAATGTATACAATAATCTTGCAGGTCTTGTAACAAAAGGGTATTTTGGATGTAAATTTTGTGGACCTTCTCTGGAATCTATATGGTCCAACGACCTACGAAAGCCAGTGTATGACTTCTCCAGGGTATTCCTCCCAGAAGAACACCCTTACAAAAGAGCATCATCCGCTTTCAATGGTAAACGAGAGAGAACCCAAAGGCCTCCAATAATGACACCAACTGAATGGCTTAGAGCATATGAGAGAGAGAAGGAGAAGGAGTTCATAGAAATATTTGATTCAAATTTGGAGCCTATGTTAAATGATCCAAAATTATTCGACACCTATGTTGAGAAATTTCGCATTGGGATGAAAAGGAAATCTATCCTTTATAACATCCCATATTGGGAGTATATTAAGATTACCCACTTATTAGATCCCGTGCAAATATTTAAAAATGTTTCATATTCTTTATGGAGGCACATATCACCAAAACAAAGTGACATAATTGTTGTCAGGAAAGATCTTATTACTTCAAAAACTAAAAAGAAATATTGGCCATGATGATTAGAATGTACAGGATCAAAGGTAGGCGTTGGTCCCTCTAATTCATGGTATTTAAAAGAAGGTGATGTCCCATAGATTTTAAAAAAAGATGATCTTTCTTTGGCAATGGAATTTATAATGGGTGTGAGGGTGCCATATTCATACGGATCTTCACTACGACGCTGCTTCACCATGGATGATCATTTGTCAAGGCTAAAATCGCATGACCATTTGAATCTTCTAAGAGTATGCATAATGTCAAAATTATGATTTTATTACTTGTTATATTAATAAATTTTATCCCATGTAGGAATCATAAAACATAACTAATTTTGTATCTTATTTCATGTGTTTATAACTTCGCAGTGTCATTCTCTTTTGTTCGTGTGTGGGTGTGTGAAACATCAATTCCCCCAAGACCTAGGATGTGCAATATCTAAATTATCTAGACTTGTACGTTGGATCACATCAAAGGAGATTGATGTGGCTAGCATTCCATGGTGGCGTCAAGAGATAGTTGAGATTGTTTGTATGTTTTAGAAGGAACTGCCGATGAGTTTCATGGACTTGCAGATTCATCTTCTAATCCACCTAGTAGATTGGGTTGAATTAGTTCGGGTGGTTTCTTGTCATTGGATGTTCTTCCTAGAGAAGTACATGAAGAAATAGAAAGGTTTTGTTCGACAAAGGGAAAAACATAAGGGGTCTATGGCAGAGGGGTACATATCGCATGAGCCTTTCTATTATTCCAATGAGTATATCAAGAAGATTGCCAATAGACTAGGTGTGGTGATTTGGGACGATGAAAGGGATGAAGACAAAAGAGAAGGGGAGTTGCTCCAAACGAATGGAAAAAGGCACTTGATAAAGAGTAAGCGACTTATAATTTTTCAAATTTACATAAATTAAATATTAATGTTTAACTTTGATATAGTGTATATTTTAATCTCATATGTACTATATGTCGGTTTTATTTCATCAACGAATGCAGAAATTGCAGCAATCAATAAATTCGCTCTTTGTAATTCCGAAGAGACACAATCGTGGGTCGCATTGTATGAACAAAAGAGGATGAAATGGGATAGTGACAGGAAAGAAGTCAGACTTTTAAATGGTAGAAGTGTGCCTTATCCTGATCATTTAAAAGGAAACATGCCAAAAATATGTCTCGACAGTTGGGTTACTGACCAAGTCAGAGAGAAATACGGTGCAACCAGTCGTTACCCGTGTGCTAAAGAGGATGCACTAAACGTAGGGATTGGGTGCACCCACTTGGTAATAATCTATTTATGTACATTTGAAACTTAATAATGCACATTTTAAATGTAATTACATCTATATTTCATATTTTAAGTATTGGGTTATTATAAGACACGTGACACTATGATTTTTTAACCTTTTTATAGGTGCATTTGTTCCCATGTATGTGGGTATGTGGACACCATTTTCTCACAAAAAATGTCGATGATGGACACATGACACAAGATTGTGGAGTGGAATTCGAGTTCAATCAATCTTGTCGATCTACCCCTATGACCAAAACCTAGTACGAGGGATGCTAGGTCACATCGAAAATATACAAGAGATCATTGAAGTGGATTTATCTTCTTTCCAATGAGTTAATTTGAGGTTCAAGTGGTGGGACACCTTTGAACGGAACAATGTAGAGGAAGATTGTGATAGTAGGTTTATATGTATCAACTCTAGAAAGATGTGGGATGAAGCTAAGGAGCCCTATGTTTTCCCCAAACACTGGAACTATGTGTTTTTTTACCCAGATGTGTTGGATAGGGATTGGTGGTTCGTATTGAGACATGACCCTAGACCAAAACATTATTTTGAGAACAATAGTGTTATCATGCCAAGTGAGCTGGAAGATAATCAGGGTGATCATGAGAACCAAGGGTGATATGGTACATGTGTTATTTCATCATTTATACTTTTTAAGATGGGTTTTTACAAAGAAGAGGACTTAATTACCTTATAACTAAGACTTGTTTTTTCAAAACATTATAATATGTATTTTAAATTAATTTGTAATTTTCATTGTGTTAATGTTAAAATCATTTCACTTGATAATTTTCAAATTATGTTGATCTAAAAAACAATGGCGTATTGTATAAAGTTCTTTTTTTTTGTATGTAAGATCATAATAAAATAATGATAATTCTAAAGTACACGAATTTATTTGCATTATTTTCTAAACTTTATTATGTTACAAAAGTTCATATTATTCTAGATTTGTTATTTTACAATTATTTACAATTTTACATATTTACAAATTTAAAATTTTTAATAAAATCATTTCACATTAATACAATTAAAATTTTGACATTAATACAATTAAAATTTTACAAATATTTTACATACAATTGCAATTTAAATTAGAATTAGAATTAGAATTAGAATTACAATTTTACAATTTCACATACAACTACAATTAAAATTACAATTACAATATTTACAATTACAATTTTAGAATTTTACATACAATTACAATTACAATTACGATTTTACAATTACAATCATTTCACATTAATACAATGAAAATTTATAAATATTTTATAGGCAATTAGAAATAGAATTACGATTACAATTTTCCATTTACAATTACAATTATACAATTTCACATACAATTACAATTAAAATTACAATTACAATATTTACAATTACAATTTTAAAATTTTACATGCAATTACAATTACAATTACAATTTTACAATTATAATCAATTCACATTAATACAATGAAAATTTATAAATATTTTACAGACAATTAGAATTAGAATTACAATTTTACAATTTCACATACAATTACAATTAAAATTAAAATTACAATTACAATTACAATTTTAGAATTTTACAATTACAACTAAAATTACAATTACAATCATTTCACAATAAATTAAATATTACAATTACAATTAAAATTTTACAAATATTTTACATACAATTACAATTACAATCACGACATAATATTTAATAATATCATGATCTAATATTAAAAACAAACATCATGATCATGATAACCATCATACAAACATCATATTTGACTAAAAAACACATTCAAATTTGCTAACATCATCTAATAATCTTGATCATGATCACCTAACAAAACACAAGAATTCTATAACATCATCACAACACAAACATCAAATATACATCTCATGTCAAATAACTGCTATCACATACACATCTATCTGCAACCTGAACATTAAATGAACATATCTAAAATGACATAACAATATACACGTCATGATGATCACCAACATGTAAATTAAGTACAACTGCAACATGAACATAAAATACATGAACCACACACACACACACACACACACACACACATATATGTATGTATAATGTAAAAAATATACAACTCTAATATAAATGTCAAATATCCGATCGTGGTATATCAATACTAGTACTAGTCGAGGCCTGCTCAATCAATGGTGTAGCCTCGACAAGATTAGATAGTTGTTGATCATCACGTGCGTGCTGATCTGGACGTGCCTCATGTTGATCAGTATCAACTGTCTGCTCATGATCATGACTGCTAGATGTTGTAGGCTTCTAATGATGACTCGACGTAGATGGTCAAGCCTGCTCATGATCATGACTACTCGATGTTGTAGGCTGCTCATGATGACTTGATGTGGATGGTCCAGCCTGCTCATGATCATGATTATTGGTCAATGTTGTCGGCTACTCATTTGCAGCACAAGGTGAACGATGATCACTCCCCTGATCATGATCATTAGATGATGCGTCGCTTCTCAACTGTCAATGTACTGCGTCTCGACCACGCCTAAGTCGAAGGGCCCTCCTCAACCATGCCACTAAGCTGGTAGCTCGTACAACATGCCACATCAGGGTCAAAATTTCACGTGGCATGCCTCTCCACATCGATTTCATCCTATCATCAGCATGTATCTCTCTGATAGTGGTTGGCTTGCATCCCTCCTCTATAAGTAGTCGACAGAGTTGGTCGCCCAACTCGATCCTAAATCTAGTGTCAGGCCTACACCTCACACCAGCCGGTACCTGGACATGATCATAAGTACTGAGTATGTCTACACCAACCTGATCCTCTGCATCTGCCATCTCCTAATCATCATTACGATCTACACCTGGATCATTTGGTGTCGTGGGAATCTCATCGTCCTCAAATGACCCAATATCTACAAAATATATATAAGTACACAACAATAATTAGAAAATTTCATTAAAAAGTTTAATAAAAACAAGTTAAAGAACATGTTAGAATAGATTTAAATAAAACAGTAATATTACTTCTATCATCCGGTGCCTCATCATCTATGAAGAGGATGTTAGCACACCCTCACCAATCCAAATAAGCATATGGATAGGGGACCAGAATGAAGGCATGATCATCAACACTGGCTAGAAACACCAGTGCATTATGCGAAATACTCACATAAAAGTTTGACTCACCCCTCTTGGGAATCATCTGTCCCCACATATGCATCCATACATGCAACATTGGCCTATGAGGCTGCGAAACAAAAGTAGGCCTCATGTATGGAAACCTCTCAAAAAATAAACAAAATTTCTCTAAAGAAAAAGGGAATTTCACCCTCCCTTATGCCTGATCACGACATCTATCTAAAGTTGTACAAAACTGCCGTAAAAAAAATCGCAGACCACCTCAAAACTCGTTGCGCCTGTAATAAAGAATCAACATAAAATAAAAATCGGAAACTAATTCTTTTCCCATCACTTGTATGGTGTGAAATGGTCGAAATCAGTAGTGAGAGGCACTTAACCTCCTCTCCACCAAATGAAGCAATACTTAACTGACCACCGGAGACCTGAAAAATCTATAGGAGATAGTCTATCGGTGCTAATGTATCTCTGGGATTACACCAAATGACTCCCTAATACATAGCGGACGGGGATCTCTTGGAATGAGGGAAAATCATGCTCTCTCGTCGATAGACGAGTAATAAAATATATGTCCTCCTCAGTGGGTGCATACCACTAGTTAGGACCAACCCAGAAAGCCTATCGGTGGACATTCTACCTAAAGATAAGTTGTCGCAATAACCCACCATGTCACTTCAGGGATGCAGCCTCATAGAACTTGAGGAAGCCTACCTCCCTTAGGATTACCTCGGTGGCTACCGTAATAGGATGAGGATACATATCTCTCTCCCTCTCTCGTGCCTCCCACAGCTAAACCATGTTATACTAGTTTGCCATATGTTCCTATTGTTTCCTCTTTTATCTCCTTTGAAATCGTTGAATGATTCACATATTAAATACATTTTTTTTTATTAAATGAGACATGTATATATAAATATATATATATATATATATATATATATATATATATATATATATATATATATATATATATATATATATAATTTATTTTGAAAAAAAAAAATAGTCGGTTCACCCAAAAAAACAGTCATGCACTGGTATCGATGCATCTGTTTTTATCGCGCACTCGCCTGGAAATTTTCAGCTCACCAAAAATCATGACCTGTACTTTTTCAAGTGGTGCGTTGACTAAAATATCCATCTCAGGGTGGATAATTTTGTCAACACACCGTGAAACATCAGTTAATGGTCAGTGGTGCAGTCATTTAACTGATTTCACCATTGATTATGTACAAATTCGGGAAGCCGGTGTGCAGACCAAACTACTCGCCCCGGGGAAGATAGTTTCATCAGTGCACCACACTCCTGGCATCATTACATGGTAAACGGTGTGGTGGTGTAACCGACTGCACCATTGACTATGTACCAGTATCGGGAGGGTGGTGCACTGACCAAATTATGCACCCCAAGGTGTATAGTTTAGTCAATGCACTACTCTCCTGACATCAATACATGGTCAACAATGCGGTCATTTACATGACTGCACCGTTGAATATTTCCATGTTTAGGATGGTGGCATGTTGACCAAAACATCCGCCCCGGGGCGCATATTTTGGTTAATGCACCGCCCTCCTAAACTTGGACATAGTTAATGGTGCGGTTGGGTAACCGAACACACCGCAATTTATGTATTTTTTAAACAAAACAGTGCACCGTTTCGGTACCGCACCAGAATCAGTCCTGATACCATTAGCACTAGTCACTGCGTGGCCTATAAATTTATAGGCAGCATCGCTAACCAGTGCGAGCCCAACAGCTCAAGCGCACCGTGCGAGAATTTTTTTTTTTTTTAAATGGTGAATTTTAAGTTTTTTTACAAAACTAATCCACTAAAAAGTTTAATTATGGAGAAACAAGTAAAATACCCTTACATTTCAGCATTGAGGGGGCATATTTACTATAGAATTTGCATAAATAAATTTTCCCATCGTTTTCCAAAATTCAAAATTAAGATGGTGGGAAATGGATGGCAGAAGTGTGTGAAATGGGAGAACCGATGGCATGGTGCCTCACATAAGGGAAACACGCACTGATGCTTGGGAGCTCTAAAGCACTGAAGAAGTGAAAAATGCAAATTTTTGGCCGTAATTTTTTCTTTTATTTAACCTTGTTCCGGTGCGCGGTTTTTTGAGGCGAACTAGGCAGTTTCTTCCAACCGCCTCAGGTTGTTTCAGCTTTGGCGCGACATTTTAGGATGCCCCGAGGCTAAATCTGTGTAGAGAACTGGTGTGCTACATTAATTAGACACACCGCGCAGTTTTTTACGAAGAGAACAGTGTCTCGGTCTTCCAATTTGTAGTATGCACCAGTGGATTTTTAGTGGACTCACCGCTACGGTGTAGGATGAGAAACATACCAGACAAAAAACATCCGCAAAAACCTCCACCCTCCAACATCCTTTAGAAATATCCACTGGAAATGGATATCTGGGCTATTTTTATAAGGGGCTCCATAAAAACATCCTCTAGAGGGTCTTTTCCTTGTAGTGTATTGTGCCCCATAGAAGCCCACTATTGTTATTATTGTGCCCTTATATTGTTATAGTTATGCCGACTATGGTTATATTGTGACCCATTGGACTCCTATATATAGAAAGGATGATTTTTCATTTGTATCATCTAAGAATTTTTCATTTATGTAATGTAAAGAAGTTTTCCCCCTCAAAGTGGCTAAATTCTAAGGCGTTGATCTCTCTTTTCTTCTATTTTGGGAGTTGGTTTCATAACAGTTAGTATGAAAATTTTTATTACCTGTACCAAAAATTCTTCACTTAATCTATTGGTGACATGCGACCTTAACAACAAAAGATGTATGTATATGCTTCATATTTACAATACAAAACAAAAAGAAACCTTAAAACATAATAGCTATTGCAAAACAAAATCATATAATAGAAAAAATTTGAGTGTAATAACCCAATGTAGTACTTAGTCAAATAATAATTTTAAGAAAACACCCAAATAATAATTTTAAGAAAACACCTAGTTAATGGTGCGGTTGGGTAACCGAACACACCGCAATTTATGTATTTTTTAAACAAAACAGTGCACCGTTTCGGTACCGCACCAGAACCGGTCCTGATACCATTAGCACTAGTCACTATGTGGCCTATAAATTTACAGGCAGCACCGCTAACCAGTGCGAGCCCAACAGCTCAAGCGCACCGTGCGAGATTTTTTTTTTTTTTTTAAATGGTGAATTTTAAGATTTTTTACAAAACTAATCCACTAAAAAGTTTAATTATGGAGAAACAAGTAAAATACCTATACATTTCAGCATCGAGGGGGCATATTTAATATAGAATTTGCATAAATAAAATTTCCCATCGTTTTCCAAAATTCAAAATTGAGATGGTGGGCAATGGATGGTAGAAGTGTGTGAAATGGGAGAACCGATGGCATGGCGCCTCACATAAGGGAAACACGCACTGGTGCTTGGGAGCTCTAGAGCACTGAAGAAGTGAAAAATGCAGATTTTTGGCCGTAATTTTTTCTTTTATTTAACCCTGTTCCGGTGCGCGGTTTTTTGAGGCGAACCAGGCGGTTTCTTCCAACTGCCTCGGGTTTTTTCAGCTTTGGCGCGACATTTTAGGATGCCCCGAGGCTAAATCTGTGTAGAGAACTGGTGTGCTACATTAATTAGACACACTGCACAGTTTTTTACGAAGAGAACGGTGTCTCGGTCTTCCAATTTGTAGTATGCACCAGTGGATTTTTAGTGGACTCACCGCTACGGTGTAGGATGAGAAACATACCAGACAAAAAACATCCGCAAAAACCTCCACCCTCCAACATCCTTTAGAAACATCCACTGGAAATGGATATCTGGGCTATTTTTATAAGGGGCTCCATAAAAACATCCTCTAGAGGGTCTTTTCCTTGTAGTGTATTGTGCCCCATAGGGGCCCACTATTGTTATTATTGTGCCCTTATATTGTTATAGTTATGTTGACTATGGTTATATTGTGACCCATTGGACTCCTATATATAGAAAGGATGATTTTTCATTTGTATCATCTAAGAATTTTTCATTTAGGTAATGTAAAGGAGTTTTCCCCCTCAAAGTGGCTAAATTCTAAGGCGTTGATCTCTCTTTTCTTCTATTTTGGGAGTTGGTTTCATAACAGTTAGTATGAAAATTTTTATTACCTATACCAAAAATTCTTCACTTAATCTATTAGTGACATGCGACCTTAACAACAAAAGATGTATACATATGCTTCATATTTACAATACAAAACAAAGAGAAACCTTAAAACATAATAGCTATTGCAAAACAAAATCATATAATAGAAAAAATTTGAGTGTAATAACCCAACGTAGTACTTACTCAAATAATAATTTTCAGAAAACACCTAGTGAGAATACATTACAACATGGTTTGGTAGTTCACCCTCCACAGGATGAGTCCTTTTATTGTCCTTGTGCTTTAGTTGTGTGCTTCTCTGTCAACTTACAATGGGAAAAAAACGCAATTGGATTGAACTCGAGGAGGAACTAAAATACAATGAGACAATAGTGGTGACGATGAAAATGGTCATGGTAAAGAATAAACAAAAAGCCCTCTATTTATAACAAAGTATTGAGCAAAGCTGGGAAATAGAAAATAATAAAATATTATTGAATAAATCAAAATCTATCTGCTGTGGATAATTTACTATGTTTTTTTGAGAGGGAAAATATATTCAAAACGGTCAAATATATTTATTTAGAAATTGGTTGAAGTAATCAACAAATAAGAATGATTTATTAATCAATTTGTGAGAATTAGGAAACAAATAATTATGGTTTTCAAGCTTTTGTGGTTATCATTAATTGAATAAATCTATGGATTATCCATAGTGTTATAAAACAATGGTCAACGTTTCAAATCCCAATGGGGATCCATTCACATCTTGTCCTGAAGATGGATCCCCGTTGGGATTCGAAACGTCGACCATTGTATTATAGCACTATGGATAATCAAGAGATTTCTTCAATTAAAGAAATAATTATTAAATGGTGGTTTAATAATTATATCATAAGGAAAATAAGGAATATAAAATAAATAATGGTTTATTTAACTATTCCAAGGTGATTAAGTAAAATATAATTAATAAATAATTCTCAAATAATGATTTAATAATTATTTCTAGAAAGAATTAAATAAATAAATAAATATTTAATTATTCTCATGGGGTTTTTTTGTATTTTAATGATAAATAATTTATAAAAATGATTTACTAAATTATTTCCTATGGTGAAAGTGGGTTTTACTATGGTAATACTAATCCTACATGTTGTATTTCGATTCACTTAGTAGGAAATGGCTAGATGAACATTTTTAGGGTGATGACAGATTTCCCCCAATATAAGAGTGTGACGAGAAAATCGTATGGCCGAAATACATTGTAGATTTCACTTTCATGGGACATCGAAGGGAAGTCATATATATATATATATATCCCTTACCTTACTTCAGTTCTCTCTCTCTCTCTCTCTCTCTCTCTTTATATATATATATATATATATATATATAGAGAGAGAGAGAGAGAGAGAGAGAACTGAAGTAAGGTAAGGGAGGACTGAGGATGAAGGGTGTGAGACCTACTTAGCTCATAAAAGTCTCCTTTTATTGGTAAGCACATAATCTCAAATGAGGCGAAGAAGGAATGCCCACACCCACCAAAATAATTGAGTACAAATAATAATAACGTGGATAACCATGTGGGTTTGAGCAGCAAAGTACATGATACATGATATGTTGGAATCAATTGGGTAAAAAAATGGTACAATGATATAGTGAGTCCCATATACATAATGTGCTTGGAAGATATATAGGTCATGACTGGATATAATAACATGTGTTGATATAAGTAGATGAGACATAATTCCCCCCAAAACTGATAGGAAGCGGAAGATCACAATCAAAGAATATTCATTGAACAAGAAATGGCTTGAATATATGAATGGACTATATAAAGAAACATGCATGTTGTAAACTCTACAAGTGGCATAAAATGAGCTTGTAAAATATATGGAACTGCATATGAGAATGGATCATGAGCTATTGGCATTTGGGCATGTGCGGAGATACTTGAAGGGCCACCCCCTCATAAGGTCTAGAACATCTCACACACACCCAAGGAATGTTGGTGCAATCTGCTAGAGCATTGGACCATCAAGTGTACAATTATCAATCGTGGTAATGAGATGGATTCGAGCTCATGAGAACCAACTAAGGAAAATGGAAATGATGATTCCCTTTTCTTGATTCAATGCACTCAACAATGATGAAAGTTGGAACCAAGGTACACCTCCATTTATACCTCTCAACTAGAATTAATTTTTTGAAATTGATAGAAAAGGGCCCGCCAAAGTTGAAGGAATAAGGAGTCCTCAACAAAGGCATGAGGATATTAGTAATGTGAGTGATATAATGACACTAGGAATGAAGACCAAGGAATGAGATAAGTGGTGAGCTTACTACTTCCCTATTCAGATCATAATAGGCATGGTTGACCTAGCAATGACTAACTTAATTCTAAAGGGGATGGTTAATTACTTAGACAAAGGATTTTCAATAATAGATTAGTATGACTAAAGGAAAAATATGAGAAAAATGGGATGAATGTGATGCAAATATGAATGGTGTACATTAATAGGACTCAGTGGGACTCATAAAAAAAATCCATAGATGCAGGGGGGCTCATCTCTAATTCTCTGAACAAAGGTGACTCGGTGATGCTTCCACATGGGAGAGGCCCAAAGGGGACCATAAAAACATGAATAAATAATGGTTACTCATAAAGAAACTCAACACATAAGTCAACAAGTGAAAAGGAAAAGTGGTACCAAAGTACTTGTGAATCATATGAAGAGATTCGGTTTTGATGGGTGGAAAAGTGAGACCTCATGGAAAAAGTGGCAAAGTGAGACCTCATGGAAAAAGTGGCAAAGTGAGACCTCATGGAAAAATGGTTTCTTGGTGAAGTTTATAATTACCATAAACAAAGAGAAAACCATTATATATTTCAGTGAGATATTTCCAATGGTGCATCCATTTTTTTAAACCGAACTATGGTTTTCTCATAATGGTCAACAAAAAAACTACAATTTTCCCATAAAAGGGATTGTTTTCCCCAAATAAAATTTATTTTCATAGTGAGTAGTTGGAGAATTTGGAGAGGAGGAGAAGGCCCTAAATCTTAGAAGTCTCATAGCGAGAAAACCAATCGTCGGATTGTAGATCTGTGACTTTCAGGTAGGTGGGCTTAATTGTCTATAAATGCCCTTAATACTTCTTGGAAGGATGGTTCCGGTTGAGGAAATACAAATGAGGGAATGAAATAATAGAGGAGGTCTAGGACCATCCTTACCCATCGAGTCAAACATGGGACTAGGTGGAAAATGTGGTATGACATAGAGTAGGATATTTGGAGATATGATATTAACAATCTAAGATATGTGATGTGGATATGGCTCGCCAGAGAGGACGGTAGAAAAAATTATCCTAGGAATTAAAGGATAATAAACCATACCTAGATCTTCAGGGTCTAGGCCAAGACTTATGTTAATCTATTGAGAAGGTGTTCAAGGGTTATATCATTCCTAGAAGTATTAGATACTTCCCCCCAGTATATGATGATGAAGGGTTCTCATCATGTGGGAATGATTTACCCTAGGTAAATGAGTTTGTGGAGCAGAATTTTTTTGCAAGTGCTAAAAAGAGGGATTTGAGCATTCAAACATACTAGCATGAGATCCTTAAGAGGGGGATGACTAGATGTATGGGCATATATTCCCCCCATTTTTGTATGTATGGATGTATCATGCTATGGAAATGCTCAATGCATTTGGAATAATTCTTTCTAAAAACATTATGATGATGTGGTTCATCGTTTTTTGTTTATGGTTGCCTTCATATGGAAAGAATGTATGATGAGTGCAGTATGAGAAAGGAAATGGTGGATTACCAATCTCACATGGAATTTCATATATGAATCAAATGTACTGAATTTCTAGGTTCAAATACATGGTGTCACCATACCATAGATTCACTTTGGATATAATGAATCGATGCTGACCTAGACAACACATAGGTTGATAAAAAGCAATGCCTAAGGGACTGGGTTGTTGATGTAAGATGGAGGAATAATTAAACGGATCATTCGTAGGTTGATATTGATTAATATGGGACTCTATAGGCTCTTTGAAATTTGGAAGAATAGTGGTACTAGAGTCATCACAACCATATGCACTAGAAGGATTTCAAAGAATTTCTTCTCATGGAATCTAAAAAATGGATGCCCCCTTACGAAAACATTCAAGAGAAATGTAATGGAAAAAATTTTGATGTGGTTCAACATTATGGGTTTGAAGTAAGGGGTTGTGGAACCAATCATCATCATGGGATATAAGGTTCACATGTGCATCATCATAAATTTTGGAAGGATGACAAGTGGATTCAAGGTCCACTGATCTTGAGGCCGAAGTGTCCTCCTCCAAAGGTTCGAAAGAAGAAAAATATGAAAATTATAAAGATTATGAATATATCAATCCCATAGATGAATAAAGGAAAAAAATATTGGCAGAACTCTCCATGACTCAACATCACGAGGGAGAATCATGATGGTGGGCTGAGAAACCTCCTCTCCTAATGAAGCATTGGGGCCAAGACCTACAAGTAGAGGGGAAATGGAATAATTATGAGAAACATATAACTTGTGACTCAATTGAAGTGTATCAGAAAAATATTTGGGATGGGGATAATTATGTGAATAATGTTCGTAATTATCACACAAAGAAAAAGGGTGATTTGTGCATACGTTTTTGTTCGTCTTGGTGGACTCAGGTAAGGTAACATGGACCTCAATAATCTTAGGGTTAGGAAAAGTATCAAAGGCCACATTCTTAATATGAGGGAGCTTAGGAGAATTATTGGTGGCATTCCCAACAACATCAAACAAAGCACATGGATGATAAGGCTTTGGAGGTTTAATAGTGGTGGGAGTTTCTTGGGGTACCTTATCTGCGATTCCATTTTTCTAGGCTTTTACTCCCTCACCAGATTCTTTCAAAACATGAGTAGCTTTCTATTGAGTTTGAGGTGGAACTAAAGTAAAGGAAGGGGATGAAACAATAGGTTAAACTAGAGTCAAAGTTTTGTAAGGTTTTATTTTTTCGGGAGGAGTGTTTCCAAGAGAATCAGTGCACCAGATGGGGATTCCCAAGGTGATGTTAGGAAGACTCAACGTGACCAGTATAGAACTAGAAAATATTACCAGTGATGGGGAAAAAAATGGTATATGACTAGAGGGATAATGAATTGGAGGAACTACTCCTGGGTGGGAAATAATTGGGGGAATTGTTCCTGGTTGGAAAGGATCAGGAGAGATACTAGTAAGAGGAAACTATCTTGGAGGAAATGCACATGAAGGATGAGTTTATTCTTGAGCAGGAGGTTGCAAAGGATATGTATTTGAGAAGGTGTACCAAACCGATTGCCTACGGTTCGTGACGATTGAAGCATGAAAAAAATAGAATATATGTGTCCATAAGGAGTAGGCGGTGAGCCATAATAAGCCCCAAATAGTTTTGAAACTTTATAGACTCCAAGGGAAGCATAGGTAAAGGAGGAAGTGGTATAATTGCCAGTAATTGATGAAATAAGTGTTTTAGGAGAGGTCTAAGACTAAGGGTCATAGTAATTCAACTGGTTGATAGTGAAAATATTTCAATTATGAGGGTGGAAAATGTTGTGAAAGATAGAGGATGAGGCAACTGACATGGCATATGTGTAACTACAACCCAAAAATATGTTATAATCTAAAGGGGAATTAATGACTTGAATGAAAATTAATAACTTCTTTCTAGAAACAATAATGGGGAAGTTGCAATATAAACTAAGGGGATACAAGGGGTGATCGTCACAAGTATGAAGAGTGATAATGGATGGTGATAAGTTAGGTGAAACAAGTTGCTTCCAAATAGTAGTAGTCATCACACAGGTGGAGGTTACTTCAACTATTATACACCATTTAATAGTAGTGTTTTTCATGGAGACTGGTATTTGAAAATAAATAGATGAAGGAATGGGGCAATGTTTCTCTTTATAAACATCCAAGACAATCAAACAATCGCTAGAGGGATCCATGGTTCCAAAGAATATAGTAGATATTTTTCATTGGGATGGGCACATTTAAAGGACTTCGAGTGTTGACATGGAAGTTGGAAATTGTGCCAAGTCATCTACTATATTATAGGTATTAGCAGCCTTATAAGAAGAAAAATTTCTACGTAATGGACCCTTGGTGATATTGGGGTGAAACTATACCTTAATTTGAGGGACATGTAAGGTACCATTTGATGATCATGGGGCCTCAGTTGAACTTTTCGGTTGGGAATCATTTGCTGACTTATTAGGGGGATTTTCATATTGGCAGAACCCAATCTGGAGGTTGATTTATTCAAAACTCATCATGTGTATTTGGTACCTTTTTTCAAGATTGTGAAGGTTGAGGGGCTATAGTACTCAGTGTGGGCTATTTAACCACATATCCTTGATGAGGAAAATATTTTTTAAGCATAACTGGTTGTGATGAAGAGTGATGGGGAGGAGGAGGAGCGATAGGTTGAGGTTATCTAGAGGTAGTTGTTTGAGCTTCCCATACCTGATGCATAGGAGGTAAAATGGGACACATATGCGTATAATGCCCAAAAACTCCACAACATTCAAATGGTGTATTGGTTATAAGAGCCCTTTTCTTCTTGGGTTGTCCACCTTGCTACTACATTGTAGGATTAGGCTAGGCACCCTAGGGGAATTAGGTTGTCGACCTTAATTTCCTTGGTTAAATTTAGATTGTTTATTTTGGCTACCCTTCCCATTATTCCTTTTCTTGTGGTTAGTGGTATTGGTAGTAATCTACTAAGAATACACTTTATTCTTTGCATTTTTTTGTTGATGTGGCAGAGGAGGCATGGGAGGTTGAGGTGCTAGTGCTAGTGGGGATGGACCACTAGCCGGTGCATAAGGATAGTAAGGATTCATGGAAACATTTGGATAACGAGGTTGAGAAACAACTATCCCTGGAATAAGCTAATGTGGATGGTGATATGCATATGATATATGTGTACCTTGGTAAGAGTTGAAATGTGAAGGATCAAGAGAGTGATAGGTGTAAGTGGAATTTGTCCCCCTTGGGGTTGAACATAACTCATAGAAGGTCGAGGATATGGTGTTGGTTGAGGGTGGGGAAGAGATCTAACGATACTTTTAGCTACATGAGATTCCCTTGATGCATTAGTAGCACCAGGACAAGGCAGATCATGGAGGATAGTATAACCATAACCTGACTCAGTATATATTAGATCATATTTTAAGGCTATCTAGAGAGCTTCTTCCTTATTTTTGTGGAAGTGAGATGCAACATATTTACCTAATGGGGAAAAATAGTTCTTAGAAACCAGTGCAGATATACATGGTCCACAAACTTGTGGGCTTTACAAATGCTCCTCCTTTTGTTCCATTCTTGTACATCATTAGAAAGACAGGTAGCAGAAGTTTGAGAAAAAAAGGTTAAGAGTTTGGTATGCCTTTCATATCATAGAGGTAACTAGAAATATGAAAGAAAATCTTTCGAAAGACTCACAAATGTATAATGGGAGGCATCTAATTGGTCCACATACCATTTTATAGCAGCTCCATTTAGGGTGCGTAGGAAGAGATGAAGAAGAATGGAGTCTTTGGTAATGGAATTTGATGAACAACACATCTGAAAAGAGCGATCATGATTGGTGGGGTCTTCTCTAGGATTACCTTCATAATTAGGAAAATCAAAAGGAATTTTGGTGGGCATGGGAGGCAAATTCGGGTTATGTGGAAGAGGCTCATTGACAAGTTGGCTGAAATTGGGGAGGCTTGGGCCATACATATAGGGAATCAAGGGAGGATTAATGTCCATACCTACAGAGGTTTTTTCAGTAGGGTTACCTTCGATAGGACCTTGGTTACCATATTTTGTTTTACCACCCACATTAGTTCCTGACATGGTAGAAATGCGTGATTGGGAAGATGAAAAATCAGAGGAAGAATTGGAAGAAACAGAATAAATAGAGTCACTATGGGGACTCAATGGAGGAATAGGAGGATGGGTTCACACTCAATGAGATGGAGTAATATTTCCTAAAGAAAAATAGGGGTGAAGGCCAAAAATTATCTATGAAAAGTGTGAAGGGGATGCAATGGTGTAAAGACAAAGATGACTCAAGAGAATAGAGGGTGAGGATGGGATAAAAGAGTAACAAACAACAATAAAACACCTAGTGTAGTGGTGCAAAGTGTAAACTAACTATAATGTTGTGCTACTGTAATTCAAGAAAAAACGTCCTATCAAAGAAAAATGACCTTTAGCCTAAAGGTGATGTAAATCCTCAAACAATTATTAATTTTATTGCTTCATATTGCCTTCAAAGACTCTTATTACTTGAAAGAATATGATTTCCATAAATAGAGTTGTCTAGAGAAAGGTGGGGTAGAGGACCAACATCTTTCCCACAACTAGTCCTACAAGGTGTTTTCTCAAGAGTGGAAAAGAATTTTACCTTCATCCCATAGGGGAGGTCAAGTATTTAGCTTCTTTGTGAGCAACCATGGCTTGAAGTTCCCTACCATGAGTTGGGTAGCCTTGCAGAGAACCTATCGCACCTTGATTTATCCTAACCCTATCTGAATTGGGTTTCTAACACGCTCGGGATTTGGACCGAGGGATGGTGAAGGAGCTTAAGCTCCCTAATATGTCACCTTTCTATGTCTCAATGCAAGAAACTCATGTGTGTTATTATAATCCTATCCAATTGATCCTACACCTCATCACATATATATTTTTTTCCCTGGTTCCCAAGTGGGATTAATCTATGTGAGTTAAGTTATTATTAATGTGGAGTGTTTGAAGTCTTGGCTTGGATGTTCTAACCAAGCTCACATTTTCTTAGGGTTTGTGTGTGTGAAAAATGTATCAAGTGGATGAGTCAATTAAGAATATCTTGATGATGCTAATGCTACAAAAAATAAAGTTCTTAAACTGTAAATAGTATTGAAAATGAACAGTAAAATACATAGAAAATTGAAGCACACAAACTCTTACACAGGAAGGAAAACAATAGCCAAAAATGATGGCAAACAGGAAACTCAAAGACACACAAAATGGCCAAAAGATATAATTTTAAGGGATTGGGATCTAAAGGAAAAAACCAGTTGAAAATGGGGTAGAAAACAAACAAAAAACTGTTAAAATTATGGAAAAAGACAGGAAAGATGTTGCAACAATAAGGATACATAGGGAATAAATGTTATAAAGGGAATAAATTGTTTTAAAAAAATGTCTAAAATGATTGCAAAAGAGTGGCCAAAACACTGAAAAACAATGGTTGAAAATGTTGCATACTAGACTCCTAAACTCAACAATTCTCTTCGTAAATGGTGGAGGCGTACTCTAAACCCTAGGGGTTTTTTTCATCCATTAATAAGAAACTAGTAAGTGTATCTATTCCTAGAGGTGAGTCGGGAAAGAGCAAAAAACCTTCTTGGGACACATGTAACAATCTCCACAAAAACTGGAAAATCTGGAATTTGTTTTTTTTTGAAAAATTGTAGTGTAGAAACTGACGTGGAAAGTGAGTTGGGCACATTTTACGGGTTTAAGAGTGAATTTCATGCATAAAAAGGACCGAAGTGAACTTTTTACCCTCTTCTCATGCTCAACTTATCTAACATAGATTGTGTCATCGTGTGCTCGACTGGTATGTGTAATGTGCGAAAGGATGTGAAACCCCGATAGAGAGAAAAAATTCCAGAAAATAGAAGAGATCTAAAAATGTAAATTGGGCACAATGAAAATTCTAATGAAACATTGGAAATAGTTGAAACAACAATCCTCAAGGTTCTTAAATAATACAGTAATTGAGTAGTCATTTTTCAGTGTGAAAATTCTTAGTATCTGTAACACAAATGCTTCACTTAAGCCGTCGGTGACATGCATCCCTAACAATAAAATATTGTCTTCTATGCTTTAGATATGCAATAACAAGCAAATAAAATCCATGCAACACAACAAATCTTGAAAAACAAAAAGATATAAAAACAAAAATTAAAGTGCAATAACCCAATAAAGGACTTAATCAAATAATAATTTTGTTAAAACACCGAGTGAGGAGAAATTACAACATGGTTTTGTCATTACCCCTCCATGGGATGGGTGATTTTCTTGTCCTTATGCTTCAAATTGCATGCTTCTCTCTCAACTTCCAATGGGAAAAAAACAAAATGATGGCTTGAACTCAAGTGGGTGCTCAAATGCAATGAAACGAAAATGGTGATGATGAAAATGGCCATGGTGAAGAATGAATAGGAAAATCTATATTTGTAAAAAAGTATTGAGCCAAATTAGGGATTAGTAAATAAGAAAATATTATTGACTAACTCAAAATCCAACAATTGTGAAGACTTTATTATATTTTTTTGAGGAAAAATATATTAAAAATGGCCAAATAATTGTATTTAGAAAATGGTTAAAGTAATTAACAAATAAAAATGATTTATCAATCACTTCGTGAGAATTAAGAAAGAAATAATTATTAAATAGTGTTTTAATAATTATCTCATAAGGAAAATAAGGAATAATAAATATATATGGGTTTATTTAATTATTCCAATGTGAGTAAGTCAAAAGTGATTACGAAATAATTATCAAATAATGATTTAATAATTATTTCTAGAAAAAAATAAATAAATAATGATTTATTCAATTATTCTCATGAGTTTTTTGGATTTTAATGAGAAATAATTTAGTAAAATGTTTACTAAATTATTTCCTATGGTGGATGTAATATTCCCAAATTTCCACATCATATTTGGAATATTAGAGTCCTTGATTTTCTTAATGAATTAAGTAAATAAAAGGGTGGAGGGACCCATAATCCTTAGTATGAATAAATATCCACTTTTGTGTGTGTGAATGTGGATTAATTAAGCCTAGATCTGCATAATAAGGTAGTTGAGCAACTACTAATGTGAATGGAATTGGAGATCATGTCTCATTTATGAGATAGATCATGGAGGTTGACATAGTCAACTAAGATCTTGAAGATGTCAAACATAAGATCATGGAACATTCATGATAAAGTGATGGAGGATGTTGTGCAATTAAAGCACACATGATGGAGATGGTGTACATTGCACCTAGACACGATGGTTGATTTGGTCAAACAACGTAGCCAAAATTGGAGGATCTTGTCGACATGAATAGCACAGTCTAGATGAGGGACAAGGCATGGGAAGGCTAAAAAATTATATAAAGAAGCTGAAGGCAAGGATGAGGGCATGCTGATTATTCTTGATGTAAAGATCTTTTCAGATATGGAATTGTCATGTGACATTCCATTTCTTTCTTGGGTTGTTTAGCAGAGATTGCAAGTGTTGTTTAGCATAGGGTGTTCCTGGTCGGGAATCCCACCTCTTTCTTAGAGAAGCTCTAGAAAGAGTATTGTACTTCATTCTACATCAGGAATTGGTACCATATCTCTTTTCCTACTTTCTGCAGAACATCCATATTCAAAAATTGCAGATTTCTGAAGATCATTTTGGAAGGTGGAAGTTGTCTTCAGTACTTCAGCTGGAGAACTGGCGAGGGTTTATTCCTATCACCTTGGGCTTATAGATCAGCTTCCCATAGCTTCATTCCAGATCCGGCATCAGGCCAAAATTTATTGACCTCCTAGCAGCAATATTTCCTTCATGAATTACGATGTCCAATTTACAGATCTTAAAGGAGGAAGAAATTTACTAGCATTTCAACTAGTAATCCTATGAGGGATCATCCCCTCACATTGCCATCAGTCTTCCCATCAGCCTGGATTTTATTGTAGCATTTTTCAGCAGGAAGAAGGCCTCTCTTTCCCTCATAGCGCTATTTCTGTTGGGAGTTGTGTTACGGCAGTTGTAATCATTATTGGAGGATTGAGAAGCTAGATCTAGAGCTTCTAGCTTGTAGATATGAAGAAGCGATCAACCCTTCAAGCTTAGATCTACCCTTGTGACATATTTCAGCCATCTATTTGTCAGATCTAGCTTCAGATCTGTATTTCCTAGCAGATCAAGGATCAAATCCTAGGGAGAAGATTTTCCAAAATTATAGATCTGGAAAATCCTTTCTGGGTTATCATGGGAATCCATCACATTGGCCAGATCTTGAATCTTGGCATCATCTGAGCTCCAGATTTGAGTATATGTGCATTTTTATTTTCAACCTTTAATCATATGTTCATATTCTGCTGAATGGAAAATGCAGTATTTGCTTTAGTGCCTCTCTGATTACATTGTACCTATTGTAGCATGTTTATTGGGTGACTCTAGAACATCTTTTTGGCTAGATATACTCATATTTTGTACATGGTGTAACTGAATCTTCTCCAATATAATAAAATGGCTCAACTTCTCTATAAATTCTAATATTATCTTAAGATTTATTGTTTATCTTGCTGCAGTTCTTATATTGTGTTTAATTATTACTGCATTCTCCCTTTTGGGATATTATAGTAGTATCGTAGCATGATATTTGCCTCATCTTGTAGACACTTCATCTTTTACATCAAAAGAAGACGCATATAGATGAGATCTATCATGGAGGATGATAATTCTGCCACTCCTTTCTTTATATCCATGCAAGATCTCTCCAAGGAGGTCAATCCAATGAAGAAGGAAGGACAGAAAGAATATCCATGAAGAAGATGTGATGAGGAAGGTCCAAGCACTTCCTATCAACAAAGAAGAAAACCAGAGAATCCTATATCTCCTCATAGATCCACTATGCCCACTTTCTTTGAAGAAGGTGAAAGGTGCAGAAATGAAGAAAGGAATGAACCTGAGACTCATGAGACTCTCAGTCTATATCTTGAAGAGTACAAAGCACAGTCTAGAGCATTCAAGGAGAAGCTAACTCTCCAACAATTTTTCAAAATCAAAGAAGAAAGAGGATCCTATAGCAGTAATAGAAGAAAGAGGCATAATAGATTTTATTTTCCTACATTTGATGGATCTTCCTCAAGCACTGTTAAGGCTTGGAGGAAAGAGTTAGATACATTTTTTAGGCTACATCCTGTAGCTGAAGGAGAGGCTATTCAAATTGCAGAACTTCATCTTTTAGGTGAAGCCAATGATTAGTGGTTTGGTTACATGGAGCATGCAAAGGCGACTGAATATTCATATTTATTTCACAAGTTGAGGAAGGAATTTGATGGGAGAAAACCATATATGTGTCACAAAGTGACATTTCCTTAGGAGGAGGATGTCACTCTTTTCACTCTGGACAAGGATTCATTACATTCACCACCAGCTACAGAAATACTTTCATCCAGAAAAGATACACTTGCAAATTTCCAATATAGTCTTGAGCTCTTGACACATAGAGTCCCATGCATGATTCAGGAGATGCATGAGGAGGAGGAGGAATATTAGAGCACTGGTACACTTTGAGAAAAACAACCATCACTCTTACTAGCAGTTGGAGACACTAATGTCTCGATTGGAGGAAATATTGTGTTCTGGAAAGAGGTTCCCACACATCAGTTGATCCAAGGTATGCATGAACTTTCATCACATATTGTTTCAGTAGATCTTATTGAAACCTATGAGGACATGCCATCAGGGCCAATGCATAACCAAAGGTTAGAACATAGTGTTGATTTGAAGCAACAACATATCACAGCGTAGAGGACCCTTGATCTAATCAAGGAGGAGGTTAAGAACTATCCCAGATCATCATTGTTGAGCTACATTCAACCTTTTGAGTTGAAGTGTAGAGTTTCAGAAAATGGGATGAGAATAATCCTATGTACAATAACTGGTTATGAGATCAGTTTTGTGCCTTGCTTTGAGACAAACAATATATTATCTTGCAGATCTACAACGTTGTCACTTAGTAGCTGTGAAGATGATGAGGTCCCATCATTCTTGGAGCATTCTGAAGGTAGCTTCACTGATGAAGCAATGGAGGTAAAGATGATAAATGGTAGACATCTTGAGATGAGAAACCTTTTCTCCTTTCTAGATGACCCTTTATCAATGAGCATCTCACAGCTCAAAGAGAAAATTATACCTATAACAGATCCAAAACTTCATTGGTTTTGGAGGGCCTTTGGTGAAAATATAATATCATTAATAGATCTCATTGGAGGTGCAATTCAACATTTCATGAAGTGAAAATTTCTTCATCACTTTGGGGAAGATGGTATTCTACAAAGGGAGGATACCATGATTATACAACACATCACTCATCATCCATATTGGGGTGAGTGGGTCAGGATGATAAGCAAGGGGTTGCATGACCACTTGCAGATTTATGAGATGGGCCAGCAAGCTTGGTTACGTTGGTTTCCCTTGGGAGAATGTTTTCACTACCCAAAGGCTCCTATTTATTTGATCCATGCCTTGAAGAACACTTATGAAATGAAGAAGGAGGCATGGCTGCACTAGCTGCTCTTGGTTGAGTATGGTTACCACCCAATAGCTCATATTTTTCTGATTCATACCTTGTGTATCAATGATAGAATGCAGCAAAAGAAGGCATGTTCATTTTGGTTTCACTTGATAGAAATTGGCCACCACATGACATTTCCTATGTCTATGTGTTTTGTATTCAGTAAATATTAGCATGATGCTCTCATGATGTGCATTGATGATGTTTCTTTATATTGGGATGATGTGACATTCCATATGTCCATCAGTATGTTTTTACTTCATGATGCACATGAAGAGGAGAGAAAGCAGCAAGATCTATTGTTGCTTTGGTTGCTTTTGGGGGAGTTTGGATTGTCCATATTGCATGGAGGAGATGGAGGATGGAAGAAAAGGGCCTTACTATGGTGGTTACTATTAGGAGAATATGGTTTGACATCTTTGTCTACCCATATAGCTCCTTTCCTTCTTCTTTTTCCTAAATTTGGAATGATTCTTGGATCCAACAAGGCCAATAGGGTTAAGGATGAGAGCATATCAATGCTCAATCAAATTCATAAAACATGGGATGGAGAGATGTATTGTGAGATGGAGCTTTTCCTTTGTGGAAAGAGCCACTTTATTTTATTTATCTCATGTATTAATGATGATGTTGGAAATCATATGGTTGTCACTTGGTACTTCATGGTGGAAGGAGTACATCTAACGATACAGTTAGAGGTAATTCCATGTAATGTTGAAAGACAACTTTAGAACCAAACATGCATAACACATTGCAGAAAATGGAATAAGCCTTCCTTATGTGGATGCCATTGTTGTGTAACCAGCTCCAAAAATAGAAGAAAAGAGATATCAACGCCTTAGAAATAAGCCACTTCGAGGGGGCAACCTCCAATACATTACATAAATGAAAAATTCTTGGATGATTCAAATGAACAAAACCTCCTTCTATATATAGGAGTCCATGGGGCCACAATATAATCCTAGTGGGGCCACAATGTAATCCTAGCCGACCTAACAATAATAATGTAAGGGCACAATAATAACAATATGGGGGTTACAAGGGTACAATAATAACAATAAGGGGGGCTACACTAACATAATAAGGGGATACACTATTAATATAGGTACTTAGCATGCCCCTCTCCTTCAAACAAGTGTTGTCCTCAACGCTTGATTATTTCTTGATGCTTCTGTATAAAATTCTCATCGTCCCATGTGGAATATTCTACAGGAATGTTCTTCCACTTGCTGAGATAATTTGAAATTGATTGTACTTGTCGAGTTCTTGTTTCTGTGACTGCTTCAGAACTTCTTTCGATGTGATATTGATCTTCCGGTTGTTTCATTTGATTTTGCACCAAAGTTAGGTTATCCTTTGAGAGTTGGAGAAATTGTTGTTGATGCTCATTGTGATATTCCACTACTTTATCATCCATATTAGATTTTATTTGATCCTTCAAACCATCGAAATTAGCCTCCATTTTTTCTTTTAAACCATCTATGTCATCTTCGGTTGCTCTTCGTTAGATCGAAATCTGTTGCACTTGGTACCGTAATTTTGATATCTCATATTGCAATTCTTCCTCCTCATGCGTCATAGTATAGATTTCTGACAGCTTAATGGGTATGGAAATATTTTTTGGAGGCATAATAGAACCCATTACTGAAAAAAATTCTTCAATATGCCCTTGGAATCAGTTCAACTTGATTCTTCAAACAAGACTTATGCAATTCGGAAAAAACAATACACACCTTTTTCTTTCTTTTTAGGAGCTCGATATTGAAATTGGATTATATATGTGATTGCAGCCCTTGAATATTTGAAATTCAGCACTGAAGTAGCCCTATGAATTCTCTTTTGAATGCCATAGGACTGACCTGATTTGGATTGTCCAAGATAAAGTTGTGTCCAATCTCCCACAATGACCTAATTATGGACTGGTTCAATAGAGCGAACTTGTACGACTTGCCACGTGTCACTGTTTTGTCCTTTGTCTCTGAAATTGATAGCCAAGAAACTAAAGTCCATCTACTTGTGAAAATTTTTTACAGCACTCCAATCTGATGCCCAGAGAGAGAGTTATTGAACTTTTTCCACGATCACCTCTTTCAGATGAAATTCAGGGGCCTGAAAAAGCACTACCTTCCACAGATCATATCTCCAAAAATATTCCGAACCAAGCTCTGAAATTTTTTGAAGAGTTTCCTTAGGATTTCAGCTTTGCACCATATGAATTTCAGATTCTGAACCTTCGTAGAAAAACAATCATAGCGAAAATTCCACGATGACCTGTTTAGGAGCCTGAACAAAGACCTAACTTCCATAGATCATATCTCCTAAAATATTGCGGACCAAGATCTGAAATTTTTAGAAAATATTCCTCAGGATTTCAGCTTCGTACCCTAAAAATTTCATATTCTGAAACGTCGTAGAACTAAATTTATAGCGAAAATGCCACGATGACCTGTTTGGAGCAGCAAAACCCTAGAATCCAAAGCTCTGATACCAAATGTTGTGTAACCAGCTCCAAAAATAGAAGAAAAGAGATAGCAACGCCTTAGAAATAAGCCACTTCGAGGGGGCAACCTCCAATACATTACATAAATTAACAATTCTTGGATGATTCAAATGAACAAAACCTCCTTCTATATATAGGAGTTCATGGTGCCACAATATAATCCTAGTGGGGCCACAATGTAATCCTAGCCGACCTAACAATAATAATGTAAGGGCACAATAATAAAAATATGGGGGTTACAAGGGTACAATAATAACAATAAGGGGGGATACACTAACATAATAAGGGGCTACTCTATTAATATAGGGACTTAACAACCATTTGGAGGGGAATAGATGGCTTTACATCTACTTTTGGAGTTGCTTGAGGACAAGAAACATTTTGCTGGGAGGGACTGTAACATTCCCAAATTTCCACATCATATTTGGAATATTAGAGTCATTGATTTTCTTAATTAATTAAGTAAATAAAAGGTTGGAGGGACCAATAATCCTTAGCATGAATAAATATCCACTTTTGTGTGTGTGAATGTGGATTAAATAAGCCTAGATATGCATAATAAAATAGTTTATAAACTACTAATGTGAATGGAATTGGAGATCATATCTCATTTATGAGATAGATCATGGATGTTGACATAGTCGACTAAGATCTTGAAGATTTCAAATAGAAGATCATGGAACATTCATGATAAAGTGATGGAGGGTATTGTGCAATTAAAGCACACATGATGGAGAGGGTGTACATTGCACCTAGACATGGTGGTTGATTTGGTAAAACAAGGCAATCAAACTTGGAGGATCTTGTCCACATGAACATTGTAGTCTGGATGAGGGCAAGGGCATGGGAAGGCTCAAACATTATACAAAGAAGATGAAGGAAAGGATGAAGGCATTTTGATTATTCTTGATGTAAAGATCTCTTCAGATCTGGAATTGTCATGTGACATTCCATTGCTTTCTCGGGCTGTTTAGCAGAGATTTCAAGTGTTGTTTAGCACAGGGTGTTCCTGGTCGGGAATCCCACCTCTTTCTTAGAGAATATCTAGAAATAGTATTGTACTTCATTCTACATTAGGCATTGGTACCCCATCTCTTTTCCTACTTTCTGCAGAACATCCATATTCAAAAATTGCAGATTTCTGAAGATCAGTTTGGAAGGTGGAAGTTGTCTTCAGTACTTTAACTGGAGAACTAGTGAGGGTTTATTCCTATCACCTCAGGCTTATAGATCAACTTCCCAGAGCTTCATTCCAGATCTAGCATGAGGCCAAAATTTATTGACCTCCTAGCAGCAGTATTTCCTTCAGGAATTACGTTGTCCAATTTGTAGATCTTGAAGGAGGAAGGAATTTACTAGCATTTCAGCCAGTAATCATATGAGGAATCATCCCCTCACATTTCCATTACTCTTACCATCATCCTGGAGTTTATTGCAGCATTTTTAGTAGGTAGAATGCCTCTCTTTCCCTCACATTGTAGTTTCTATTGGCAGTTGTGTTGTAGCAGCTGTAATCATTATTGGAGGATTGAGAAGCTAGATCTAGAGCTTCTAGCTTATAGATCTGAAGAATGGATCAACCCTTCAAGCTTAGATATACTCTTGTGACATATTCCAACCATCTATTTGTCAGATCTAGCTTCAGTTTGTATTTCCCAGCAGATCAAAGATCAAATCCGAGGGAGGTGATTTTCCAAAGTTGTAGATCTAGAAAATCCATTCTGGGTTATCCTGAGAATCCATCACATTGGCCATATCTGGAATCTTGGCATCATCTGAGCTCCAGATTTGAGTAGATCTGCATTTTTCTTTTCAGTCTACAATCATATGTTCATATTCTACTAAAGGGAGAGCGCATCATTTGCTTTAGTGCCTCTCCAGTTACGCTGTACCTATTGTAGCATGTTTCCTCGGTGACTCTAGACCATCTTTCTGGCTAGATATACTCATATTTTGTACATGGTGTAACTAAATATTCTCCAATATAATAAAATGGCTCAGCTTCTCTGGAAATTCTGATGTTCTCTTAAGATTTATTGTTTATCTTGCTACAGTTCTTATATTGTTTTTAAGTATTACTGCATTCTCCCTTTTGGGATATTACAATGGAAGTGGGTTTTACCATAATAATATTAACTACATGGTGTATTTCAATCCACCTAGTAAGAAATGGCCAAGTGAACATTTTTCCGGTGATAACAACATGATTGACATATAAAATACATCAAGCTCATAGATAGAATACTTTTTTTTTATTAAACCATGATTGAGATATAAAATACAACAAGCTCATAGATAAAATACTTTTTTTTATTAAATGGAAAATATATTTATTAATATGGAAACATAGCTTTCAATTAAAAAAAAATCATCCGTGTGCCAAAACCACGGCCATGCACCAACTTCGGTGCACTCTCAAACACAACCGCATCGGAAGGGGTGCACACGTGTATGATGTATCATTGTTGGTTCACAAATTTAATTTTTCATTGCGGTATGTTACACTTATGCGCCACTGTGCATGTATAACCTTTTCGCACTAGTATCGAATGTTCAGGTTATGGAATGCACCGAGCTACTACTATATTTTTAAATATTATTTTTGTGGCGTGTTAGGTAAATACGAGCGCACCGGGTGTAACCTAAAAATTGTACATACCGATGTACAATTTATAGCTTTCCCAGTGCGCTTTCATTTATGAAACCCACCGCAACAGTAGCGGTGTGTTATGCTCATGCACTAAACTGCAATCCACCGTGTAGATTTATAGGGTGCATGATTATCGGTGTGATCCAAACTAATGAAGTGAACCACTTTTGTGATGGTGATTAAGAGGCATTTGTTTGACTATCAAATAGACTTGTTGATGCATTTTTGTTTCCTATTTAGATTATGTAAAATAAATATCTATTTTTATGTATTTATAAGTAAATTATTTAAAGTAGACATGTCATTAACATTGTGAAGATGATGTAATATTAGCTAGGATAAATGTGAAAACATGAATTGTAGTGACTATCTCATGAAAAGTATGTGGAAAAATAATATTTTTGAGCTGTTCATTGATAAAAAATCAAATATATTATTTGTCAAAAGTTTAAATATAATATAGTATCATTTTTGTATTATATAACTCATATTTATTATTAAAAAGAGTTAAATTTAAACGAGTACAATAGAAAAGAAAGAACCAAAATAGCACCAAAATATTATATCTTTATTACTAGTAAAAAGTTCACTTTCCTCTTTAAGGGACAAATTCCAATAGAGAAAATCCCCAACTACAAGTAACATCACAAACCTTATTTTACATTTCTTGATCCTCTTCTTTAGAGAGAGAATTTTTTTTTTTAATTTAAATTGGTAAGAGTTGTTATAAATATTAAATTTAAATTGCTTGAAAATCTCATAACTTTAACAATACATTAAATTACATAAAAATATAATTTTTATGTCATATTAAATCTAAATTAATTATAAAACATTCTGACACAAGTTTTTTAAATTTAACAACACAATGAATTTTACAAACCAATATTGAATTAGTTAAATTGTATTTTTGAATAATTTAGTATTAATAATAGTTTATATTAAAAATGGAATGACTTACACATTTTCATATTATCAAAAACTAACTAAATTATTTTACCTTTAATTATTTTTTCCTTGTCAGTATTGAAATATTTTACTAATTAAGTTAGATTGAATATTAATGAACTATCTAAGCAATAGAAAAATATTTATCGTAATTTTACAATAACTGTTTCAACCATACTAAATTTGTAATTTATAAAAATATCTTTGTATTTTTTTTAAAGTAAGTCATTTTGCATGAAATTCCCTATATAAAAGTTTGATATAAGTTCCCGAATACATAATCTATAATAAATATTAATTCATAAAAATAAACATCATGATGATAACCATATAACAAATATGAATATCTTCTACGATGCACTTTCAATTTCCCTACCACCATCTAATTATATACACATATAGCACATATAAAGATCATTAGCTAGCACACAAATATAGTAATCTAATAGGGCATCACCATCGTGATCACATCTAACAAAACACAAACATTGTAATCTAACATCATCACCACACACATCCTAAAATTAATAATCTCATGTCAAATAACTGCTATCACATACATATCTATTTGTAAACACATTAAATGAAAATATCTAACATGACCTAGCAATATACACATCAAGAACAACATATAAATTAAGTACATAAACATGAACAAATGAGAAAATGTGCAACTACAAGTAACTTCCCAAGCCTTATTTTACATTTCTTGATCCTCATCTTTAGAGAGAGAAATTGCTAATTTAAATTGGTAAAAGTTGCTACACAAATTAAATCTAAATTTATTTAAAATATCATAACTTTATTAATGAATTAAATTTTATAAAAATAGATTTTTTTTTTTAAGTTATATTAAATCTAAATTATTTATAAAACATTTAGACTTAAGCTTTTTAAATTTAACAATAGATTGAATTTTATAAACCAATATTGAATTAGTTAAATTGTATTTTTGAATAATTTGTTATTATTAATATTTTATATTAAAAATAATGAACTACACATTTTCATCTTATTAACAACTAACTAAATTATTTTACCATTAATTATTTTTTCCTTGTGAGTATTGAAATAGTTTACAAATTATGTTAGATTGAATATCAATAAATAACCTAAGCAATAGAAAAATATTTATCGTAATTTTACAATCATAGTTGTAACCGTATTAAACTTTATAATTTATCAAAATATCTTTGCATTTTTTTAAAGTAAGTAGATTTGCATGAAGTTTCAAATATAAAATATTGATATAAGTTCACCAATACATAATGTATAATAAATATTATTTGATAAAAATAAAAATCATGATGATAACATCAAACAAACATAATCATCATGTAGGATACATATTTGAATTCAATATCATCATATAATTATATACACCTCTAGCACATAAATCTAATAAGCTAATAGGGAATCATCATCGTGATCACATCTAACAAAACACAAACATTGTTATCAAAATTCATCATCACACACATCCTCAAACTAATATAAATCTCATCTTAATTAGCTTCTGTCACGTACACATATATCTTCAAGAACATTAAATGAACATATCTAACATGACCTAACAATATACACATCAACACCAACATATAAATTAAGTACATAAACATGAACAAAGAAAATTATATATATATATATATATATATATATATATATATATAGACACACACACACACACACACAAGTCAAATAACTACATCACACTACAAGAAAAAAGGAAATTGGTGAGGAGGGAAAAATGTCACCATAAGCTCATTGGTGACGGTCAAAAGAGCCTTAGTCACCAAAAACTAAGCGTCACCAAAGGTGGCATCGCCGAAAATATAAGTGTTATGGTGACATTCAAGTTTCATCACCAATAATGATTTATAATGACGGATAGTGATTTTCACCATTTCATATAAGAAATGGTGGCAAACCATTGTAGAAATTATACAACATGCATGTATATATTGGATTCACTCGATCTAACAATGTACTAAAGTTAAATACTGAATTGCTTCTACAAATATTTTGTGGACTTAAAAACACAATCGCTAATTACATGAACATGAAGAAAGATTAATCACACACAACAGAGATAATTTCCCTGGGAAAGCTTACAACTGAAAACCCCGGTATCTTTTACTGTATATTAAGCATGGATCGTTAAAAAAATGCATACAAAAATATTCTCACAAGATCCATCCTTTACTCAGCTAATTGACCCACACAATCATACGCAAAACTGACCAACACATAGCCAATTATTAGCCTCCAAGAAACCTGCCTTTCTTGCGCAATCCCTGATGGTAAAGATCCCTAAAAGATAGGAATTATTGTCTACCTTAACTGCGCAAGTATCATGGGCCCTCCAATGGGTGTTTGTCTGCATGTGTGCAAGCCAATAATCCTACAACTGATATTCAACTTCCATTTCACCTAGAGCTCAACTGGATATCCATTGGATCTGACATGCATGCAGCTAATAATAGTAAATCCATAGTTGCATGTGAGATCATTGATTTTGAATTATTTAATATTTAATTAACTATATCTCTCACTAGTGTATCTTCTATTAAAACTAGCACAAATGAGTTTAACTCACTTAACTGAGTTAAATTTATATACAACTAGCACCAACTCATGCACCATTTCACTTCGAACTTTGTTACAACTAGAATTACTCTGCATGCCTCACCAAAAACCTCTAACTCGAGATCCGCTAGCTAACTGAATTTATCAATTTCTGTTAACTCATTCAAGTCCACATTGAGAATAGATTACAGTTTAATGTCCATATTAATTAAGGGATAAGAAAAATATACATTCACCCAAAAATAAGACTATGGGCCTGTAATGTTCCAAAATTTAAGCTTCAAAGCTAAATGGAACATTAGCGTTAGCAACATCTCTAGCCGGTGAATAAATGGGTAGAAAATCCCATAAGTCACCTAAGGAGGATAAAAACACTCCAAGTGTGAAAGGGGACACTCTTTCCAGCTTAATAAAATACCTCCATATGCGAACAGGGATAAAATCAATTTGATTCAGTCCACTTTGACTAAGTCAATAGCGCAGTTGTGGAGGAGGAGGAATCCAAGAAGGAATAATGCAGTTTTGGAGGGATATGTATCTTTGGATAGAGATGACCTAATTGAGTGGGGCCAAGGGAAATCAAACTCATGTTTCATTTGAGGAAGAGGATGACAACATTATTCTTCATGTTTTATATCATTATTCTTGTCTGCTCAGACTTTTGCTTCCTCTTGCTATTTAGAAAGGTAGCAGTGTTGTTTAGCATCGGGTGTTCCCGAGCGGGAATCCCACCTCTTTCCTTGATGAGCCTCTTGGGAGAGTTTGTATGTATCATTCCACATCATGTTTTTATGCCAAGCTTCAGCGTGCTTCATCAATGTAGTTTTTCCAGAAATTGTGCAATGTTGTAGGGTGCAACAGTGGAAGGGATTGGAATCCCGGTTTCTGAGCTAGTTTCTCATTGGAGGAAGGTTTCCTTCACATGAGGGACCTGTTTGGAGAGCTCTAGAGCCTATTTAAGATCTATGGTATCATACCACACATTTCTCCTACATTCCTAGCACTATTCCAACTAGGGAATGCATTATTTTGGAGGCAGCATTCAACAGATCGTCTAGTGGCTCCGTTGCAGTGTTTTATTGTCATTGAGAGGTCCAACCTTTCATGGGAGGAAGCCCTTGAGGGTTCTACATTAGATAAAAAATATTTCAGCCTTATACACTCTTATTCTTCAGTGTTGCAATGGTGATTCAGTAAATTTTTGAATATCACATTTTGTATGCAGAGTGTTTAACAAGAAACCCTTGCCGGGTTCTCTTGTATTTTGTATAAGGATACTAGATCTAATTTTGTAAGCTTGTTTATCTAATGTATGAGAATATATACTTGTTCTCATATTTTTTGAGTTAAAACCCTCTTTATACTGCGCAGTCCCTTTATGCAAAATTACTTGTGTTGCAGTGTTTGGGGTTTTTGGTTATTTTCAGCTACACTAGTGTGGGAGGTCTATTTAACCCACCTAGTTTGATTTGTTTCAGCTATATTCTTGGATTTAGGTTTTATATTAAATAATATACAGGATCCAAGAGTCCATTTCACTAATTTATTGCTTATATTTCTGGAAATGCATTTTTCGTGCAAGCTTGCTGAGCTGTCCCGCTTTTGGGATATTACAGTGGTATCAAAGCATAGTCTTGGCTCAGCCTATGGATATCAGGCCATTACATTTTAGAGGAAGGAGATATGGACAGAAATCATAAATCTTCAGTATGTGAAGAGAGGGAGGAAGACAAGATTACAAAGCTTCTTCCAAAATCTATGCAGAGCTTTCAAGGAGAGCCGAAGAAAATGATATTGGAGATGGGATATCCAAAGGAAGTTGAATCTAGAGCAGAATCTAGATTTTCACATGACGCAGTCAAGTTCCCAGATCTATCTTGAGATGGATGGGAGGAGGAAGAATGCCTAAGAGGAGAACTCTTAGTGATTTGTTGCAGGGGTATGAATCTCAAATTGAGAGGTTTAGAGATCATAATGATTTCCAAGAGTTTTGCAAGATCCAGGCAGAGAAGAGAAAGTAGCAAGATGTAGGTAGATTTCTTCTATCTACTTTTGTCAGACCACTTACATGTTCAGCTGGAGCTTGGGTGAAGGAGCTAGACTCCTATTTTCACTTGCACCATATTTCTGAAGATGAAGCCATCAGAGTTGCAGCGCTGCATTTCAGAGGTAAAGCTAATGCATGGTGGATTTTTGAATATTTTTCTCTAAAGAATGCAAACACTCCCTCTTATGCAAGATTCATAGAAACATTTATGGGGAGGTTTGGTGAAAAATTTCCTAAGACACATGAGCAAGGAAAACTTGAGAGAACAAAACCCTTGCATGTGATGGAGGAAACTCCACTTCAGAAAACCATGGGAGAAGTTGACATCTTGCATTACGCATTGCGGGAAGCAAGAACTTCAGTTCATATTCTTGAATAAGAGGGCATGAGGATCTCCTTTTCATGGGAGGATCCAACTATTGAGTTGTTTCCCATACACATTGATGAAGATAGTGCAACAACATTGTCACATCTAGAGCACATCTAGTGCCTCATGCAGAGGGAGGAGGAGCACATGCTCTAATAGGAGAGATTCTTGTATCCTTACAAGAAGTTCCCCAAAATCTCATACATGGAGGTCCAAGCACAATCAGTGAGCAGCATGATTGTGAAACATTGCAGCTGGAAGGAGGAGGTAGGAAGGAAGAGCAGCATCACCTGATAAGAGGCACACACCCTTCTCTATTTCAGAGAGCCAATGCAAGGAAGAGGTAGACTGATTTGCACTGTAAGAGCAGGGGAAAGGTTTCCCAACCATATGTGTAGTCTACTCTTGACATTGATGTCTCACTTCATGGAGGCATTCCACCCGGGAGGCCACCTGATCTAGAGTTGATGGAAGACATCTTGTCTTTGGATTCACCACTCTTGTATTTTGGAGAGGTGAAGAGTGTGGAGGAATAATTTTGCATGGGGGATGTCAAAGTAGTAGGCAACAACATGAGGAGAGCTTCACATGCCAGATCACCAGCGTTGTCTCTTAGGAGGATTGATCCTTATTGGAGATCTCAGCTCTTGGTAGAGTACTCCAAGGATATTGGTGCATGCATGATTCTTGATGACCCAGATGGAGATGATAGATACATGGTGGATGATGTGGTCATCTATTCCTATGGCAGGATCTTCTTGACTAGATCTTCTAGTCTCAAGGAGAAGTTGCTACATGCAGCACATGAGGACTTCTCTTCTATGCACTTTGAGGCATATTTCCATTTGATGGAGGAGTTCACTTGGGAGGGAATCCAAAATGACATATATCAGCATATGGAGAGATGCATAGCCTGGATGATGACAGATAGGAGGTCACAACCACTTCCCTACTCATTGGAAGTGAGGGAGAATTTCCAATTGAGCCATTTCAGCTCAAGATCTCAAGTGCATGATGGAGGAGGTATCATTTCATATTTTGTATTGTAATTCTTTTCCTTATTTGAACAACATGATGTAACAAGAAGAATTATATCTTCTTGCATATTGTATGATGATGTACTTGAAGCTACTTGTAGCATTTATTTTGGCTATTTTTTTGATGGTTTGTGGGGGAAGCCACATGATTCTTGGTGTGCACCATTGACACCATCTTGTAACTTCATGATTTCATCTTATGATATGACTATGGCAGCAAACAAGTGGCTGTTAAAGCACTTGTTATTCCTTATTTTGATGTAGACAAAGGATGAACTACGTTGGTTCCATGAGTGGGACTATGATTCACTCTCCGGTTTTCATTTTGCAACTTGTTTTTATTGTACCTTGCTTCCATGTATTTATGATATGTTTCTGCCCAAGGGAAGCTTTGTATGGAGAGTGAAACCAATGGGATGGCATGACGCCCATAGGATAGAGAAACAAAAGACCTGTTTGTATGGGGCATCATACAAGTTGACCATCATGATCTTACTTCATGGCTTGTATGAGGGAGAGATGAGGAAGCAAAAAAAATTGTTGTTGCACTTGGGAGAGTATGGGCAGAATTATTCCCATACCTTTCATGAAATTTCTAAAGAGGAGGAAGGCACATTCATGGTGCAAGGAGGCTACCCTTCAGAATTGAAGGATCATGAGAGACTTCCATATAGGAAGGAGATATTCTCACATAACAGCATGATGGTGGATGTATTGGGCATATGGAATGTCAAAGAGAGGAGTCATGGAGCCTTTTTTCTAAGGCCTGCAACGCTGTAACATGGGAGTGTGTTCTTATTGATGGAGTGTTCCAAGGAGTATATGTATCCCTTCTTCTTGCAGATTTTTATGAGGGGATCCTCATGGGGGAACTTATACATGGACCTCACTTTCATCATACTCACCATGCATGGTAAGAAATAAATTTATGTAATTTTTGATTACTCCATTGAGTATTTGTATCTTCTCACCATATATGAGCAGTGCATTGCTCTAGAAGAGAGCAAGAGTATTTATGGGTTTCATGGTCACTTTAGGGCCAATGTTTGTAATGATAGTAGCCCATATATACATGACTTTGGGCAAGTGTATTATTATTTTACCTATGTACAATTGATAGACATTGATGCTTATTTCCACATGTTGTAAGAGCAAACATACACAACTTATAACTTGTTGTAGAACCACTTGCCACATGAAATTCTCAAACAACAGCTGGGAAGACTGTGTAATATCCACTTAGAGAACATTTGGTACCATCCAAAATTGCACATAAATTTCAAAATTTTTCTTATTTGGATGCCAAATGGTGATGATGTGCCATTCATCTTGAATGGAATGGTTTGGGTTGACATGTCTCATGATTTTCGAGGAAGAGTCCTTGGAGACTCAATCTTCTTCTTGCCATTGGAGGGAAATCATGTTGCAGCCCAAGATCAGCATGCCCTCTACACTTATCATAAGTGGAGAGGAGGACAGCGTGGGATAAGCCTTCTTACCTATCATGTTCATTTATTTAGCCCACCTACATTTCAGGAGCCCAAGGTGGAAGAGATTCTTCATGAGTTGCCATGTTGGAGGGTGACTCACTTCATTTTGATGATAGCATGGGTGAGGGAGGCACTCATTCACCATGTTGGTCATCACTCCTACTTTATGGAGGCCATGGGACAAAAAGCAGGTTTCCATTCACACTTTCCACCTTTGATTGATGTGGACCATTTGGCTCTGAACACTTGGGAGGAAATGTTGGATGATAGTTTAATTGCAGATTCTCTTGATGCAGTGATGGAGGCTAATGATGGGAGGACACATGAGGAGGAGGGGAGAAATTTTTCTCTCCCTATACATTTGATTGAGGAAGAGGAAATATTTTTTAGGGGAGGACTGTAATGTTCCAAAATTTTAGCCTCAAAGCTAAATGGAACATTAGAGTTAGCAACAACTCTAGCCGGTGAATAAATGGGTAGAAAAGCCCATAAGTCTCCTAAGGAGGATAAAAACACTCCAAGTTTGAAATGGGACACTCTTTCCAGCTTAATAAAACACCTCCATATGTGAGCAGGGATAAAATCAAGTTGATTTAGTCCACTTTGACTAAGTCAACATCGCAGTTGTGGAGGAGGATGAATCCAAGAAGGAATAATGAAATTTTGGAGGGAGATGTATCTTTGGATAGAGATGACATAATTGAGTGGGGCCAAGGGAAATAAAACTCATGTTTTATTTAAGGAAGAGGATGGCAGCATTATTCTTCATGTTTTAGATCATTATTCTTATCTGCTTAGACTTTTTCTTCCTCTTGCTGTTTAGCAGGGTAGCAGTGTTGTTTAGCACCGGGTGTTCCCGAGCGGGAATCCCACCTCTTTCCTTGAGGAGCCTCTTGGGAGAGTTTGTATGTATCATTCCACATTAGGTTTTAATTCCAAGCTTCATCCTACTTCATCAGAACATATTTTCCAGAGATTGTGCAGTGTTGCAGGGTGCAGCAGTGGAAGGGATTGGAATCCTGGTTTTTGAGCTAGTTTCTCATTGGAGGAAGGTTTCCTTCATTTGAGGGACCTTTTCTGAGAGCTCCAAAGCCTATTTCAGATATGTGCTATCAGACCACACATTTCCCCTACATTCCCAACGCTATTCCATCTAGGGAATGTGTTATTTTGGAGGCAACATTCAGCAGATGGTCTAGTGGCTCTGTTGCAGTTTTTTCTTGTGATTGAGAGGTCCAACCTTTCATGGGAGGAATCCCTTGAGGGATATACATCAGATCAGAAATATTTCAGCCTTATAAACTCTTATGCTTCAGTTTTTCAGTGGTGATTCATTAAATTTCCGAATATCACATTTTGTATGCAGAGTGTTTGACAAGAAACCCTTGTCGGGTTCTCTTGTATTTTGTATAAGGAGACTAGATCTCAGTTTGTAAGATTATTTATATAATGTATGAGAAGATATACTTGTTCTCCTATTTTCTGAGTTAAACCCCTCTTTATATTGCGCAGTCCCTTTATGCAGAATTACTTGTATTGCAGTGTTTGGGGTTTTTGGTTATTTTCAGCTACACTAGTGTGGGAGGTCTGTTTAACCCACCTAGTTTGATTTGTTTCAGCTCTGTTCTTGGATTTAGGTTTTATATTGAATAATATACAGGATCCAAGAGTCCATTTCACTATTTTATTGTTTATATTGCTGGAAATGTGTTTTTAGTGCAAGCTTGCTGAGATGTCCCTATTTTGGGATATTACAGGGCCCCACCCTAGTTTGGGTGCTTAATGCAACTAGGCGCTGAATCCAAATAGGTGCTTCATGCACTAGGAGCAGGTGTTGAATCTTCTTACTGAATCTCAACACTCCCTCTCAATAAGAAAGGGATTATCGTTGACCCTGATCCTGTCTCTATGGTATTTGAATTTTCTCCTCGTGAGCGCCTTCATCAGAATATCTGCATCTTGATCTTCCATGGGAATGTACTAAAGCAACATGATCCTTCTATAAACACAATATTTGAGATGATGGTACCAGATATATATATGCTTTTACCTATCATGAAGCACATGATTAATCGATAGTTTAATGCAACTCTGATTATCACAATGAATCACTATCGGATCTATCTGAGAACCAAACAAACCAGCCAAGATCTTTCTCATCCAGATAGCCTCACATGCAGCTTGAATTTTTTCCATGTATTTTTCTTCCGTTGAACTAAGTGCCACTGATTGTTTCTTCCTGTTGTTCCAGGAAACTCCTGTCGATCCAATGCTAAAGATCCCCCTAATGTGCTCTGTCTATCCAATGGAATTCCAGCCCAATCTGCATTCGCGAATCCATGCAGCTTCACTTCATTCGTACGTATGTACCATAGACCATACTCTGATGTGCCACTCAGGTATCTTATGACATGCTTCCCCCCATTCCAAAAGAGTTTGTTAGGCTTAACCATAGCTTGACTCAGTTGGTTAACTGCGTATCAAATGTCTAGTCTTGTGTTCACTAGATAGATTAGTGAACCCACTAATTTTCGATAGACAGTAACATCCACCACCTCTCCAGAAGTAGCATCCTATTTCCTCCAATTTATTGGAAGAGGAGTATCCATGGGTTTACAGCTCTCCATCTTAAACTTACCTAGTATCTCCTTTGCATACATTCCTTGAGACACAAAATTTACACCATCCCGCTACCATATTTCCAATCAAAGGAAATGATGAAGGAGTCCCATGTCCTTCATTTCGAACTCCCTTGCAAGATCATCCTTGCATGAGTGTATCAGCTACTCATCACGAGTCAAAATTAGATCATCATCATAAATAAAAATGATCAATAGCTTACCCTCAACCACAATCTGGTACAGGTTTTCATCTACTTCAGTTTTGGTGAAGGCTAGTTCGGTGAAATAGTTGTCTATCTGAGTGTACCAAGCACGGGGTGCTTTCTTCATCCCATACAGTTCTCTTTTGAGTCTGCACACATGTAGCTCAATGTTAAAGATTTATAAACCTTTAGGTTGCTTTATGTACACCTCTTCCTCAATGATCCTGTCAAGAAACGTTGTTTTCACATCCATCTGATGAATGCGTTAGCCCATCTAAGCTGAGAGTGCAAGGATGGATCTTATGAAAGAGTACCTTGCGAAAGGTGAAAAATACTCATCATAATCTATCCCCTCAATCTGTGAGAATACCCATACCACAAATATGACCTTGTATTTCTCCACTCTCCCATAAGCAGCTTTCTTTACCTTGTAGATCCATCTCGATCCAACCATTGATTTTTTGACCAGTCTTGGGACTATCTCCCATGTAATGTTATTGAAAATGGAGTCATACTCCTCCATCATTGCATCAACCCAAGTAGGCTCCTGCACTGCTACCTAAAAACAAGATGGTTCACTCACAATACATTTTCTCATAACAGCCATGTATCCAGTAAATCAGTGAGGATACTGTCTCTATCTATGCTATGAAGTAGGGGCTCCTACATTTTGTGCAACATCAAGTCTCAGCCTATCAGCTTCTATGGTGTGCCTTCTTCCATTTTTGATGGATGGCTCTACATGAGTGTTTTCCTCCACTCCATGAACCTCCTCATGTGGTTGATCCACATCTTAAGACTCATCGTTGGGAACCAATAGTTCCTCCTCTGCGGGCAAGTCTAACTCCCTCTCAAGGGACAACTGCATGAATTTCTTCTCATCAAATTTCATATCCTGCCACACAATAGTCATTCTACTATTTGGAAAATACACATGCTAATTATGGTGTGTTTCAGTGTACCCCACAAAAATCCCAACCTCAGTTGTTGGTTCCAGCTTCTTCCTAGCGTTCTTGGTAACATGCACATAAACATATGAGCCAAAAATTTTAAAGTGTGAAACATCAGGTTTCTTACTAGTGAAAGCCTCTTCAGGTGTGCTCAAGCCAAGTAATCTACGAGGACAATGGTTTTGCACACGTACTATTATATTATGCTTCCACCCACAGATGCATCGGTTGGCCTTGATCATGCAACATTTCTTGTGCTACACCCACAGTAGTTTTTTTCTTCCTCTCTACGACCCCATTTTGTTGTGGGTTATGAGGCTCTATGAGTTCTCTCTGAATTCCTTCTTTGCTACAGAAGTTCTTGAATTAGTTAGAGATTTATTATCCACCATTATCACTCCTAAGATCCTTCACTTGCTTCCTCAACTCCTTCTCCACCTATTCCTTAAAATCACAGATTTTAGAGAATGTTTGATATTTCTTCTGCATGAAGAAGATACAACACTTACAAGAAAATTCATCAACAAATATTACATAGTACTTATGTTTTGTTGTTGAAGAAACTGAGAAAGGACCACACACATCTGTGTGAATTCTCTCAAGGATCCCTAAAGCTTGGTTTTCCTTCTCATGAAAGGGGGCCTTTACATATTTTTCAATATTACATCCCTTTCATGTGTCAGATTGCACAAGTGTACCCCTAGGAAGACCAGTAGAAATATGTTTCATGACATTCAAGGCTCCATGGCGAAGATGTCCCAATAGCCTGTGCCATAATTCGCCCTCATCCTAGCTCACCACTTGATCTGCCTTTCCCATCATTGCTGCGTAGCTATCTACCTCTAGCTTGTAGAGATTCTTAACTCCAATCCCTATCCTCTTGGCTTGACCCATTCACTAGTAAAAAATGATGAAATTAATGACTAGGTGACTAAAAAATTTAGTCACCGAAATTATTTCAAGTGAATTACTATTAAATTTGAGCAATTTTAAGTGCCTGAACTAAAAATGACTAACTTAAATGACTAATTTAGTCTAGGAATAAAATATATGACTAGATAATAAGTGACTAAAGTATAAACGACGAACTTAAATGACTAATTTAGTTTAGGGATAACATATATGACTAGATAATAAGTGACTAACTTAAATGACTAATTTAGTCTAGGATTAAAATATATGACTAGATAATAAGTGAAAAAATTAATAATGATTAATGTAAATGACTATTATAGTCCAAGAATAAAAATATGGCCAAATAACAAGTACAAAAAGTATATGAATTAGTCATTTATGTCAATAATTTTTAGTTTTGTCACTCCATAAATAGAAAATTGCAATTTTGATATCGAAGTGTTACATTTCACTACAAGGGTCTCTGAATCCATTTACAGTGTTAAAATTTAGAGACAAAGGGCTCTCTGAATTTACAGTGTTAAAATTTTGAATACCCTTTTGTCTCTAAAGTTTAACACTGCAGATGGATTCATCTACAATTAACATAATTGCGTGTATCATCTATCTACTTTACACTGCCTTCATTATAATTTTAGTAAAGGTAATATTTAGATAGCCAAATTAATATTTGTATTTATGTTTAATCGACTTTGGCCATAAATTAGTTTAATTTTTAAACTTCATTGATTTATGTTAAAAGTGTGAGTTCATTTAAATCTAGTATTAAATCGTCATATTGCATTACATAAATACTAAATAGACAAACCTAAAATATATATTTATAGATCTATTTAGTAAATAAGTATGAACCTTTATTAATTTAGGTATGAATCTTAATTAATTTTTTAATGTTGTATGAACCTTTGTTTTTTTGTAAGTAAATGTTCTATTCATGTAGGAAAAAAGAAGTATATATAGCTGCTTACAAAACAGGTGGTCTCACCCTGACCAGGTATATTAACCAAAATTTGCTCCAGATGAAAAAAATACAAAAGAGAGACTAGGGACATATTTCATTAACGGTTGGGCCAGAGGCAACAAAACATAGATAAAACATAAAGAATACTAGATAGCATACTAGTCGTCCAACGTGATGGATGCAGGGTTGTCTGGGACTGTTCCTAGAGGCGGTAGAGGACAAAACTCACACTAAACATGCCCTTAAAAGTGCACCAACTTCCAAGTCTCCATATTTTTTACTTTCTCATGAGTGAGTTGATTTTGGCCTCGCCAAATCACTACCAGTCTCTTCCGGACTTGGAACTTTAAATAGTGCATTTGGTCTAGTGTTGCCATCTACTCTGCATGCTCTTCAGACACATGGACTTGCATAAATTTTGGTTGGTAGCAACCACTAGTAAGTCTACACATTTACAATTTTACTTGTACACAAGTGTTGATAAGTCTCAGTAAATATGTTTATTTACATCTTATTCCTATCCATTTTTTATGCAAAGAATTGCTTAAATGATGGGAAGTAACTGATGGTAAATATGTTATTTACTTCCTTCAAAGCTTAAGAATGAAAATTCACTAAAAAAATATATATAAAAATAACACATGAGTATCTGTCCAATCAAATGTTTGAAAATTTTCCTAATAATATTGAAAAATAAATATTTATTTTTCAAAGTTGAACATTACAAGCTGCAATGGTCAATACTAAACTAATATTTTTCAACAAACAAATTGATTGCTAGAGCCCTCCCTTGGTAGAGACTAATAAATAATTGGAAAACTCCTAAAATATTATGGGTTGAATTTTTTTTTCATCTTTATGACACTAAGAGAGTTATAAATAAATATTACTTTCTCTTGAAATGTCCTATACACACCCACATTAAATCACAATTCAAACTACCATTATTTTAACTTATTAATTCATCACAACTATAATTATTTAGAAATATTTATCTCTTTTATATATAGTTTTTCTTACAATAAAAAAATTAAATTATAGATATAATTATATAAACTAAATATTTAAAACCAATGGAACACAAACTTTACATAAACTTCCCAAAAGGCGTTGTCTCTCCAACTCTGTACATCATCTTCCCTACAAACCCAACAACCCAACCCACTCAATTCCAGCTATGAAATACCACAATGGGCGGGAAGAAAAAATACAAACACAAAGAAGAGAGCACACTGCGCGGGAATAAAATATACAAACAAAAAGAAGAGAACAGAAAGAGCGCAGAAAATTCCCGGAGCCTTCTTACTGTCAAATTTTCCTCCATATTCTCCTCGCTGACTGCTACGATCCAGGACTGCCTTGGAGCTTCTTCCCCGCCAAATTTGGAGGCAAGACGACCCCCCATTTTTCCTAAAAAAAAATCCATAAAACAGGGACGAAGAGGTAGCAGGATTCGATTATAAAAAAATTATAATCAAGTCGGATTGCCCTGAAGTCAAATGCAGGGAAAAGAATCCCTTGAAGTAGACGCAACACTACTTTCCAGTGGATTCGTAACGAAAACCTGTGGCAGGAATCAGGCACAAAATGGAGCAGTTCCATCAGGACCACCACTGGGTTCCATTCCATCAAATCCTGCCAAAGAGCCCAATTCTCGTGCCGAATGGAGAATCTCTCTGGAACAGGTAAGTATGAAAGAACCCAATTTAATTTTTTTCTTTTTTAATGTCGATTCAAATCCCGTTTTGAAGTGGCCTCGATAAATTCCCATATAAAATTCAATAACATTTTGAATCAGTCATTTGTTATATTATGCAATCTGAATTTTGCCCAACATAATAGTTGGTGGGAATTACCTTAAAAGTTCTATAGCTGGTTATGTTTAGATAAATTTCTTAATCATAACGTGATAAGTTTTATATGGTGAATAGTAAATTTTCCTCATAATAATAATGTACCAACTCATCATTGCGAAATTATTTCACACTATCAGAAGCAAAATTTCCCAACAACCCAACCCCTCAAGAAGGCAAGACATTTTCCATGTTATTGTTTTTGAATTTTTTTTTAAGATATCCATCTGCCAAAAACTCGATATATGAAAATAATTTCAAGAGCATTAACATGGAAAATGTCTTGCCTTTCCAAGGTATCTAAAGCTTTTGCAGCCAATTATGCTGACATGCCAGACTTCTACACACAATTATTGTAATATGCCAAATGTTTGGAGCTATTCCTAGCAACAAAGTAGAAGAGCAAGACACTCTTGAAGTGGATTTTCTGTTTGGAGCTGGTGAAACTTAGGGCTCAAACGTAATTCCATGCTTATTAGGTGTTCATGTTCTAACTTTTTCTTGGAAAGCCACTCATAACTTTTGATCAATGGCATCCATGCTCTTAGAATTTTGCTCATTGTCGTCATGGTGCTCCGAGGCATTGATGAATGGATCGTTCTACATTCATGTGGCTATCTCTAACTAGTGACGGAACTAGTAATAATGGGAGCATTATGTCAAGGCATTAATGTGAATGAGGCAAAATAACAATGGAGAACCAAATGTCTTCATGCACTGGCACCGCTTGACCACCCGTCAAGACAAAACTGATGCACTGGCACCGCTTGACCACCTATCAAGACAAAAATATCACTATCTACATGTACTGTCACTCGCTTGACTGTCTTCATCTATTATCATTGCTTATCGTCTTCATCTACTGGCATTGCTTGACTTATACTGCCTCATTTATTGTTGTTGTTGTAGGCTATGGATATCTTGGTTGTGATGATATATCTCTTTGTATTGCTCATTGTTGCTTGTTGTGAAGGTCATGAATGCTTCCTAATTATTTTTCCACAAGCCGGAGCTTTTTTATATCTTGACCTCTGCTTACCGTAGAGGATACATTCTCGTAGAGGATGTATTCTCGGATAAGGAAGCGCTAAGCTGCTCCCATACTGCTGCATCCAACATGGACTCAGTGAAATTGAATTCTTCAGTCACTGTAGCAGATTACTTTGAAGCTTTTGAATCACATGGAGCACAGAACATATAAAGAAAAAATTTCTTGAATCATGTGGAGCATAGAACATATGAAGAAAAAATTTCTTTTAGGTATGTACTATCATTTAAATGTTTGTTTTACCCATCTATAAGCCCTTATTAGAACATCACTATAGTTTGCAAAATGGTTCACACCTCCACAAATGGAAAGATTAATTGCGGCTAAGTGAAAATGGCCAACAAATGGAATCCAAATCACATTGATTATCATATTTTTTAAAATATGAATATATTTGAGTATACATATTTTCTATTTCTGGAAATTTCAACAATGGCATGATAAAAAGGATTAAATTCTAAGTTTAAAAAATATTACATAGAAGTTACATAATATATATTTGATTTTAAATGGAGGACATATGGTTGAACTGGCACAATTTAATGCTCTGGGTATGAACACAATTGTGCAAATTTCATACTCTGGGCAGGAACACAATTATTAGGGCATGAATAAAATTCGAAAATATTGAAATGGAAAATCAAGAAAACCTAAACCAACACACACATGTTCTGTTTAATCAAAAAGTAAGATTCATTGGTATGAGCTTCCATTTATCATTATTCAATGATTGATATCCTTACCTCATGCTACCTACTATTTGGCTGGCGCATGCATTCTTTCGGTGCAAAAATCAACAACTTTCATGATGGACTGGGGTGTGCTTGGCCTGTAGGCGGTAATCTTGTTGTTATATCATTAATAAGAATGATTGTCTAGTTTCATGACTTGTTTCATAGAAAGCGTGCCTTACTGAAGATCTTGGCTTGGGGTCCTGCTACCTAACCCAAGTCTAGTCTAAAAGGATCCTACCTACTTCACCAAAGCCTATTCTAACATGAGTTCGCTTGAGGGAGGTCCTTCTAACAATGGGAAACATTAAGTATGGTGTATGGATCCCCCTCTGTGGCGATGAGGCCTATTTTCAGTAAGGGTTGAGTTCAGCAATAAGCTTTTTCCTTAATAGCTGAGCTGGGTGAGAATGTTACTTTCCCTCTGGGAGTATGGGCTAGGTGGAGAGGAAGATAAAGGTCACTTTCCCACTAGCCCCATTCCAGCATCGGGTTAATTCTTAGTCTACAACTAGCTATTTTGTTTGGACCTTCCAAATATCCCTTGCCTTCCAATTCTCACAACTTCCTTCTCTCTAGAGTACCGGAAATAATTTTTTTTTTTACTCCCCATGCTAGTAACTACATAGGGGCACATAGATAACAATTCCAAAAGCCACACAACCAACACTATGTATTGGAAATCAATTTGTTTTATTCTCCCCGTGCTATTAACCACGTAGGGGCACATAGATAACAATGCCAAAAGCCACACAACCAACACTATGTACATGATAATTTCCCATCCTTCACATGCACAGTAGAAAAAATCTATATACCCATTAAACCCTCCAGAATTTCACTGGAAATAATGAGATTTGATATATTCACATTGGTTATCATGATTCAAGTGTCGTTTTTCTACTCGGCAAGGAGCGTTGTCTTCATCCTCCATTGCTAACACCGCGATGTCATCATGTTTTACTTCTAAACAAGTTGCAGCAAGGATACGACTGACTTCCAGGGGACTTTTTGCCAGATGATGGCCTGCTTCTGAGGCATTTTCATTTATAATTCTTGAGAGTATATGAATGAATTGGATTTTGAGTCCTTACCTATTCATCAATGCAAATAATTGTCAGAAAACATGGGTTCATTCAAAGGTTGTACTAATAAGTGAGGTAGATGATCCAAGTGTGCTAATGAATGGAGCACTCAAAGGACACGTGAAATGCATGAAAGCTCCAACTCAAGTATTTTCCTTCCATTTTTTTGTATAATAATAGAAACACTTTACTTGTAAGGTGCCACGTTATATTCATGTCTCATATCCTTAGCTGAAAAATAATTGGCAATTGACTAAAAGTTATTCAATACACCAAAAATCACATAAGGTCAAAAATATATATACATCTTTATAATTTCAAGGCCACTAAATGAAACATACATAATAATGTCGAACCCTCCCCATAAAATTTCTACAATGGATGGGTTCTCCTACTCCCCGCCATTAAACATGAAGTAATGATTTCTATCATGGATGAGCACTACTAAAAGATAGGTAAACCATCTAAATTAAAAATAAACTCTTTTTAGGATAACAATGATGTGGTAGCTTTAAAGCAGCTTTAAAGGTTGTAACATTTGTTGTTCAGGTCTCCAAATAAACCAACAAACTCGGATTTTCTTCTGTAAGAAAAAAGTACAACATGTGGCAATGGTATTACCCGGTAGAAAGACAAAAGCACAAGGTGAAGCTGCCTCATAAAGTTGTAGTGTATAATTATAAAACACAAGCAGAAACCCTATGTAAATTTATGTAGATGTTCTATGCTTGATGCAACTTTACTTTTCACCACAACAATCACATAAACAATCAAGTAAAATGTTGATAGAACATACTAGTGGATCTATAGAAGACAAACCAGAAACAGAAAAATGTGGTGGTGCGTTACGGTGGTCAACAGGATGCTTCAACTAGCAAAGTCTCCTTGGTCAACCAACCCAACATGTGTCACAACAGCCCTCAAAATAGCCACACGGTCAACTCAAAGTCGACCCCAGAAAAGTCAATGCTGCCCCAACAGCAGCAACGGCAGCAACAACGGCAGCAACGGCAACAACAAAAGCAGCAGCAACGGCAGTAGCAACGACAGTAGTGACAACAACAACAGCAATAGCAACGACAACAACAACAACAGCAACAATGACAGCAACGGCAACAACAATGGCAGCAATGACAACAACAGCAGCAGCAACAACGGTAGCAACAACGACAACAACTTCCTCTTCGTCCTTATTTCCCACGTGTGAACTGAAACTGCCTCCAAGGAGCTTGAACCAATCAGAAGAGGAGAGATGATGTGTGAGGATGAGATGAGTGAAATGTCCTCCAATTCTGAGTCTATTTATATCAATCACTGAGGTGTGTGACACATTTTTTGGGGGTGTAAAACCTTAAGGCTGACCTGCACATATTTGAAATTATTAAAAATAAATTCAAAATAAAATTTCTGCTCATCGGATTAAGATCAATTTTAGATCGATCTTACACCTCTCCAAAAGAGGAACCCAATACAAATATTGGTATCTTAATCTTAGCATCAAAACATGGAGTTTGGACCTAGTTGTCCAATTTTAACACTCCCTCTCAACTAGGGAGAACTCCATCCACCTGTGCAATCAAACATTATGCGTCATCCTGCCGTAACTTGCTTTGCTGGCCTCTTTATTTTAGAATGGTAATGGGTTAGTCACAAAGAAATCATTCCCGGCTGACAGATTCAGCCCAGAGGTCTGAAACCTCTATAGGACTCACAAAGAGTCTCATACCAACCCGAAGTCAGTAGGAGGTCCGAAACCTCACTTGGACTCAAGAGAGTCATATATACTAACTAGAAGTTAGTTTCATTGACCCGAAGTCATTTGGAGGTCTGAAACCTCACATGGAATCAAAGAGTCACATACCAATCCGAAGTTGGTTAATCTGACCCGAAGTTAGTAGGAGGTCTGAAGCCTCACTAGACTTGATCCCAGATCAAGTGGTTGGACACGTGCCATCCTAGATAGAGAGTACGACAATCTATGATGCGTCCATCAATATTTCCTACTAGTCTCTAGCTTTTCCCACCTCATTGGCCAAATGAGAGGTACTTCCCATGAGTCCGGAACTCAGTGGGTAGGATGCATACGGGGCACAGATCATGAGAGGTGAACCTATTCAAATATCATAAAGGTGGGGCAGAAGCACCACAAGGTTCGGTAAGCCTAGCCCCGTGTGTGCTTATAGCTCCGAGGAACTATCCCCAAGCCCCCCCCAGAGCTCCCAGATCTCATCGTCCAATAGGACCCTCAGACTAGGGTCGTTCCATGATTCCAAGATTCTCACATAAGGTTAGGAACATGACCTTCCCCAAGGGCATTGTGAGAATATCTGCGACCTGCTCATCAGTTCCTATATGATCGAGCCTTACGGTGCCTCGCTGTACCATATCCCGGATCAAGTGGTACCAACCATCAAAATTCTTGGATCGTTCGTGGAACACGGAATTCTATGACAAACGAATCCCCCTCAGGTTATCACAAAGGATAATGGTGGCATCTAGCACATGCTCTAACAACTCACTGAAGAGATTTCGCAACCAAGTGATTTCACAACAGGCCATACATGCTTAAATGTATTCGGCCTTAGTGGTGCTCAAGGCTACTGACTTTCATTTCCTGCCCGAAGAATATCTATGTGTGAAGCAGCATCCAGATGTGCTCTTGCGATCCACCACACTGCCAGCCTAATCGACATTAGTATATCCAAGGAGTGTAATGCTCCCGACAGTGTATCTCAGCCCATGGTCTATCGTGCCCCAGAGATATCTCAAGAGTTTCTTGGCACCAACCCAGTGAATGTTATGATCAACCATGTGTTGACTCAAAGTGTTCACTGCACAACATACGTCCGGATGAGTGTTCACTAAGAACATCAGGGCCCCTACAAGTTGAAGATACTCAGTAAGATTTGCTAGCATGGGCCCAACAATGCTTCCACTCAACTTCTTAAAGCTGAGCTCCATTGGTGTCGACCTGGACTTATAGTCCACCATACTAAATCTTTCCAGAAGCTTCACAATATATTTTCCTTGAAAAAGGAAGATCTTGCCAGGCCTCTGCCAGACCTCCAGGCCTAGGAAATAGTGCATCGGTCCTAGGTCCTTCATCTTGAACTCAGCAGCGAACTCCCTCTTGCATTGATGAATGAGAAGGTTAGCACCTATCAGGAAGAGGTCATCCACATATAGCACCAGAATGAGAGGCTTCCCTTTGACAACCTAGAAGTAAAGGTTCGGATCACCATTACTTTGAGTGAAGCCCAGCTTCATCAAGTAGCTATCTATCCTCTTGTACCAAACTCTAGGTGCTTGATTTAGCCCATAGAGGGCTTTCTTCAACCTGCATACATGGGTGTCCCAATCCTGGACTTCAAACCCTAGAGGTTGCTCCACATATACCTCTTTCGTTATCGCACCATGCAGAAATGTGGTCTTCACATCCATCTGAAGAAGACCCCATCCTTGTGTAGTAGCAAGGGCTATAATATATCAAATGGCAGTGTATCGGGCCACAGGTGAAAATATGTCATCATAATTTATGCCTTCCTTTTGAGAGAAGCCACGGGCAACGTATCTTGCCTTTAACTTTTCAGCACTTCCATCAGATCCATGCTTGATCTTGTAGAGCCATTTCGAGGTGACAACTACTTTGTCCTTTGGTCTTGGAACCACATCCCAGACATCATTCTTCATAATGGACTCATACTCTTTGTGCATAGCATCCTTTGAGACTTGATGCTTTACGGCTTCTTCAAAGGATCCAGGCTCGGATTGTACAATAGTACTCATGGCTGCTAGATACCCTTGGTACCTACTCAGCTTCTTGATTTCACAGAATGTCCCCCTTTTTGGGCTACATGTCCCTCAGCATCCTCGAGAGTGTCCTGGAGCCATGATGGTCTCTTTCCCAGTGAAGGAGGTGGATCAATCAGGTCCATCAGTCCTTCAACATTAGGCATTGTTTCATCCTTCAGTTCTTCTTTATTTCCAGGCCTTGCTTCATGATCTTCCTCAGATCTCGAAATATTGACTACTTTCCTCAGGGAAGTATCTTCGTTAAAGGTGAAATCGTGGCATATCTCCACTTCCCTTTGACCAAGCACATATAATCTATAGGCCTTCAAATTTTTGTTGTAGCCTATAAACATTGTGGTCTCCATCTTGATGCTAGCTCCTCTGCAAAAGTTCTTGAACTTGTTCATCTCATATTCAGTGCCATTATCGAGCTGTCAGATAGCATCTCGTGTCATTGATCCCAGTGGAATTCCTCCAACCTGGTAGAGTGTATCAATTCTAGACCCAAACGTGATAGCTTCCTTGAAGCTCTTCTTCCACATGTGCACCTTTCCATTAGTGAATGCCACATTGAAACCTTTGTCTTCCATGGCCGATATAGACACAAGGTTCTCCTTCTAATTAGGTACGTAGAGTACATCCTGCAAGCGGAGGACTTGACCTTGAGACAAGTGGAGGGTCACAGTCCCTGTCCCTTTCACAGGATATGTGGCATTATCTCCAAGGATAATTTCTAGATTGGTATGCTTCTCAACCATATCAGAGAGTGCTTCCTTGAAGCCAGTGATGTGCCTTGAGGCACCACTATCTATCAACCAAAAATCCATAGTGTCGGGTGGAGAGAGGGCAGATACAAGAATGAATTCATTTCTTTTATCAACAACATTTGATTCCTAATACCTATAATTTCTTGACCTTTTGAAAGGTTGATCATTTCCGCTGAAGGGAGCCTTCCTCTTTTCCTTGAACATGTTGTTCCTTTGATTGTAATTCCTTCGGTTGTTATTGTTGTCATCAACATCGGGAGAATCCTTCTTGAAAGGAAATTCTCTAGCATAGTGACCAGGCCTATGACAAGTGTAACACTTGCCCTTCTTTCCTTGTGCCCCTGCTCTTCCTTTGATCTTTGGACCACCAAAGTTCTTCTTTCTAGAATGAGAAGTGTAGGCGGCATTCCCTTCATTTTCATACTCCTTCATTCTTGTCTCTTCTTGAATGCATCTTGAAAGTACCTTATCAAATTCAGGTATCACATTATTATTGAGAATGGTAGTGTTGAACACATTCCATTCAGATGAGAAAGCTCCAAGTGCGGTGAGAACCATCTCTTGATCAAATGTTGTCTCCTCAATAGCCAACAGATTATTCCTGATCTCGTTCAACTTCAGAAAGTATGATTAAACATACTCATCCCTGCCTTTCTTTAGATTCTTCAATTTATTCTTGAAGAATAGGACTTGATTCGCATTGTTGGCCTTGAACATGTTGACCAAATTATCATACATCTCCTTGGATGTGCCCAGCTCAGAGATGTAGGCAACCAGACTCTTATGAATTGAGTCCCTGATCATCAGCTTTGCTTTGATTTCTCCCTTCTTGTACTTTGTTTTGGCAGCAGCAGTAGCAGTGGATGGAGGTTCTTGGATTTTACCCTGCACATAGTCTATGACATCTTGGTCTTCCAATTTGAGATCCAATATCATCTTCCAAGCATGGAAGTCATCCTTTCCAGTCAATTTGTCATCTTCCTTGAAGCCATAGTTTGTGGAACCCATTTTCTTCTTCGGTGATTGCTATAAATTAGGGCTTGTCTTCACCTTAGCTCTGATCCCATGTAAATTTATGTAGATTTTCTATGCTTGATGCAACTTTACTTTTCACCACAACAATCACATAAACAATCAAGTAAAATTCTGATAGAACATACCAGTGGATCTATAGAAGACAAACCAAAAACAGAAAAATGTGGTGGTGTGTTACGATGGTCAACAAGATCCTTCAACCAGCAAAGTCTCCTTGGTCAGCCAACCTCGCATGTGTCACAATAGCCCTCAAAGCAGCCACACGGTCAACTCAAAGTCAACCCCAAAAAATTCAACGCTGCCCCAACAGCAGGAACGACAGCAACAATGGAAGCAACGGCAACAACAACAGCAGCAACAACGACAACAGCAACGACATCAATGGCAACAACAATGGCAACAGCAACGACAACAACAACAACAACAACAATAATGACAACAACGACAACAACTTCCTCTTCGTCCTTATTTCCCACGTGTGAACTGAAACTACCTCCAAGGAGCTTGAACCAGTCAGAAGAGGAGAGATGATGTGTGAGGATGAGATGAGTGAAATGTCCTCCAATGTTGACTCTATTTATATCAATCACTGAGGTGTGTGACACATTTTCTGGGGGTGTAAAACCTTAAGGCCGACCTGCACATATTTCAAATTATTAAAAATAAATTCAAAATAAATGTTCTGCTCATCAGATTAAGATCAATTTTTGATCGATATTACACCTCTCTGAAAGAGGAGCCCAATAAAAATATTGGTATCTTCATTTGAGCATCACAACATGGAGTTTGGACCTAGTTGTCCAATTTTAACACCCTACCAACCAATAATTATTTTAAAATATCACGATATCCATCTCTCATAAGGATGAGGGGCGATCCTCCTGTCATCAGGATTAAAAGGTGTAGGTCCTTGATAAAGAACAATTATTATAGACAAATGGGTGGCATCACTAGGAATTCGGACAATGAAAATCGCTTGCATGTCAAGTTCTACAACGAAGACTTAATCTAAGTAAGAATGTATTAGCGTCAAAAATGAGTTGAACAATCAATTTAACATCATTATTATAGTAAATTTCGACAAAAATAAGCCTCTCAAAATTTAAAACCAAATATATCAAATTTCTACACAAATCGAAAGCATCCTCAAAAAAACTAATTATAGGTATTTCTAAGAGTAAAAACCTGAAAAAATGTAATGGATTGTTGAACAAGTTGATTAAGCCATACCTTTAAATAAAAAAATCTGATATTACATGAGGAACTGATAGCGATTTACAAAATAAATTCAAAGAAATTGAATAAATATTCATTTCGGAAAAAGTTAAAATATACAGCAAAACAATTCTATATGTTAATAAATTGGAAAATTGCTTATCACTTCGGTTAGGGATTGGCTCGACATGACCCGAGTTGTTTCAACCCATTGCTAAGGGAAATAGAGCATAAGTATTTTCTCGAGGGCCTCAAACAAAGTTACGCCTCAAACAAAAAATTCCATCAATTGTCGTAGGGGGTTGCTGGATTCATGATGACAAGAGAAAAGGTCATCAATTGATGCAAGGGGTTTCTTGATGGGGAATAGAATTGAGAATAGATCAATGGATTGGGAATCACTCACTCAACAACCTATATGTCATTGATTATGAAGGGATAGAACGAGTGGCCCTATTAGTGGAACCTAATTTTGGGATAGGAAGGAGAAAAGGTATCAAGGGTTAGAAATGAACTAAAGACAAAACTTCATGTTTTTGACAGAAGTAAATCTCTCTTTGACGAGGAAGAAAAGAGAGTGGCTTTCCTCATTTCAATACAGGGTTGACACGGAAGCTTTTCCCTTAGATGGCAACATAATGAAAGCCATTCAATCTCATTTTTAGCATTAGGGTCTCTCGCCCCTTCTAATAAATACAATGAATAAAAATGGGGTCACACAGTTAGTTGTCTGTTGAGTAGCTAATTTCTCCATGCAACTATTTAGGAAACAATTGTGCAGTAGTGCAGGCATATGTGTTGACAATTGCATGGCCGGGGGCATAGTTTTTGGTGAAATAACTTCACATCCTCCACGACTCCTTAGTAGACAATTTGGTAATGCACACAAATCCAATCGAAAAATCATAGTACAATAGGTAGCATACTTTTGATGAACCTTGGACACTACAATACCTAACTCAAATCTTAAAAATTAAAATATTAAATCTGACTTAACTAGTTGAGTAAAAAAATCAAAATATTAAAGCTCGGAAGATTGTTGACATAGATTATCTACTGTAGCAAGACAATTGAAATATAGAGACCCACTTAGAATCTGCATATTTCTCAAGAAGTTGACAAAATTGCTCCAAAACCTTTAAAACCCCAAGCATTGCCATTTTTGTGGGTGTGATTGTGTTAATTTTGATTAAGATGTTCTTTGCATAATACAATTACTTCAATGTTCCTAATAAGCCCATTTATTAATCCATGCATGAATTATCATCCCATTGAGAGTAACTGAAGAAATAACATAAATGTTAATTGTAGAAGACAAACAAAGACAAAATAACACAAAGATATGGCACAAGCCAGGGAAAAACCCCAAGATGGGGAAATCCATTGATATAAAATTCTTATTATTATCAATATCCAATGTTCAACAGGGAGAGAGTATAATAATATGAGTCAAAATAAACTTTCTAAATTAGTGTTCAAAACAGACTTGAAGCTTACTACCTGTTTAGGGTTCCTAACAGTCACTGAGTATCCTTCTTCCAATTAATTGTACCCTTTGCTGTCCTTTACAAGACGTCCAAAAATGTTGCAAGACTTGCCGTTCCTTTTCAAGGCATCCAACAACAATCCTAAATGAGGGTTAAAATCTTTATTTACATTGCAGCCCTCTCTTCTTGAATGCAGCTAGGATAAAGGACTCATATTAGGTCATGCATCCCTTCCACACGTGCTTTCATACTAGCTATTGTAGCAGCATTTCCTATGGCCTAAACCAGAATACAAAGCGTGAACAAATAAACCCCAAAATTCACCTTTAGACCAGTGTCCTGATATGTGGCTCCACACAAAGAATGCGACCTTCTCTTGAATATATTCACACCCAAAAACCATGATGAAACATCATTGACAACTACCCTCAAACCTGCGGCTAGTTGCCTGCTCTTACTTGAACCTATGGGAGATCAATACAACACGTCCTTCTTGCTTCTCCAAGCTGTGGTTGCCTTAGAAAGAATTATTCAAGAGTTGAATGCACTCTTTTAGTATGATCTCTAATGAAGATGAGGTATCCCTATATATATAATAATTTGTCCTTATAGAGGTGAAGCCGACCTTAACACTTGGAGGCAAAATTTGAATTTCAAATTTTCAATTTTCCCTCCTTAATAAGGTTATGTCTTGTGGAATTTATTTTAAATAAATAAATATTTGTCCTTATCCAAATTTGGTGATTTTAAGTCAATTTTTGTCCTCTCGAAAAGAGGGATTCAATGGAATGATCATCTCCATCAACTGTGTATATCTGAGTATAATTTGGCCCGAGTTTCCAATTTTAACACTCCCTCTCAACTAGGGAGAATTCCACCTGCAAATCCATCTATTGTCATAGATCATCATGCCATCCTGCCATTATGAACCATATTTGTCATCATGAACCATCTATGTATTCTTTGCTCTGATTTTATGAGAACTTATGTGAATAATAAAGAAGAATTGATCGAGAGTGAGTCACAAGACCTTTCCACTCTTCACTAACAAAAGTCAGTCTGGAGGTAGAACCTCAATTGATCCCAGATCAAGTATATAAACACCAAGCATCCTATCATATATAGTACGGAAATACACGATGCATCCATCGGTAGTGCTATGGTCTCTATCCTCATTTCCCAACTCATTGGCTAGATGAGAGATTATTCCCATGAGTCCCATACTTCATGGGTAAGATGATGTAGAAATACCAGGAGGGAAAGAGTATATCACATCCTGCTCATAATCACATGTAGGGAAAGGAGAAACCACATTCTACAAACACACATCAAAATCACATGTAGGGAGGGGATAAACTTCCTCCTACACAAATGAAAAACTCTGAGAGTAGGGAAAGGAAGAACCACGTCCTACATGCATGCAAACCAACAATAATAGGAAGGATCCTACACGTGGGGAAAGGATGGACCACATCCCACTGATATTTCAACCATAAATCATAGGGAATGAGCATCCTACATGTGGACCATGTCCCACTGACATGTCCACAACCAGATGCCTGAATGTATCTCTCATTGGGGTACCCACAGGAGAAGGTGAACCACTCATTCTACTCATATGTCGTAGGGGAAGGTGAACCACTTATCTTATGCATATCTCATCATATGTAGGGGAAGTTGAACCACTCACCCTACACATGTGTCCGCAAATGTAGGGGAAGGTGAACCACTTATCCTACACACATGTCAGCTGTCACAGGGAAAGGTGAACCACTCACCCTGTACACCGTGCACTTATAGGGGAAGGTGAACCACTCACTTTAGGGTCATTTATAGCTCAAAGAAGTACCCCATGCCCCAAGGAGCTCCTAGATCTCAATGTTCAACGGAGATCTTCATAGTAGGGTCTTTCTAGGACACCCAACCTCTCTCTTTGAAGGAAGTTAAATCTGTCCTTACCAAAGGGGTTTGAGAGAATTTTGGTAACCTGTACATCCATCTTGCAATGCTAGAGCTAGATTTCTCTCCACTGTTCCATATCAAATTAAGTGACACTTGATGTTAAGTGGTGGATTCCAACACATGTTCGCATGACTCAAATTTCTTTATAATAGGCCATGCTAGCTACTTCATTCATTTAGCCTCAGTGGTTCTACCAAAATTTAGTCCTTCATTCATCCATAAAATAAAGGTGGATCCCAAGAGATATGGGATCTAGAAGTGCTCTTTCCGTTTATCATTATGCCAATCCAACAATTTTGGCAGAGTACTACAGGTCACAGTTAACATGGATATCTTATTGAGCATGAGAGCCTTCACAATTTGTATGTATTTGAATCAGAAACTTGTCAATTTTATTAGAAATTTAAGCTTTAGGAAAAAATGCATCAAGGCTAAGAAAACTCCCTCTCACATCGAGAGGATCTTTATCTGTGGATAAACATCATCAATAGTTGTAAACCGACCATAGATCCCTCTGAAGATCGGAAAAGTAACTTCGCCCAAAACATAACCACTGGGCTATCTGAAACCTTCTATTAATCAAGTCCATTCAGCCATAGTCATTCGATTTTTGTAGATCAATGTCTTATGATGTTGTTTTTCTATTGTAAAATTCATTGGGAAAGAAGAGTTGACAAGCCATTCTGCAAGGGATTCCGTAGCTCCCTCTGAAGACTTAGTTCAATTGAACATTCGGCATTTTTCAATCTTCTCCTCATATTTAAGACGAGACATTATCATGCTGCAACTATATCAGCAAAACTTCCATTACCAAACTTCAACAATGCACAAGTAAAGTCTCTCACATGTTCTGCCCGTTCAACTAACAGACCTCAAACACACTATATCAATAGAACCTTATTACTGATTTCATAAGTATTACTGAATGAATGAAGATACCAAGGGACTTGCACCATCCTCATCCAAGCAAACCTTCTTTGCCATTACACAATTCAAGCTAGTCTTATCTTTGAAGTGCAAATCCTAGAAATATTTATAATGATCTTGTTGTGTCACTGTAATGGCACAAAAAATATAATAGTAACACACTAGCATTTGTATTAGAACATAAAATTATTTTAGGGAAAAAAATTTCTATCAATCAGTTAGAATCCCTTACTATTGTATGAATACTTCAGGTGTGCAATAAAAAATAGAACCAATCTACCTTTACCATAGTTCTCAAACTTGGACTAGAAATTTTTCCCATTTCAACAAATGCTACTACTGGTTTTGCTTCTTAGGATGAATACACTATTGTACTTCAATGTTACTGATATACCTGACTCTATGGAGGTGCCAAGTAATTCACATTGAAACTACCTTAGAGTGATTTGCTTTGACTTTTCTTTCCGTAAGAGGTGTACTTCAGATTTTAACACGCTTGATATAGATGACCTTGAAGAGAATCCTTAAAGACCTCAAACCAACCTTCAACTATATATATTGACTGTAAAGTTAGTACCTTTGATATGATTTAGATCAACATACAGTCAATATTCAAATTTTGAACCTTGGGAAATCTCAATCAAATCTGAATTTGACACGAATGATTGCCTTAGAAGCTCACTTTAAATGTTTCTTCAGTAAATATACTATCATACCTTAAATGCACATCCTTAACAGAATTTAAAATCTATCATATAAGCTTCTGAGGAAGGGGTTGAACCTTAGTGAGTTTCAGATCCGATCACTGAATTTTTAGCCTTAAATTTGTGCAATTTTGTTCACTGGATACATCAGATTTGTCTCAAATAATATTGAAGAATCTGCCTTAATGAAATGCATGCTTCATATGTGATGCACAGATCAGTTATTGAAGGAGGGACAGATGGCCTTTAAAATCACCAAAACATTAACCCTAGAAAATAATTCTTCAAGATTAAGCCTGAAGTGCTCCACAGAAATTTTTGAATGAGCATACAATATGTCTACAAATTTGTAGACTCAGTGTATTAGCCTAGGAAATTTATACCTCAGGTTCAAGCTCATAACTGAATTATTCTAGATGAGATATACCAACCCAATTATATATCACAATGATACTCAAGTGATATGAATTTCTTTAGAATTTAACCTTTCAATAATTGCCACAGAGTTATGCATAACATTGATGAAGAGAAAGTAGGTTACGGGAATCTTCTAAGATTGATTGAAATAAAAAAAAACATAAACACCCTTCAAACAGGCTCTATGCATGTAAGCTCCAAAAAGTTTCAAGACATGATATCTGAATTAAGTTGAGATTTCTGAAGATATAAACTGTGACATTAATTAGATAAATTTGGAAGAATGTCATGACCTTGTGCACATATTGGAGCTTGTTGTGTTGAGTATCGGAAAGGTTGTGACTGTTGCAAGCTCCGATAGATTTTCTTCATGACTCCACACAGATATTCAAGACTGTACAAGGGCCACAACATGAATAAATAGTTTTTTTTTCTTCCAATATTTCGGGAAAAGACCGTAGACATACACTGGAAAAGTTTGGTACTTTGAGCACTAATTCAGGTGATGTTCTTCAAAAGATAACGAACATCCAATGATGAAGTGTCAATATTTTTGAGATGCGAGTTGAGGTATATACCATGATGGAGGATCATACCATTATCCGAGAGTAGAGTAGAAACATATGGGATGAATCTTATACCTTCAGGAGCAAGAGGTCCGAGACATGGGTGTCAAGAAACCTTAACGGTGTTCCATAATTATTCTAACTTGCATATTTTCCAAATGAAGTGGCCCTAAAATAGTCCTGTAATCTTGACCTTGAAAGATCATTACAGATGAATAACTTATCAACTGCTAGAGATCCATCCTTCCTTTTGCTGTAAATCAATTAGGAATTCTGCACTCATAGTATGAACATGGAGATTGAGTACTGAGTCCTTATCCAAAGGACCCCAAAGGGAAATTGGGCAATGGATATTGTTTCAAAATAGAGATGGCTATGTTCAAGAATCCTTCAAATCATTTTTTTAATGCCAACCCTATATAGGCCTACATTTCCTGTGTCTTCATTAAGAAGAAAATTTTCTTTAGTGGATGGCCCAAATAGACGTCAGAGAGTAGATGGAATTGGTTCAGTAGTTGTGGAAAAAGCCAAATCCACTAGATCGTTTGTTGATACATGAGGTAAAAAATTTTCCTCATCTGGTCCAACTAGAAGAGACACATTTCAGTAGTGCAAATTTAATACTATTAGACCACCTTCTATGCATGTTGACGATTATGTTGCAAGAGGGAGAAAAAATGATGGTATGTGTAGCAACTCCAGTGTTGATAATTTTCAGTGTGGAGGGTTTACTGGTGGTAGGCCATCATCTATTCATATGGATGAATTTGTGGCTAGACAACAGGAATTCCAATAGTCGGTAGCTTCAGTTGGTGGAGATCTGCAAAAATCTATGCAAACACTGCCACATGAGGCTAAGAGCAGTGTTGATAAAAATAAAAAATCTAGAGAATTGAAGTATCACCTTGAATATGACTTACAAGAAATCAATATTGAGTTGGAATTTTTTTCTGGATCAGAAGACTTATTGCAGTTCCCATATTTCGATGAATTTCTACAATCTGCACCAGTGAACTTACCTTAAGAGAATTCACCTGAATCTCTTGTTGATGATGCAAAACACAATGAGACAGTTACAGAGGTTGCAATGAAATTTATGGAGGAGAAAGAGATAGAGTACATATGCACACACACACCAAAAGTGGACACAATAAAGGTTGAAAAAGTTGAAATATTCCATGTGATCTCTGTTTGTCTCAAGCGCATTGAAAATAGAGTTAGTGGGGTCTAGGACTACATTTCTTCTTGAGGAATTTTAAGCTGTTGTGGTATAAAATTAAACATGGGAGACAGGTAGGCTTTAGCCTGTCTTTAGAGTTTCTTTAAATTTGATATGTCAAAATGACCTTGTTTCTTGGTAATGAAATTCTTTGGCTATATTTTGATGTATCTGCAAACTAAGAAAACTTGATCAGTCCTCATATTCAGTGCATGATATATTTACAAATTATTTAAGAGATCAAAAGAGGAAACAATGCCATTGTGTTGAAATTATGAACAGATTGGTATAAAGTCAAACATAATTTAATTCATTTGTGTCATGTAGGGAAATTGATAGTAGAAATAGTAATAAAATAATATCAACTAATGCACATTGAAATGTCCAAGAAGAGTTTATGAAGGTAAGATGAGTTGATTAATGCCCAAAAATTACCAAAGGATAGATCAATAGGAACAGTAAATATATTCAGTCAACATTAGACTATGGGGGTGCCATGATGATAAACAAAGAAAATAACATAAGAAATGGTGAATAGGGAAGGTAAACCATACAAATAAAGGACACACAATTCATCATCAATTTTCAAGAATTGAGATAGAGGTAGAGATAAGTGAGGGAATACATGCATCTATGTCATCAATTATTATTATGGAGCAGCTGATTCAGACCCCCATAATGTTTTTTGAGGAGTGCCTAAGGGTGAGAGGGCCTAGTTGGATGAGCCTATAAGGTTGGGAAGGCATATCAAAACTCTCCTAACATTTGAAGCAGAAGAGAAGAATCTAGTGATGGATGTTTCACTACAAATTCTAGGTCCAGGAGTAGTTACTGGTGGCAGCAAGGAGAAGGAATGATCATGTGACCTTGTGGATGTGATACATCTATTGGTTGAGTAGGAAGATTTACATTGTCTTAGACATGTTGACTTACAACAGATATCTAATCAATACTTAGCAATCTTCTGCTTCTTGTACATCTAGATGGAGAAGATATTTGACTGATCTTACTTCCTCTTAGGAAGATCATAGCCTATAATTATCTTTCCAGGGTGCATAGTGTCCATCAATCACTCGAGCATGCCATAAAACATGAGTGTCCTCTACTGAACCATATCCAGTGCTATGTGAAATACTTCTACAATGGTAGTAAGCAAAAATGACTCACTGGAGAGATTCTTCAATATGAGCAGCTTCATAATAGGCCATGCTTTCTCAGAGTAACTTACTTCTATTGATGATTCATCCATGGTGGATCCCTGAAGATATAACAACTAGATGTGCTCTTACATATTGACAGCCCTACAACTTACTGTGATAAAATATGGATCATTTTAGTTTAATGAATAGATGACCACTGGAATCTAGGCATGTAATGAAAGACAACATCAATAGGTGTATAATTATTTTGAGAGTGTAACCATATGATATTAATTCATGGATTTTATAACTCCCTCTTAAGGTGATCATCTGAACTTCAATCATGATCTTCCCATGTGAGAGAAGAGACTTAGCATGAGGCTTTTTCGTCAGGAGAGTTGCTCCTCTTATCAAAGGAGCTGCAATTTCTTTTCTAGGAATATCGTTGTAGCTACTTCTAAATAGACGACCTTACAAAAGATAACATTTTATGAATTGGCCACTGAATTCTGAAGACAACTTAGATTGTGAACAAGAATATCAGGTTAAAGGAGTTAAAACATATCACCATAGATTATGATGCCATACATATGATACATGGTGACTAATAGAAGGCCTTCATATTTCGCAATGACTATTCTTCCTTAAGAGTTTCAAGTTTATTATAACAATATTTACTAAGTGTCAACTATGCTTCTTGTTGCACAATTGATGATAGGAAGACCACCAGATCAAACACAGGTCATTGTTTACAAGGTTACTTCCTTTATCACTTATCTTCTTGTTCGCAAGATACTAGATCATATAAGGTATGCAGGTATATTGTCTCACCATCCATAAACATCATGGGAATATTGTTCAAAGAAATTATTAATTTCCATCAAGTAATCTTGACATGAATACAATTGATGGCCTTAACTATCACTGGTGTAGAACATATGATTCCTTTTGAAAAAGGACAGTGAGAAATTTCACTGACTTTGATAAATCATCTTCTCAATCTGTGCACTTCCCAACTTCTTGATATAAGATCTATGCTTCAAATAAAACCTGAAGATGTTCCATATGGACAGACACAAGGAGATAGATAATAAGTGAGTTGTAAGGATAGTTAACCAGAGCATACATTATATCCATTACTTAATGATTCCAGAGCATCTTATTTCCTGTATCCAAATAATGAGCTTGATCACCAGAATTACAAGATTGTACATGTCACATGATCAACCATATATCAATATATAGCCTTCTACGGTAACTTTGTGAAAAAGCCTCATGTCTCTTACGAATCTTCCTTACTTACTGAAGACAATCTTGAAACGTCTTCAAGGCTTATATGAATTACCAGAGATTGATTTTCTGAAGTGACCACTGAATTCATATGATATTTTAATTGAGACATCAAACAACATCTTGGAACTGAACATCAATGATTTAGGTTGTCTGGTATTGTAAATACAATGTTGAATCCATAGAGCCAAGGTCAATCATGCAGCAATGATTTCAAAGCAATAGAGTGTCATATGAATCCTGACCTATTTCTGTATATATAGTCAATGCTGAGCAGATATTTGAATTTGTAATTATATATATATATATATATATACAACAGAACCAATATTATAATCTAATGATATCTTAACACATCAAGCCAACAGTACAGTGCATCTAAGAAACTTGATGCTGAAGTAGCAATTGCCCATGCTGCTAGTTGATAAACATATGATGGTAATGACTTACCATTCCCTGATTGATGTAAACCCCAAAAGAGAAAAATCTGAATTGCGTATTCTTGTGCTTGAAATAGGTAATAGACCTACTTGATTCAAACTCCCTTATATACAACCTGCTTTAGATAATGAGCCGAGAGCAGGGATTGCAGTCAGTGCTGAAATGATATATGGGCCGCTGAGAAAGGAAAGGAAGAATTAACCAGAGGATACTTGCATTGCTAAACTTCATTGGAATTACAATGGCTAGCTTTGAACTCTTGAGCTTGGATCAATGTATGATATTTCTAAAACTAGTGCATAAATTGACATATCCTTGGATTGATGATGCGGAGCTGAAAGAACCTAATGAAGTAGGAACAATCCACTGATTCTGAAGATAAATTATAAGGACGATATCTTCCAATGTATTTCCATGCCACAACTGAGCAGGGCATGTACATGGGCTTGAAACAGTGGGACCTAATCCAAATCCTCAAATCACAGAAGCCATCTGAATCATGAAATGTGGAACTAATTCATTATACCTTGGGCTGAGACTGAATCTTGGATTAGGGCTTATCTAGGTGAAAGGGTTTTATCCCTCTTTCACATTTGAATATTTTGATATCCATTTCTTGTGCAGCATACCACAGACCATAGGGTCTTAGCCAACAAGGTTTTCCACTCTAGCTTAGGCTTGTCCTTTCCTTGTTCTAATACCATGTTAAAATTACATGATCTTTGCATAGGACAGTTACTTCAGAATTCCATAGAAGCCCATTTATTTAAACCATATTATTTTCGTTAGCAATTTGGCCCTAGTTTCCAATTTTAATAGACATACATATGTGCACTGCAGTAAAACCTTGAAGGACCACCTCAGGCACATAAATTATGTATTGTCTATGTTAAAATAAAAACATTTTTATGCAAAAAGTACCAAATGCTTTTTTGACGAAAAGAAAATGACTTAGTACATCGACAATATAATATCAAAAGGCCGTGTAAAGGTAGCACCAAACCCAAAAACATCTCTAATTGCAAGGATTCCAATAGATCATGGGATATTACCAAAATCTTATAAAAATGTATGCTCATATTACAATGCCCTTATCTGAGATACCTAGGAAGGACTCTCTTCGATTGAATTAGAAAGCATAACAAATTTTTCATCCTATTGAAAAAAGTAACATCATCCACTCTAGTAATACCTATTCCATACTTTAAACTAATCATAATTTCATAGGATGCATTATGATTCAGAATCAACACAACAATAATGCAATATGAACGTGGAGGCAAATGCCTTGTCAATGGAACATGTACAACTGGCAGAATGTTGTACAATTTTGGAAGAGGTTAGAGGAGGAATAGCTGCCACCTTTACAATCACCTTAGCCTTCAATTTATTTTCTTTTTAATTCTGGTTAAGGTCACTATGCACGACTTTTTTATTCCATTGTGAATCGGATGTAGGGCTTGCTAAAATTATTTTTCTTGAGTTTTATTTTCTTATAAATTTTTCCCTCATTTGGGCTTCCCGCCCTCTGCGATTTGGATTGGGTATCTGCTACTATTGCTGAACTGAACCTCCTCCTCTAACCATGAAAGCTACAAAAAAAAATTTTCCTTTATTTGGGTTGTTCGGGGGTGGCGATTGGGTGCCAAGAAAATTATGACCACACATTTAAATTCAGGCTGCATTGATGCAGTAGCCATGGAGTGATGGAATTTGTGGTATGCTTAAGCTTTGACAGGTTCTTGTCTTCAATAAATTATCAACTTCATCACTCTAGTATGGATTTGGGTGTTTTTTTTATGAATAATGACCTTCCATAGCTCAACCATGTGCATGCTGATAAATCATCCATAAATTTGTTGCAGGTTTTTCTCTTAGTAATTTTGTTGTGACCCCATCTTCATAAATGAAAAATTCAGATAAATTAGGCTTAGATCAGGGCATTTTGCTGGGGTATTTTTAGCGAGCTTTAATATCCCATATTCAAGATGGGAATACTCTTGGACAGGTAGGGTATTGATAAATATAACATCATGTTGTGGCAGGAATTATTCAAGGAAATCTGAGGGGAGCTAATACTTGACTTCGTCAAGCCATAGATCCATCGTTATCCTCAAGTTTGTAAGTTCCAACGTTTCTGGATCAAACTTAGGAACGATTTTATGTTGGCCATGAACATCCATGTTGTAGATAGGGAGTTGTTTTATATGAGAAATTAAAGCTACCCGGATGTAATTTATAGTTAGGAGAAGAAACTCCTTTGAATATCAATTATCATACCTATGAACAATCAGAGACAAACTTGGAAATGATTTTGATCACTGTGTAGTTAATCAATTATTGGTTTGCACAAGCCCTCTTGTTTTCCTAGATATTGGTTTGTTATTTCAATATGACAAGACTATTCATCTTCAATAAGGACGCCTTCAACAAATGGAATGGACCTTTCTGCCTTTGACTCATATGGTTCAAAAAACGGCTTGATGATATGATCAGCCTTCTTTTATTCCTCATCAGAGTCCATTTCATATGTAGGATGGCTGTCAAAGGAAAAAATATCAGATCATGCACTGTTCTGTTCAAATTTAATAGGAAATGCTGATTGGAGATGCACATAATTATGGGTGCCAAAGTTTCTACCATATTCAAAATTATAGATAGGAGTGTTGGTCTCTTGAACCTTAAGGGATCTTAAGGATTTCCCTTCATTAATGAGTGTCTTATTACTCTCATTATCAGGAAAACTAGAACTACAGTCTGGTCCATTATCTCCATTTGTGCTCATGATTTTGTCATATGTTGGTTGAATTTCCATTTTCTAGTGTAGAAAAAAGGCATGTCATGATACCCATGTCATCACGTGTTAAGTCTTCTAGGGTGATTGCAAGAGTGGTATAAAGTTGTTTCCTACCCTCCTGCTGATATTCCTCCTCTACATTCAAAACCTTTTCTCACACTATCAATCATCCAAATCATTCAATAAATGTACTGTATGCTAGGAAAGATGGAATTTCCTTGTATCTTTATAAGAAGAACTGGGTGATTAAAAGAACCGAGTAATTGTGTGGTTGGTCTGCATAAGTAAAAATTCATTTTCTTTCAATAGTCTGTTAGGGTATTCAATTGACCAAACAAGACATGGCCTCCAAAGATCCACTCCTCCTCGATAATATAGTGCTAAATTTCCATGTGAGGAATATCCAAGGTCTATTGAAACTTGAAGCAATGCCCTATGACCATTTATCTTTGTTGAAAATTTATCAAAGTATCCTTAATAGAAATTTTTCAATTTTAGTTCCTTAATCTCTGTATGAAAATTCCCTTGCCGAGTATTACAACAGTGGCAACATTCTCTGCAATTATTATTTTCTGTTGGAAGAATCAAGCAAAATGACTGAGATCCAAATTCTCTTGTTCGCTTCTTTACATTTATTGACTCTGGAAAAGACTCTTAAGAGATAACTACCATTGTTGATTAAAGATTCCAAAATAATAGAAATTTATGTGACATAATTGAGGGACTTGTCTATAAGTGTATTAGCGTCAATATTGCAAATGGAAGGCTTAAGCTTTCTAGGTCCTGCCTGTTCTTGAGCTGTAAGTTGATTTTCTCTTTGGGTTGAATTTACCATGTGCATTCCACCTTCTACATTCATGTGTTTTTGTTGAAGCACATCTTCTATATCTAGATTGGTTGATGGGTTCAATGTATATGAACTAGGAACAATTTGACTTAACTAATTTATAATGACATGGTTTGGGAAACTAATTGCATGAGTTGACCAAGGGTTGGGAATAGTGTTTGAAATTATTGACTTGGGATGTTGGAACTACTGCCAAAGATTCAGTGAGTTTCCAACATTATACTCGACTGACCCAGATTTAGCCAGGTAAAAAATATGGTGTTTCTAGGGTAACTCATCGCTTTGGGCAGGGTCAATTTTTAAGGCTTGGTATGTCCTTCTACCTTGTCATTCATATTTTTCAGGAAATGAATTAGAACTATCTTCATTTTGCTTGGAAGTAATAATTATAACATCCTAAGGTGTGAGGGGAGTCTTTGATCTTATTTATCTGGAAATAAAAATCAAAGGGGTTGAGTGACATACTAGTATGACAGGAAAACTCATTCAAATTGGGTGAACTTATTGCCTTATCCCCATTATAACTATAAGATCCCTTCTGGAATGTGGAAGGTAACTTGAAACACGAATGTCTTCGAATTTGTGAAGCTTCTTTTTAATTGAGCCAATTTATAACCCTTTGGAGTTCCTACCATCTTCTTTTCCCAGGGATACTAATTTTTGGTAACCATTTTAGTCTATGCACTCTGTGTCTTGGAGCCAAAGGATATTACCTTGAAGTTTGAACCCTTGCAAGAAATAGTTTGATGGCTTCATTCGTTTGTCCCTGGAGTGTTGGAATTTGTGGTATGCTTAAGCTTTGAGACGTTCATGTATTCACTAAATTATCAACTTCATCACTCTAGTATGGATTTGGGTGCTTTTTTTTATGAAAAATGACCTTCCATAGCTCAACCTTGTGCATGCTGATAAATCGTCCATAAATTTTTTGTAGGTCTTTCTCTTAGTAATTTTTTTGCGTCCCCATATTCATGAATGAAACATTCAGATAAATTAGGCTTAGATAAGGGAATTTTTCTGGGATCTTTTTAGCGAGCTTTAAGATCCCATATTCAATATGGGAATACTCTTGGACAGGTAGGGTATTGATAAATATATCATCATGTTGTGGCAGACATTATTCAAGGAAATCTGAGGGGAGCTAATACTTGACTTCTTCAAGCCACAGATTCATTGTTATCCTCAAGTTTGAAAGTTCAAACATTTCTAGATCAAACATAGGAACAAATTTATGTTGGCCATGAACATTAGCGTTGCAGAAAGGGAACTATTTTATATGAGAAATTAAAGCTACCCGAATATAATTTATAGCTAGGAGAAGAAACTCCTTTGAAGATCAATTATCATACCTATGAACAATAAGAGAAAAACTTGGAAATGGTTTTTCTCACTGTGTAGTTAATCAATTATGGGTTTTCACAAGTCCTCTTGTTTTCCTAGATATTGGTTTGTTCTTTCAATATGACAAGACTATTCATCTTCAATAAGGATGCCTTCAACAAATGAAATGGACCTTTCTGCCTTTGACTCATATGGTTCACAAAACGGCTTTTTGATATCATCAACCTTCTTTTATTCCTCATCAGAGTTCATGTCATATGTAAGATGACTGTCAAAGGAAAAAATATCAGATCTTGCACTATTCTATTCAAATTTAATAGGTGTTGCTGATTGGAGATGCACATAATTATGGGTGCCAAAGTTTCTACCATATTCAAAATCACAGATAGGAGTGTTGGTCTCTTGAACCTTAAGGGATATTCAGGATTTCCCTTCATTAATGAGTGTCTTATTACTCTCATTCTCAGGAAAAATAGAACTACAGTCTGGTCCATTATCTCCATCTACACTCAGGATTTTATCATATGTTCGTTGAATTTCCATTTTCCAGTGTATAAAAAAGGCATGGCATGATACCCATGTCATCACGTGCTAAGTCTTCTAGGGTGATTGCAAGAGTGGTGGAAAGTTGTTTCCTACCCTCCTGCTGATATTCCTCCTCTTCATTTAGGACCTTTTCTCACACTATCAATCATCCAAATAATGGAAGGAATCCCATCCATCTCAGGGTAATAAAGAATTGTCCTGTATGCCAAAAGCTTGTGTATGCCCTCTTCCTGAAATAGTTTGTGTATACCCACTATTCACATTGGTGCATTACTTCATCCAACTTCCATTTCCATAATTTTCTCTGTTTCATCTACAACATAAATCAGGGAGGAAAACCACATTGGTACAATTGTGGCTCCAAATATAGTTATAAATAATGATAGAGGTCCATCGGTAGATTTACGAAGACCAACACATGATATTCATTTCAGTGCAAGAGAAAATTTCGGTGCCTCTATCTATAATAATTTAGGGAGTGTAAGTATGAATAATTATAATAATCAACACCCTCATGAGCCTCCTCACCTAAGAATTGGTGGTTTAATGCATATAGTCCCCAAAATCCCCTCCTCAAATGGTCATGTTCCATCAATTATCACTAGTCCTGGACACTGGGTTTGGAAACCATTACCTTCAAGTGTTCCTCAAACTACCTCTCTTGTAGATTATCATCCTGCAATTAATCATAGGGAAAATGTGCATTTTTTAGCCAAGCCTTATTTTCCAGGCGTAAGTTTGGAAATGTACTAGTAGGGGCTGAAGGTCCAACAACACTTTTACATGGGAAATCTGTGCAAATTGGAGCACAAACAATAAATGGAATGCATCAAAATATTCATCATGGAGACACTTTAAGCCTTGGAGGACCTTATCAAGTTGTATACCAAAATCATTTACCTGATGGTTTCTCCACATTAAAGTGGTGCAGGAGCCTTGTTTTCGAGGTTGAGTATCCACATCTAGATTTATAGGCTGGAATGCTGATGAAAATATAATAATGCTTTTATTGTTGTCACTGTTTCCAGTAGCCTATCTGATTGAATGCAGTTTACCTCTGCCAGTTTTAGTGGTGGATACAAAGTTTCCTCCCTTCAGAGTTTAAATTAAGGACAGTGACATTGAAATGTGGTTGTAGGAAAATTGTTGAAGATAAGCGTTCTTAATTTAAACCCAGTCTCATGTTCTAGCAACAAAATTATTAATTTTTTTTTTTTTTTTTTGAGTATATTACATATGCTGTGGGTCTCTTGTTGAAGGCCTTAGTTTGACATTGTGGTTAAGGTCTCATATCCATAAGTAGTTTTCCTTGAGTTCAATTCCCACCACAGTGCCTATGCATGACTATAACTTTTTCTTATAGAGCCACGGGTGGCATATCTACCAATAATATGGGTATTATGTTGAATGCGTTTTCGTTGCATTTTGGTAAGGACACAAATCCATAAACAATTGTTCTCAACTCTTGAGTTTAATGTCATGGGCTTCTCCTATGCTATGTTATGTTCTCTAGATCTCTAAGGTATTCATTATTTGTCTTGGCTACCTCCAACTTTCTTTGTATGCACAAGCCTCAATGTTTCTCTTGGATAGCATTGGTTATGCTTACACAAGTTTGACCCTTTGATGCACAAGCTTTACACTTCTCTTATTTCCAATAGTGGAGATGCTTGCACTAATGGAGGATGGAGGTGAATTTCCATATTTAAAGGGAAAAATGTATTTGCAAGTGATGCTTCTTATGTGATGTAGAGACAAAGGAGCACTTCTTTCATTGCTCTATTTCCTACAATATTTTTGTGTAGATATAATTTGAGTCACTTGGTTAATGTTTGTCTTTGAATTTAACTATAATGTTACACTTATATAATCATTCATTGGCTTGCATTAATTATCGACCATTTTTTATCCCTTTAAGACATGACGAGTTTGTATAAATGGTTGACAAAGTTTGCTTGCAACTTTAAGGTATGTCTAAATTCAAGTTTTAAATTTCAGATTTAGTGAACATAATGACTTAGGATGCATTTTCCTCTTCAAGAATTATAGGCCTAAATTTTTGTCTTCATGGATACCTTGATAAAAGATTCTCATCAGGGTGGTGGTTACCTTCATACACCATAAGCTCTAGTATGTTTATATGATAGTCACATCAACTACCTCTTTCTTCTAGGTTGTGATTATGACTAGGCTTAATTGCTCGACATTCTCCACCCAAACTGAAGTCAGGGTGTGGTTGGGTTCACTAGGGGAGTATAGTTTCTATGACAACAGCATCAATATTTATTCAATCAATGGTTAGATCACTGTCTTTGCTACTATTATGAATTCATTGTACTTGGATGCTAAAAGAGTTTTGACACAATCCTTTCCCTTATCTTTAGTTTCTACAACCCCTAAAGGGAATTTTTGGAGGTGATCGTGGTCTAGCCATTCAAAACTTATAAATGTGAAGAATAAATAATTTGAATCAACAAGTGATAATGCTAGACAAAGCTCCAACAATAATTTTGTTAATTCTGTAATTGGAGAGAAGCAAGATCGTGGAAATTTTCTCCATCCTGAGCATGGGACTGTTGTGGTTTCTGATTCCCCATTTGAGTTGTCAAGTTCACTTGATGCTGACATAAACAAAGAGTTGACTTATTTTTCCAATTCTATCATTGGAAAAGAAAAATCTAGTTTGCATGTCAGGGAGAGAAAAATCAATGGAATGCATGAGAGTAGGTTGGCATCTCAACTGGCTAAACATGACAATGGCACAGTGGCTTTTGATCAAAATCTTTTAAAAGAGAAAAAGGGTGAAGTGTTAGTTGTATCTGAGAAGTCAACAACAAATACAGGCAAGGTGTCTGAATGGGAATTACAATCAGAAGCTACAACAATCCTTCCTAAAGCTGATATGGCTATTTTGAAGGAAAAACCAGGCTTTCTGTCTGGTAACAAACATGTTGACTGCAAACAATCTTTTGGATATAGAAAAAAAGGTAGGGTTAACCATGATAGTGCTAAAGTACTTGGGGAAGGTTCAACTGCCAATGTGAAGGCTATTGACACACAAGGTATGGGTCAAGTATCCACCACTAATAGTGATATTTGTGAAATGTCTACCCAACTTTAGGTGTCATATTTTCCTGTTGAAAGTGAAGGAAAGTAGGATTTAGTATCTATATTGACAGAAAAGGAGAATAAAATTTCTTCCAATGTTTCTGCGAAGAATAATGTTGCAAATATTGGTGACGCTTCCAAGGTAGTAGTTGTCAAGAAGAAGAAGAAAAAGAAGGATTTTTCCAGTAAGGAAAATGCTACAACTCCCACTGGGTTTATATAATGCTTATAAGGTTCAAGAGGAGGAGGAAGATGTGAACCTTCCAAAACCATCCAAAATAGTAACTGATGTTGTCAAGAGTAAGACTTATTCAAAAGAGCTTGAGAAGCAAGTCCTGAAAGAAGTGGATGACTGGGAAGATGCAACCGAGCTTTCAACTCCTATGAATCAAGTAGATATTTTAGTTACTGAATGTTCAGGAGATAGAAAGTACTCCATAGATTTTTTTTTGACAATCAAGGATCAATGCAAATATCTACCAAATCATTTTGAAATATGTCCAGACATTATTGAATTACTTGGAAATTCCCAAGAACTTGCAAGTAATGTAGGATAGGTTGATGCAATAGCAAGAAATAAAGAGGACTTGGCAAGTAGCTGAGTGGGAATTATCTACTTGAACGCCGTGGGAGCAATATGGCTAGTTTGGATGATGATAGATGGGCCAAGCGGGTGGATGCTTTTTCTGATGGTTGTGATATACGGATGGATGCAGATCTTAGTGGTTCCTCTGTTGTGATTCAAATTGGCCAATATTATAATAGCAGCTTTGTAATATTACCTGTGCAAGACAAATGAGTATGAATGTAATCCTTCCTAGAGGGCCTTATGTGCAAGCACCACTTCCACAAGTTGGACTAGTGAGAAAAAAATTTGATGCTGATAGGTGGCATCGTGCTTCTGGTTCACAGAAGGGTTTGAATCCTCCTCCATAACCTTCTCTACCCACAATTCATATATAAGAGAACCAATATGAAGTGGGCAAGGTTTCTGATGAGGATCAGTTGAAACAAAGACAAATTAAATCTGTTCTTAATAAATTAAAGGTCCAAAAATTTGAGAAACTTTTTGAAAAGTTAAAATAAGTGAACATTGACTCTGCATCATGTATTCATGGTAGAATATCTCAAATATTTGACAAATCCTTGATGGAGCTGGATTTTTGTGAAATTTATGCAAAATTCAGTTTTCAGTTTGTTGTAGGAATACTCGAATTTTATGAAGATAATGAGATTTTTTTTTCAAGCGAGTTCTTTTGAACAAATGTCAGTAAGAATTTGAAAAAGATGAAAGAGAAGAGGTAGAGGCTGAGAAAGCAAAAGAGCATGGTGAAAAAATCATTTCAGCAGAAGAAAGACGAGAGAAGAAATATGCAACACAACGACAAATGCTAGGAAATATAAGGTTTATTGGTGAGCTTTATAAAGAAAGTATGATGATTGAAAGAATTATGCATGCATGCATCAAGAAATTAATTGGTGAATTTCAGCATTCAGAGGAGAAAAATGTTGAATCTTTGTGCAAACTAATGAGCATTTTTGGTCATATGATTGACCATTCAAAGGCCAAGGAAAATATTAATGCTTACTTTGATAGGATGACAAAAATGTCCAATAACCAAGGGCTTCCCTCTAAGTTGAGGTTCATGTTGAACGATCTGATTGATCTGAGAAGGAATGGATGGAAACAAAGGAAGAAATTTGATGGCCCCAAGAAAATAGAGGAAGTGCATCAGGATGTTGTGCAAGAACTACATGGACAAGGAGGCCGCTCTCAAGGTACCAATATGGTACATTCATGTCGAAGACTTGTGACACCACTTGATCATGGTGTGAGAGGACCTGCGATGCCACCTTACATGGCAGGTGCACAGATGGGTTCACTTCCACATATGGGTGGGATTAAAGGGACACAACCCCATATGAGACCACGTGATTGTGGTTTCACCAGTCAAGATGCTCGAATTGTGGATAGGGCTCAATTGGAAAATCAGTCTATGCCAATCCCTTCAACACACATAGATTCTAATGATGGCCACTTGACACTTGATCCTAAGGGAGGTCTTGGTAAGGGAATATATTAGAGGGAGGGCTTAGAATCTGCCATATGCTAAGATTTATCTATAAAATATTCCACCATTCACATCTTGAGTAATATACGAACAAGTGCTGGTCTTATTTTAGGTTGTAGTTCTGACCGGATGCCAATTAGTGTGAGAGATGAAATTTCAACAAGGACTTATGCTGTAGAAAAGCATTTATTTGAAAAAACATGTGTCCAGGAAATAAATGTTTTGGATAATGACAAAATAGAGTTTAAGAATTCATACTCATCTAGTGACAGAGGTGGGAAGACTAAAAATGTTGAATTTCAACTATAAGAACATTCTTCTCAAAGAACTTTGATTTCACAACTCATTGAGGTTCAACTTAGGAAAAAGGCTAAAATGGAAATCAAAGAATATCACAGGTGCATTCCTTTACAAAGGTTCCATGCATTTTCATTAGTTTTTTAGAGAAGTCGACAAGTTTCCCTGACTTTTTCTTAATTTTGCATGACATACCATCCAGTGTCAGAGATTTGAAGGAGACAACTTTTTATGTAGATGACCTTAAAGCACCATTGTTCCATTCAACTATGGTTTCACTTTGGATATTAGATTCTTTTTTCAGGAAAGATGTTGAAATTGAGCTTCTGAGGAATCTACTTACACATTTATGCAAGTTTGTGCTTTTCTTGCTAAATCAAGGACAACTTACTGAAGGGTAATGTGGAATTTTGTGTTTGTTCTTATTCAAGTTTGAATTTATTTAAGGACTGCTACAGTCTATGGTAATTTTTTATTATGAATTATAACTATATATAATTTTGATGTTTCTAGGTTGGAGACTGTACTATTTTCATTGGAGGATTCTATTGTTGATGCGCCCAAGGCTCCTAATTTCCTTGGTCATGTAGGGTCAAAATCCACTAAGCTGATTCCATGTCATTAGAAAAAGTTTGCATCCTTCCCGGGAAACAAATCCATTACAGAATAGGAGTTGCCCAAGAAGGAATTTATAACATGAAACCAAAAAATTACAAGCAATGTTAGTTTGTCTTTCCAAGGCATATGATAGAGAAAACTGGATTTATTTAGGCTACTCATCCATATAGGGCTCAATGTGCAATTGGTTAACTAGATAATGAATTGTCTTTCCTCAATATATGTGAAATTCTAATTAATGGCTCAACCTATTCTTCTATCATGTCTATAAGAGACCATGGGTAGGTATGATTAATGGATCATCTGCCATTTTTTACTGTAGAGTAGGTGGTCTCAATGGAGTTATAACAAAGTAAAAAATAACTATAAACTTGACAACTATACAAATAGGATTTGCCCTAAACTTGAAATATTTACTCTTTGTTGATTATGTTTTTCTTTTGGGTGATATGACCAAGGTAGATGTAATTATGCTGAAGAACCCCACCCTTAAAGAACTGAAATTCCTACCTTAAAAACTACCAACAACTAAGGAGCTACAAGAATCAACACCATCTTTGATTTGAACCTAAATAGTCTTATTATCTCCGAGTATTTCCCTAATCACAATGACCAATAGATTCTCCTCATGAATTATTTCTCTCATTCTATTTATTAGTAAAATCCACAAAATTTATATGTACATTTGAATCTTGGAAAAAAAACATATAATTGTTATCATTTAAATTATCCATATCTCTTGGAGCCCAAAAATCAATTTGATTTGGATAAGCTTTATTTATAACCTCAAAAGAAACCCTATTATAAGTCTTGGAAAAGTATGATGGAATGAGATTGGGTGAAGACCAGATCCAGGTTTACCATGTCAGAACCTAGGTTCACTGAGATGGCGACTTTGGTTTGAAGATATCCACCATACGAACTAGGACCACCCATACTTACCGTTGCCATCTCTCTTTCATCATCAAGATTAACATACTAAGGAATTATAACCCGTGGAGGTACACGGTAGTTATTGCAATGTAATTTACTAGAATACATGCCATTTCTTATTATGAGATTTACCACATCCAAAAGTGGCATCATTCACATCATTTTGAAGAAGTCTACAAATTAGGTCAACATAATTTTTTTCACATTTATGACTTCCCTCACATTTGTTGGTTCTTGAAACTCAAGCACTTTCATAAAAAAAATATGCAAAGTCAAACAACAAAAATGGTCCACTCTCTTTTAATTTTCTAATATTATAATGAATTTTTATTAGAGCCACTGTTTGTTTATTTGTTTTGGTTAGAAAAGGGTTTTCTCTTGGTTTTATGTGACTTTCAATTTATCATATGTAGCATGTTGAGAAATGAGAAATAATAATGTGTGACATTTATCTTGCAGGAATTGATGCTGAATGAAATGATACATAGTTTAACCAAACTACAATTCACTTTGGAAAAGGTGGAGAAACATCTTAAAAAACAGCTCAATAATACACCATATACAAAGTTTGACCATAAGTAATATATGCATTTTTCTTTTGTAGATATGTTCTTTTTTCTACCTAAGATATCACAACAAGAAAAATATTGATATTGTAGAAATTGTTTGAGGACCTCATTGAGGTCGATTTTTCTGATGCCCTATTTGATTGATACTTTCTCATATGTCAGGAAGGCTTTAAATATGAATTAATATGTTCATGAAACAAATTAGATTCAAATTTTATAGATATAAAAGATACAAAAAAATGTCAATGTCTTTGTTTGATTGTTACTTGACTCTGATGTGGGCAGGTTACATGAAATTTGATTGGAAAAAGGATGGGGAGACGATGTATATCATGTCTTGGATATGGTTCATTCGCTGTTAGAGATCGCTTAAACACCTAAGCCATCGACTTTGGAAATGTTTCTAGTGGAAATTGCTATGGTTTTTAATGTTGTAATGATCTCACCTCATGGTTATTTTGGGAAAGAAAATGTCTTAGGAATGCTACACACGACACCAGTGGACAGGTAAACAATTTTTTTATAATTGCAATTTCAATTCCATGATATCCTCTCTTTATTGTTTGATTGTATTTTGGACGTTTCTTTTGATTTTGTTTTTTCTTTTAACTATGAAATTGAAAATACTTAGTACCATGTCCATTTAAACAACAACCAAATCTTGAAGATGAAATTAGTATTACACTATAGTGATTGGAGTCCTTATAGCTGTTTTGTGTTAAAATATTTTCATGACTATAAAAAAAAGTTACTTTCATGCTGTTATTTGAGTACATGTTTTTTATATACTTGACTAAGTTCATGCATTAGAAAATGAAATGTTGTTGTGAATAAAATGACAAGGATTAAACATCACACCTTAGATTATTTGTTTTCACAAGCTATCTACAGCTTGAACTTTTTAGCATATAGCTTAGTTGACATGATTGTTATTAAGCTTTCCTTGAAATTTGAATACTAAGTTACTAAGGTGTTCTTTTCTATATATGGTGATATTTTATTTGCTTTGTTTATACAGTTTATCTGGCCACATTATAGTGACAATTATCGCCCCAATGAAGAAAATTTGTTTGAGTTTCTTACTTGTATGGGGAAAAATGGCTTTGACATTGCTGATGTTGAGGTATATGTCATATAAACTATTTATAGTCTAATTTAGTTTATATTTCTAGTGTTCATTGTATTTCATGTTTTACACTCTGCATTGTATCTTCTTTTGTTTTCAGAAAATGAACTCAGTATTGATGGTAAGAAGCATGAATTGAAAAAAGAGGAGAGCAATAACATTGGAGCGAAAAATGAAAAGAGAGAGAGAGAGAGAGGAGAACTGGTCTGGTGATACTCTTAGAGCCAATATCCTGCATAATACACACATATAAAGATTGATGTTCAAGTCTTCAGAGTTGGTGAATTCACCTGCAATGCCTTGAAAACACAACGATAATGTTTTGGAGTGATGAAACACCATTTCATGTGTAAATTGTAGTCCAACCAATATTAAGTTGGAAAATCATATTGTAATACTTTAAAATTTCATATAATATAATTTATATGGTTGAAATTATTTATAGTTGCACTTGATTTTGTTTAGTATTGTAATTAAAATATGTGATTTTGTGTTTTCCTATTAGATGAACATGCACATTGTATGACATTTTTTAAATCATACAAATTAATTTATGTTGATTAATAATGAACACAAAATCAATTTAAAACTACTAAATTAGTAGTTTATATTGATTAATGATGAACACAAATAAAATGAATATACGACTAGATTAGTCATTTATAATTATTATTAATGAAAGTAAATGAAATGAATATAAACAACTAAATTCGTTATTTATATAATGAATAAATGGCTACTGCAAATGATAAATTTGTGACTACAAAAGACGACTAAATTTTGCATATATACGACTATTAGTAGCTAATTTACAGTATCTTATAACACGACTAAAATTTAGTCATATTTCTTCAGTAATTAATTAGTTTCAAACAATGACTAAAATTTGCGTATATATGACTATTAGTAGCTAATTTACAGTATCTTATAACACGACCAACATTTTTGTCATTAATTGGTTTTCTCGGGTGATCATATAGTAATATATTTTGTTATATATTTGGTCACTAATTATGAAAATTAATGACCAAATCAAAGATTAAATCAATGGTTAAATCAATCACCAAATCAATGAACAAATCAATGACTAAATTAATGATCAAATAAATGACTAAATTAATGACCAAATATACAACTAGACAAAAAAATTGAAATAACCAATTAATGACTAAGCTAAAAACGACCAAAAGTTGGTCGCGTTATAAGATACTGTAAATTAGCAACTATTGGTAACCGACCGAAAAATAGTCATTTATATGCAAATTTTAGTCATTTTTTTAGTAACTAGTTAGCCATTTTTTACTAGTGATTGTTTTATGTTTCAAGAAAGCTTTTGCATCACTAAAAACAATGGCATAGCCTCTATCCTCCAACATTGCGACTGAGACAAAATTTTTCTTCAGGCTCGGTACATGCATCACATATTTTAATTGAAATGGTTTACCTGAATCCCTCTGAAAGGTAATGGTACCAATCTTGGTAGCACTATACCATCCATCATCACCCATTTCAATATGCATCTGGAGATATTTCTCCTCCAAGTCATTGAAAATTTCCTTATCTCCCTTCATGTGAAAGGAAGTGCCACTATCCAAACACCACACAAATCCTAATGCACTAGACATCATGAATGCGATTAATGAGAAGTCAAGGTCAAATTGTGAGGCAAGGGCCTCATCAGCTACAGATCCTCCAACCTTATTGTTCTTCTTCTTTTGTGGACAGTTAGTAGAATAATTCCCATGTTCGTGACAGTGAAAACACTTCACTTTGGACATGTCTTTCTTCTTTCCATTCTTGGACTCATATTTATAATTTAATTTCTTCCCTTTCCACTTCCTCACCTTGGTAACCAAATCACAGTCCTATTCATCCTCATTCTTATATGAAGATACATCTCTGGTGTTCCGTCTAAACTCCTCCTACACCAAATCTGACCATAGTCGTTCCTAATCAGGAAAATTTTCCCTTCCATTGAGAGAGTCTTGATAACTATGCAACTCTTGGGAACTCCTACAAGATCCAACCTCACCAAATCATCATCAGCAATTGTTATTCCAATGCTCCCTAGTTCATCCCGAAATTGGACAAACTTTGTTAGATATTTTGGAACGATGTCACCCTTTTCCATCTTGATATTCCTCTATTTATCTTTGAGTGCCGATTTCCTATGGTCATTGTTTCTTTTTAATAGATCCATAAAAGCCTTCAACATTGAATATGGTGTGGCTTTCCCATGGAGGCTTGAGACAGTGTGATCTCATACTCTCTCCAATAGGATCCTCTTCGCGTTTGCCACTTTCTTTTTGCATGCATCAATATTTGCAGCATCTATAACATCGGGTTTAGGAACATATTTGTCAATGAATTAATTCAACCCATTATCTTCGAGTACTAACTCCATCCTGTCCCTCCAAGAAATGTAGTTCGAGCTACCCTCGAGTGCATAATCTAACTTCAAGTCACTGAAATAAATTTCGATCACGAATCAGGTGTAGCACCAAGAAAGTCTTTATGCAAATTTGAATTATATCCAATCAAAAAATCATATCCGACTTCACTTATGCAATTTCCTATGCTCTGATACCATGTAGAAATTATACAACATGCATGTATATCTTGGATTCACCTGATCTAACAATGTACAAAACGTAAACACTGAATCGCTTCTACAAATATTTTGCGGATTTAAAAACACAATCGCTAATCACATGACCATGAAGAAAGATCAATCACACACAACATAGATAATTTCCCAGGAGTTGAAGCCCCGAAAATCGGGTCTGCAACAAGGGGGATACCCACCCGGTCTGGACCTTGGTCGGCATATCCTTTTCTGTTTGGTATAGTGGGTTCAACTGGGGATAATGGGACCAGTTTCCCAATATGTGTGTGTGTGTTCAGAATTGATATTTCCTTTCTAAAAGTTCCTAAATGAAATGATTTTATTCTAACTCTAATCTAAAAACATGCAATTGTATTCTAATAAACAGAAATTTCTAATTCTACACTAACCCGGGATGTAATCTTTCCGTTACGCGATCTAAAATGATTTCAAATAAAAATTGGTAATAAAGATCATTCAACTGTTATAAGAAAATAATTCAATAAATATAAACCACTTCATATAAAAAGTTAGACGAAAGAGTTGTGAAAAACATATCACATAATGAGTTACTCATATATTAAGCATAAATAAATAGCTATCACCGTAAAAAAGTGCTAAATGATAACTCAAGCATTCAAGCATCAATATATAAACAACTGAACATGAATATCACTTTAACACAAAGGCAGAAATAGTTAAGAGATAAAAGTACCATTTATAACTAGTTCTACTCATGAGCTTCAAGCAATAATGACTTATCTCTTCTTAATCCAACATCCACTAAGAGTACAAAAGTGCAACATCACTAGTAGATATTAAATGCAGATATCAATAAATCCTGTTCCATTCATTCATCAAAACCTCCTCGGAGGGTGCAAAAGTGCATGTTCTGAGGACAAGTTTTTGAAAAATTTCAGGACCATTCTCTAAATGCATGAAAGGGTTTAAATACTACTAACTAATTCTAAAAATAATTTATTACAAAATGTAGGATACGGTTTAAATGACCGTCCTTATTTTAGGAAAAAATAAAACAAAATTAATACTAAATCTAAAATTAAAACTAACAACTAACTATTTGTGAATTTGTTCTTTGAAATTGCAAGCGTTCAACATTTGTTTGAGAAGAGTAGGCTAGCCGACTTCAGACTTTAACTGTCCTGTGTAAATGGAATCGGCAAGAGTTGGTGCCATCTTCTCGGTAGAATTGATGATACATTTGAGAGTCATGCACTGGGTGTGTGGTTTTACCAAACATGCCCTGTAAGAATCCCAATTTAACTTAGTTAATCTTTTAATCGATTCTACCTTTTCTTGAGCCTTCTGTTTCCAGTCTGTCTGCAGTTGTTGTGCTTTCGGTAGATACCCTGGAGTGGTTTCTGAGATCAAATTTTCCTTGTGAAAATTTTAATTTATGCAGTCAATAACACTGTTTGCTACTCTGGCTGCTTCTTCTGCCTCTTGCTCTGCTTTTCTGATTTTTGCATCCCAATTTTTAAAGAGCATTTCTTTATGATTGTCGTTGATTATTGGTGCACCTGCTCTTTTCCCCTCCTCTATTTCTTTCCAAGCCAAATATTCAGTAACTCTTTTATCAATTAAATCATAATCATGCCGTAAGTCTACGACTTGATTAGTGATTTTATCACTTTCTTCACAATAAGAGTTCCACTGTGATATTCTTTGGCACAATATTTCCTGTTGCTGCAGTATTTGATCATTTAAGGAAATGGATTCTGTGATGAATTCTGTAAGCTTGGGATCATATTTGTGCATCTCTTTCATAACCTGTAACTGTTTTTCCTTTTCAGCCAAACTGTTCAAGTACCCTATCTGCATTTGTTGGAAGTCCTGCTGTAATTTTTCAAGATGTTTCTGTGCTTCATTGTTGGCGTTGGCTTGTTGCATCTGTTGTTGTAAAACCTGTACTTGAACTTCTTTCTCATTCAGTAATTGTCGTACCTCAGATTCTTTATCAATGGCTACAGAGGCATATGCTCCTATGATCTGAGATAATTTGGTGAGATTTTCAGTGGGATCAGCGATAGGATCTTGCCATAGGATGTCTAATTGCTCTGCATCATGAGATAGCACGTTTTCTAATTTCCTTTTCTTCTTTTGTCTTCTCACTACTACTTTGTGTTGTGGACTATAAAATACATCAAGAGGAGGAATTTCGTCTATTTTTAGCATAAGTTCAGAGGATGGGGTAATGGGAATATGTTCCATTTCTGAGACATTAATAGTTATTCATGTGATTATATCTTTTGTTGTCTGTATATTACTCACAGGTGTCTGTGTGTTCTGTCCTTCAATATTGATTAAATCATTGAATGTCTCCAATTCTTTATTTAGCTCAGTTTTGACTGATGGTTGCTGTACGATGAGAGGGGGAAGATTTAGTTGTGGAGAGGTCAAAAACTGTTGTTGTGGGAGCTCCTTTGACTGGGAAGTATCCCTTACTGGCCCTTCACTTTTATCATGGTCATTTTCAGACCTCTTAGAGTGTTCTGACGTTTCTCTCCCGGACTTAGATTTAGATCTGTCTGTGCCTGAAATTCCACTGAGACTAATACTGGGATTTGGTTCCCTTATGGGTTCTAGGCGTAATTTATCCAAAGGGATACTAGCTAACCTCCTTTCCCTGTATATCTTGAACTCTTGAAATTCTGCTGGAGGAAATCGCATTTGGGCCGAATGTAGAACCTCTTTAAGTGTACCTTTCTCTTGGAACATGTCATCAAAAAGATCGAATGGTCTTCTTGGAAATTTGAACAATTGTAGACATGTTATGTTGTTTACTTCTTTGAATGCATGGCCTACATCAAATAGTGAAAAGGCCCCACAGGCCACAAGAAATTGTGGCCAAATAGCCTTCTTTTTATCTTTCAAATCTTTATTCAAACCTCCTTCTCCGCAGGTTTGATAAGCAATTTCTCGTGCCATGAGTTTATCAAAAACATACAAAGGTAAGACATGAGGGGAAGCGAGACTTCCAAATACCCTGACATATGTAAACAGCTCTTCTCCAAACCATCTCGCGACAGGAATTATATCTACCTCTGCTTCAGGAGAAAACCTTGGAGCGTCTTTATCATATAACATTTTGTACAGGGGCAACATGATTCCATGACAAATCTTGTAAAAATATGGAGTGAAATTAGAATCCCACAATTCTTTATGATAAGTATGAATGGGTAGGGGGTCTTGAGTCATCCATTTCCAACCCATTAAAGGAAACTTGGAAATATAACAAATTGAATCCATCACATATGCAGATAAGTAAAAAGGGGGATAAATTCTCTGAGAAACAGTTCTTTTAGACCGGTAATTCAAAATGGTCGTGGCTAAGTTGTCAGATAATATCTTAGCCCAATCCACAATAGTAGCATTAACAGCAGCATTCAATAATGGTAGCCATTCAGATGAAAACTTATTAATGTCTAGCTTTCCAAAAAGCCTACAGAGCATAGCAGCAGCAAAGCAATATGGAGAAGTGAGAGAACCAGTACTATACATACCATGTTTATCCTTTTTTAGTGGTTCATATCTCCTTGACCAGTCCTTGGTGCATTCTACCAGGTTTTTATTTTCTTTGGCAAACTTCTCCATGAACTGTTTGTTATAAGTCGCCTGTGGCTCCGAAAAATGATACATGAGTCTCAAATCTTGTGGAGTAAATGAGCCAATGAGTTCTTGACCCTGAGTCTTAAACTGTCTGTTTGTAATATCCATGCTATCTAGTACCCATTTAACCATGTTTGTGTATGGAAGAATTCTAGGTCTCGCTGCTATCCGGTGCAAGAATGAACAAGCTAGCTCTATAGTGGACTCATCAGAAGAGCCATGTGAGCCTGTAGTGGTTGTAACCTCCATTACTCTGGGGTTCTCTTCCTCAAGTAGATTATACATGCCCTCCCAAGTAGTAATACCAGCGTCTTTGTTACAGGCGGTGTCTGTATACAAGGGCATCATTTCTTTGTCTTCAAAACTCAGAGCCTTGTCTTTCTTTCCCATAATACCTTGAATACTGCTTTGTATAGTTCTCTATTCCTCGCTCCTGCAGTTTACAAATTAAGTGAGAATAATGATAGGAAAAAGGTGACGAGAAAGTTTTAAATGCTGAAGACGTATAAAATATACCACCTTACGTGAAATAGCTCTTCGATCAGAACGAAACCATATTTCATTAATGATTGACAACCAATTCATTGATTAACATTGAAGCGCATAACTAGGTCTCGATTTATGGAAATATTTTTTTGTAAAATGAGCCTTAAAGATCTGCGATAAGGTGATCTGTGATTTGCTTCGTAAAATCGGCTGAATCGCAAAATCGCAAGAACATAACATATGACAAACATCTGTTAATGTGTTTTTCTGTGAAATGCGATTTGTGATATGTGTCATCGCATATCAGTGATTTGAGGTTTTTCAATGTAAGATATGACATTTGAAGCATGCGATGTGATAAATTTTCTTTTAGTGCGTAGTTTCGCATCGCGATCTCGCAATCTTACAATTCGCTTGTAAGGAGGTATTCATTACCTTTTTGCGATGCGATATTCCTTAAAGAATGATTTTTATTCTATCCTATCATAAAACTTAAGTTTTTTTAGATTTTTTAAAGAATATTCTCCTAAGTTTATGATAATAATTTTTATTGAAAAAAGGAAATACAAGCACTAATCAATTTTTAAAATCTTTGCTAAGGGTCCCTACTTATTTAGTATTAGTGATAATACTAAATAAGAAGAAGGGTTGTTGCTGGCCACAACAATTGGCGATTCACTTGGAAGAACCAGTTACCTCTATTATTCTTTTGAATTTTCTAAACTTTCAAAATAGAAATTTTTTCAGAAAATTAAACTTTATAATAGAAAGACAAAATACATTATGCTTTTATCTATAAATGATATTTCGTTTCTTCTATATTCAACTTTGACTGTTTACCTCCTCAAGCTAGTCCTTGTATCTATATCAGTCACTTCTTGGTCATAAAGATAAAAACAAAGGCTTCTTTGTAAATCAGTTTTAAATATGCTCATTTGTCGTAGGTAGAGCCTCTGCTGCCAACAAGCGTTTATAGCCTCGACAGGGTTACCTGTTACCCAGCAATGATCATGTATCCTACTTAGAGAAATATATAATTTTCAAAGAGAAATCCGTATCCACACTTGTTGCTTTCATTTTATTTTTTATCCTTAAAGAACAATGTCTTGGTTTGGTAGCCAATTTATGACAGTGCTATTCACTTGATTTATAACTTTGCTGAACAAGCTGGTTCGTGATGAGACCCCTTGTCTTTTGATTGCAACAATCTTAAGTCATTGCCCTGTTGTGGTATGCAGTATTGGAAAAGTTAGCAAGCTATAATATCTATGATCATGATAAGTCGGCTCGTGATGAGACCTCTTACTCTTTAAGTTAAAGTGTATCATTGGATTATTCTCTGAACATTGTAATTTCCTAGGTGGGGAGGAAGTCATTGTTTCCTTAAGATAGTTCTAGACGACAATGGTAGAGTTTTTGGAAAGAACTTTTTTACAGAGAATCTTCATTTTGTTATTGATACTTTTCATTAGACTGATATAAAACAATTTCCCACTAAAAGTTGTTTTTTATCAAAATTTTCAAAGTTGAAACTAGTATCATTTCTAGGCCTAAAGCTTTTAACTGTATCTTTCAATAATAATGATCAATTTTCTAAAAGAATTCTATTTATACAAGTGAAAAAAAAAAATCTAAAAGAGAATTTGTATATTTTTCGTGAATTCCAAATGTAACCATTAACAACTGGTTTTATTATGAAAAATAATAAAAACTAATATACAAAATAGAAGAATGATCTCCTATGGAAAATATTTTTTGAGGATCTGTCCATTAACAGGTAAAGACTCTCTTTTTCCTGTTAAATCCTGTAACATAAAAGTAGATGGACCTATGATCTCTGCGATTTGGAAAGGACCAAGCCACATTCGTTGAAATTTTGTATGTTTCCCTTTTTCCTCATGAGCCTTGTCCCATTTTAAAACTAGATCTCCAACCTGAAAATCCTTTCTGGATATCATGTTTGAATCAAAAGAAGCTTTAACTATTGCTTGGTGATGAGCATGAGTTATTTTGGCCCGTTCTCATTGCTCTTCTAGCTTAATTATTTCCAGTTGTCTTAGTTGTAAGGAAGAAGTTGGTGCTTCATCAATATATTGAACTAAGGCCAAAGAAGGAATTTCTAGATGAGTTGGAAGAACCACTTCTTTCCCATAAACTAAATTAAAGGGAGAAGTGCCAATGGAGGCTTTCTGTGTTATTCGATCTACCCATAAAGCATATATTAAAGACTTATGCCAATTTTTATGATTTTGATCAATGGTTCGCTTAATGATTCTGATTAAGTTTTTATTTGCAGATTCAACTAACCCATTTCCCTGGGGATAATAATTGGCAGAGTATTTAAGTTTGAAACCTCTCTTAAGTGAAAATTCAGTCATAACATTACTAGAAAAATACGATGCATTATCAAACATTAAAGTAGAAGGTAGACCAAACCTCGTGATTATGAACTGATCTATGAATTCGATGATATGTTCGACATTAGCAGTCTTAAGAGGAACTTCCTATACCCATTTAGTAAAACAATAAATTGCTATAATGATATACCTATGTTGCTTAGAAGAGTGAGGAACGATCTCACCTATTATATCCAATCCCCATTGATCAAAAGGTTTTTCAATGTTGACTGGTTGTAAAGGCAATGATGGTTTATTTTGTCTTCCAACAGTGGTTTGACAAACTTGACATTTCCTTACGTAGCTATGTGAGTCTTTGAATAATGTGGGCCAGTAATAGCCTGTGCGAAGGATTTTATGTGCAGTAGTATCTCCAGCATAATGTCCACCTGCTGGCCCATCGTGAAGTTCTTGCAAGACTTTTTCAGCTTCATATTTCTCAAGACATCTAAGGAGAACATAATCATAATTCATTCTAAAAATAACATCATTCACAAGCTGATATTTTTTTTCCTTCAACCTTAGAGCTCTTTTCTTGATATAATTGAGATTTTGAGGAGCATATCCATTTTTTAGATAATATATGATATCAGCATATAATGATTCAACATCGTTTAGGCTTACCTCATACAATTGTATCTCTGTAGATGGTTTTTTAAAAATAAGTGATGCTCCTGCTAGTATTTTGCAAAAGCCTTGACCTCTTACAATACTTGCTAGTTTGATTTCTACATCATATTCTTGTAAAGCAGTAATCCAATTGGCTCTTTTCTCACCCACATCTTTCTGTACTAAGAGATTTCTTACCACTGAAAATAGTACTATGATTTTTGTATGGGTTTTAAGTAAAAAGGGTCTGAAATATTTAATTGCTTTGAAAACAGCATAAGCTTGTTTCTCTACATCTGAATAATTCAACTCAGCTCCCTGTAAATTTGAACTGAAAATGCAATTGGGGCTTCTGCCTTGTCTTGATTTTCTTAAGTGAGTATCGCAGCATATGATTTATCAGAGGAAAATGTATATAAAATAAAAGGATCGGAAAAATTTGGAGTTGCTAAAGATGGAGCATTAACAATTGCTTGTTTGATCAAATTGAATGCCTCATATTCATTTTGGCCCCATTTTAATTTTGAATTCTTTTTAATCATTGCTTGTAAAGGAGATACAATTCTTGAAAAATCTGGCACAAATCTCTTTACAAAACTAATATGGCCAAGGAAAGATTGTATAGCTTTCTTGTTGTGAGGTAAGGGTATTTCATAAATCTCCTTGATTCTATCAGGATCAATATGAATTCCAGATTTTGACACTATGAATCCAAGAAGTTTTCCTTCACTTAATGCAAAAAATGATTTTTTTGGGTTAAGTGAAATTCCATACCTTTGACACCATTGAAAGATCTGTTTAAATCTCTAAGATGATTGCCTCGTTTCTTGGAATATACATTTATATCATCCAAATAAATTACCACTGATTTGTTAACTAATCCATTGAAAGCGATGTCCATGGCTCTCTGAAATGTGGCACCAACATTGATCAGACCGAAAGGCATTTTTTTATATGCATAAGTGCCCCATTTGGTTCTGAATGTGGTTTTAAATTGGTCATCAAGATGAACCAACACCTGGTTGTAGCCAGAGAAACCATCTAAGAAAGACATTAATTTTGTTCCTGCAACTGCCTGCAATATTTTCTCCATAGGAGGTGTTGTGGACAATTTTTTCACCCCCTAGAGACAGTCTAGAGTTGCCATAGACCAGTGCCTAGGACATCTTAATATAGCAAGGAGCTCTTCATATAGCTTGGGTTGTCAGTCCAAAAGCTCTCTTACTATCTCTTGTTAAACAAGGAAAATAATTTAAACGAGACCAATCTCTCTCAGAAGCTGATATAAAGAGAAGAATAATGTAGGAACATCATGTAAAACTCCAATACAAAGGCATCAGACAGTCAAGAGACAGCTTATTGTAAAGAGGGCCAGTTCAAGTAATATATCACAGAAATCAAATATCAGGAAGTGAGTGTAGTGAGGAAACATTAAGAAGATATTAGTTAACATGAGACTGATACCCAGATACACAACATAATCGCATAAGGGCATATTAATTTATGAATCCTTATATGACAATGGCGTTTTAAAAGCACCCTCCTCAAGTAACTAATATAGCAGAAAATATGGAAAAGATGAACATGGAACAGTATATCATGACTAGGCCTATTTAAAGTGCTTGACTAATTCCAGAAAGGGCACCAACAAGGATGAATCCTTCCTGCAAACTAGTGAGCCACTTGCATTCTAGAACATGATACAAGAAGATAAATAGCATGAAATGAGATATTGTATTAACACATAAAAGAAATTACATACTGTGAGATACCAAAGACCAGAATCCTCATTACAGTTATAACTCCTCCTCACTGAGACCCTACGGGCTCTGAACCTTCATACAGAAATATTACAAAATGTATACAAAAGCTTTTTCACTGCACAGTTTGTTGATAGAAATTTGGAACCCTTACAATGTCTTTCTTCCTAGCTTTTATAAGAGAGATAGAGAATTCTAGAGGAGAAGGTAGATGGAAAGCATTTAATGACTTATTTTGAATCAGATGGCGGAAAACATTCGCGCCCATGCTATGAATGACTGAACATAAATGACTGTACTTTACGATTTATTTCTGGAAATGAATGCTGGAGATGAAAATCTGCTTACATACAAGACATAAATAATAAAATATGCAAACATTCGGCTCTTTTCTGGAGGAGGAAAATCTGCGGCAATAAAACCTTGAGGCGCTTGCCTCTGTACATGGTACTTTCGATCTTCAGATTTAGGATTTAAATCTGAAACCTTTTTCAAGCTGGACCTTGAATTCACTTCTTCTTCATTAATAATCTGTTGCTGCATTAATGTTTTCATCCGCCCAAATGTGCCCTTTTGATTTTCTCTGGAGAGTTCTATAGATCGAAGTACCGTTCTTTAATGGAGGTCACATCATAGTGACTTCCGGATCCTTTCCGCCAATTTTGTTCCCACCACAAGTTCTTGCAAAAACAAAAGCCTGTTGAATAAAACTAATTACAAAGATAGTGGACAAAGTGAGGCTAACGGAAGCGGTGGCACAGATATGAGAGGATGATGGAATGACGTGGGGCAGAGACTTTAAACAAAAACGCTGAGGTGTGACACATAACCGGAATATGTGAAAAATGGAGGAAAAGTGGATGACATGTAGGCAAACGACGAAAAATGGCGGAAGAACGCTGATGGTACGAAGACTTTGAAGATTAACTTTTGGGGAAGTTACAAAGGGAAGACATAACAAAGCAACGGAGCAAAGGCTTTGGGGGTGGGACCCGGAGCGCATATCGCAAAATCGCAAGAGGAGAAAATGTGGTGGAGGGAATGATGGAATAACAAAATTCTACGCTCTGCGCTATGCGATGGGCGTGGTCGGTCGGGCGCAGATCGCAAAAACGAAGAGTGCGATGACGGAGGATAGCACGAATGGGAAACTGCGCTTTTGCGATGAGGCGGACATGCGATGAGGGTGAGGTGCGATGGCGCGATCATGCGAATTGTGTTAAACGCTCTTAGGGGCAGCGCTTGGTTATATGTAAGAAAGGAGGCGTGGAGCTAGGAGAAAAAGGGGCTAGGCCTTATATAACCCTTTAAAGCGGACTTTAGCCCTCTTTCAATGTATTTCTAATGCGGGAATGGGCAGCGGTAAAGGGAAAAGAGGAGACTTTGGCCGAAATTTGAATGGAGGGGCTGATTTGTACAACAGGAGGTAAAGGAAAATTATCTTTTTGACAGGCTTTGTTAAGATTTCAAAAGTCAATGAAAATTATAATGTCTCTGTTCTTATTTCTAACGGGAACCATATTGGAAACCCATTTAGAATGTCGAACAGGAAAAATAATCTTGGCTTTCAATAATTTATTGAGTTCAGATTTGATCTGATTTTATAGATTAGGATGGATCTTTCTCAGCTTTTGTTGGACAGGTTTTTCATCGTTTATCATTGGGATAGTATGTTGGATGATAGAAGTGTCATAAGTTTTTATTTCATCGTAGTTCCAAGCAAAGACACTTTTGTATTGTTTCAAGATACGAACATATGCTAATTTTTCTTCAGGAGCTAGGTCGAGGCCTAGGTTGATATTCTGTGGTTTGGTATCAGTTCCTAGATTTACTAATTCATAATTCAAAGTTGAACTTTGCAGTTTTGAATTGGTAGATCTTTTGAATCGATCTTTAAAATCATAAAGGTCTTCTAACTTGACTACTGACTTTGGCATAGCATTATTAGTGCTATCTTGTTGCAATTTTCTATCATGTTGGTCTTCATCAATTATCTGATTGGTGTAAGATCCTTCAGATGTGAGGAAGCTTACAATATCAGGATCATCATTGAAAATCCTCCAATTGGTAATTTTATCAGGAATTGAGGGTCTAAAGATTAATTCTATTGAAAATCGATCAGGGCTATAGTCTTATGAAGGAATGAGTTTTGAAGCTACGTTAGCTAGAAGGTCTGCACTAGCATTCTGGATTCTGGGAATTGATGAAATATTAAATGCTATAAAGTGTTCAGTCATATCTTGAACTAAAGATTGATAATGCTTTAAATGACCTGATAAACAATGTATAGTATTGCGTACCTGTTTGATTACAATTTTAGAATCTCCGAAAACTTGTAGATATTTGATGTCTAATCCGTTTGCTTTGTATAATCCTTGGACTAAAGCCTCGTATTCTATGGTATTATTGGTGCAATAGAACTCGAGTATGAAATTTAGCATAATTTTGTTTCCCTCTGGACTAACCAACATGCATCCTGCTCCTTCTCCTTCATTAGACTTAGAACCATCAAAAAATAACTTCCAAAATAAAGATTTATTTACAGGATTATCTACAAAATTAATTCATTTAGAACTATATGTTTGGGAAAAAATTTCTATTTGAGATAAAACATAATGTTTTAAGTAAGGTGAAGTATGAGCATTAAAATTTCCTACGAAGGAATCAACTGAATAGTTGCCAATAATATTATTGATGTATGCTACTGGTTCATTTTCTCCTTCCAATTCTGTTACTATGTATTTATGATGTTTTTCTCGCTCAAACTTTATCTGATTTGGTTTACCATTGTAAGGAAGCCACATGTGTGACCAATCAGTTGCAAAGTATTCATGAAGTTTTTCTGACCAATCTCTGCTAAGAATTAAGCCATAAAATTCTAGAATATCTGCAACTAAAATGTCGATAACTTGACATACCTTTAGATTAGATGAAAGCCTTATGGTAACCTGATTTAATTTGCCAATCACTTCAACTTGTGATCGATCTAGCTGGACTATGCGCACAACAGATTAGTAGAATATTATATGAAGCTCCAGAATCCACTAAACAATTATGCAAATTTTTATTGAAAACTTCGTAAGTAAGAAGAAAAGGAGGAGTATGAGATCTTGACCTTCCTCCAATTAAAGCGATATTTTCTAGATCAACTTTACTAATCACATTAGTTGGAGGTCTTCCCATCTTGTTGGAAGCTTGAGAGATTACAGGATTGGGAAAAGGTTTTTCTGGTACAACATGTAATTCTTTCAAAAGTAACTTTTGCTGGTGTTTTAACTTGCTCAATTCATAAAAAGTGATGTTAGCCCTAGTCTTCTTCATGTCTTCTATAATATTATACTCCATTTCATCCGAAACGATCAGTGTTTTTGATGGAGTTGATGAATCAGTTTGGAATGGGCTAGTTTGAGTTGCTTTAGATGCCGTTTTCTTGGTTGAAACTTTATCCTTAGTCATTGAGCTTGCGCTCTTTGGCTTAGGAGTAGGTTGAGGAGGATCAAGTTGATTTCTACTTCGATTTTTAATCGGGGATGCTTCTTGATATTCCTCATCTGGGAGGATGAAATCCCACATACCTTGTACTTCTACAACTTATTATTCATCGGTAGTTTCTTTAGTAGCAGTCTCCTCTTCTTCTTCTTCTGATTCAGCACTTGTGATAGCATTTGGTGGTTTTGAATCATTTGAAGGGTTTCTTCTATAAGGCTTGAAAGACTTTTTAGAAGATGTTTCTACTACTTGTTTCTTAATGTCAACCATTTCATTAGACATGGTTTTCAAAACTTTCTACAATCCTTCTAAATCGAATGGATCTTTCGATTGTTTTTTCTTGGGGTCTTCCTTAAAAGTAACTTTCTTGGATTTTCGTTCTTCTATCGCATTTTTCTTTTCTAAAGCAATGATACGTTTCTCTACTACTATTGCTTCCTTCATATTGTCAGCTAAAGTTTTTTTGTTATCCCTATCAACGAAGATTGCTATATTTGATGGTAAAGCAGATATGTACCATTCACTTCGCACTTCTTCTCTAGGCTTGGAAGCAGTCGAAATTTTATTTAACAGTTTATTGAAATGTGAATTAAAATCCTTGATGTGTTCTTTTGACTCAGCTCTAAGATTAGAAAATTCATTAATCAGTGTCGCTATAGACCTGTCATCACCAAATTTAGTCAAAAATTGATCTTGGAAGATATCCCAACTGGTAATAGATCCAGACGGTAATGAGAAATACCATGATCCGGCTGCTCCTTGTAAAGTATAGGGAAAAAGTCGAACGACAACATCTTCATTAGTCACTCCATTGAGATTTATGGATAACATAAAGTTATTTATATGTTCTTCTGCTAGCATGCTTGCTTCAGGATTAAACTTAGGCAGCCATTTTTCAGGATGGGCTGGTATTTGACTCAAGGGTGCAGGCATTAAGACTGCCCCTGGGTTATTCCATGGAGATTGGGCCATCGGTGAACTAATAATAGAGGAAAGTGCAGAAAATGATTCTTGCGGTTGGGAAGATGAGGATATTATGATTCCAGATGTTTGAGAAGGAGATGTGGAAGTTCCAGTGGACTGACAGACAATAGTCTGAAGTGGAGGGGTGGATGGTTGACTTCGCGGTGAAGAGGTTGAGATGGATGATGATGATGAAAGAGTCTCACTATCAGACCCTTTAGGTGATTTCCTTGCTTTCTTCCTTGTAGGTAGAGGTAACTCGGTTGGCTGAATGCCAAGCTTTTCACTCTGTAATCTGGTAAGAGGATGAGCAGGATTATATTGCGAAGTCACACTACCTTGAGATTTATCAGATCTTTGAGGTGATTTAGAAAATCGTTGAAGTTTATGAATCAAAGATTCAACTTCAAGAGGTTCAATAGTAGATTATTCTGAAAAGTCAGGGTTTGTGGCAGTGGCTATTATTCTTTCGACTTCTGGCTCTAGATTTAAAAATTATATGTTCGATGGAGAAGTCGGGGGAGATGGTGAGGGTGATTTACTCTCAGAATGGTATTTATATTTTGACTTACTTGCCATTCATAGTTCGGGGCCATCCTTCTAGCACCAAATATGTTGAAGCCCCGAAAGTTGGGTCTACAACAAGGGGGATACCCACCCGGTCCGGACCTTGGTTGGCAGCTCCTTTTCCGTTTGGTATAGTGGGTCCGACTGGGGATAATGGGACCAGTTTCCCCATATGTGTATGTGTGTGTTGAGAATTGATATTTCCTTTGTAAAAGTTCCTAAGTGAAATTCTTTTATTCTAATTCTAATCTATAACATGCAATTGTATTCTAATTAAACAAAAATATCTAATTCTAAACTAACCTAGGAGGTAATATTTTCCTTATGCGATCTAAAATTATTTCAAATAACAATTGGTAATAAATATCATTCAATTGTTATAAGAAAATAATTTAATAAAGATAAACCACTTCGTATAAAAAGTTAGACGAAACAGTTGTGAAAAACATATCGCATAATAAGCTATTCATATATTAAGCATAAACAAATAGCTATCACCGTACAAAAGTGCCAAATGATAACTCAAGAATTCAAGCATTAATACATAAACAACTGAACATAAATATCACTTTAACAAAAAGGCAGAAATAGTTAAGAGATAAAAGTACCATTTATAACTAGTTCTACTCATGAGCTTCAAGCAATAATGACTTATCTCTTCTTAATCCAACATCCACTAAGAGTACAAAAGTGCAACATCAGTAGCAGATATTAAACGTAGATATCAATAAATCCTATTCCATTCATTCATCAAAACCTCCTCAGAGGGTGCAAAAGTGCATGTTCTGAGGACAAGTTTTTGACAAATTTCAGGACCCTTCTCTAAATGCATGAGAAGGGTTTAAATACTACTAACTAAATCTAAAAATAATTTATTAGAAAAATGTAGGATACAGTTTAAATGATCGTCCTATTTTTAGGCAAAAAATAAAGAAAAACTAATACTAAATCTAAAATTAAAACTTAACAACTAACTACTTGTGAATCTGTTCTTTGAAACTGCAAGTATTTAGCATTGTTTTGAGAAGAGTAGGCTGGCCGACTTCAGACTTTAGCTGTCATATGAAAACAGAAATGGCAAGAGCTGGCGCCATCTTTTCGGCAGAATTGTGATACACTTGAGAGTCATGCATTGGCTATGTGGTTTTACCAAACATACCCAGTAAGAATCCCAATTTAACTTTGTTAATCTTTTAATCGATTCTGATTTTTCTTGAGCCTTCTGTCTCCAGTCTGTCTGTAGTTGTTGTGCTTTCGGTAGGTATCCTGGATTAGTTTCTGAGATCAGATTTGCATTGTGCAAATTTTCATTTATACAATCAATAATATTGCTTGCTGCTATGGCTGCTTCTTCCGATGCTTGCTCTGCTTTCCTAATTTGTGCATCCCAATTATTAAAGAGCATTAATTTGTGATTGTCATTGATTATTGGTGCACCTACTCTTTTCCCCTCCTCTGTTTCTTTCCAAGCTAAATATTCAGTAACTCTTTTATCAATTAAATCATAATCATGTCACAATTCTACAACATGATTAGTGATTTTATCACTTTCTTCACAATAAGAGTTCCATTGTAATATTCTTTGGCATAATATTTCCTGTTGCTGCAGTAGTTGGTCATTTAAGGAAATAGACTCTGTGATAAATTCTGTAAGCCTGGGATCATCCTTGTGCATCTCTTGCACAACCCGTAGCTTTTTTTGTTTTTCAGCCAAGCTATTACGATATCCTATCTTCATTTTTTGGAAGTCTTACTGTAATTTTTCAAGTTGTTTATGTGCTTCATTGTTAACGTTGGCTTGTTGCAGTTGTTGTTGCAAGACCTGTACTTGATCTTCTTTCTCATTGAGTAATTGTCATACCTCAGATGCTTGATCAATGGCTGCAGAGGCATGTGCCCCTGTGATCTGAGATAATTTAGTGAGATTTTCAGTTGGATGAGTAGTAGGATCTTGCCGTAAGACATCTAATTGTTCTGCATCATGAGAGATCACATTTTCCAATTTCCTTTTCTTCCTTTGTCTTCTTATCACTTCCTTGTGTTGTGGACTATAGAATACATCAAGAGGAGGGATTTCCTCTATTTTGAGCATGAGTTCAGAGGATGGGGTAATGGGAATATGTTCCGTTTCCGAGACATTGCTAGTTATTCCTGTGACTATATTTTTTGTTGTCTATACATTAATCACAAGTGTATGTGTGTTATGTCCTTCAATATTAATCAAATCATTGAATGTCTCCCATTCCTTATCTAACTCAGTTCTGACTGATGGTTGCTGTACAATGAGAGGGGGAAGATTTAACTGTAGAGAGGTTGAAACCTGTTGCTGTGAAAGCTCCTTTGACTAGGCAGTATCCCTTACTGACCCTTCACTTTTATCATGGTCATTGTCAGAATTCTTGGAGTGTTCAGAGGTTTCTTTCCCGAACTTAGACTTAGACATGTCTGTACCTAAACTTCCACTGAGACTAATACTGGGAGTTGGTTCCCTTACGGGTTCCAAGCGTAATTTATCCAAAGGGATAGTAGTTAACCTCCTTTCCCTGTATATTTTGAATTCTTGAAATTCTGCTGGAGGAAACTGTATTTGGGCCGAATGTAGAACCTCTTTAAGTGTGCTTTTTTCTTGGAACATGTCATCAAAAAGATCATCTTCTTTAGAAAACACTCTTATCTTGACTGCAATAGTGAAATTTTTAACAATATCATAGGGGTCGAATGGTCTTCTTGGAAACTTGAACAAATGTAAACATGTAATATTGTTTACTTCTTTGAATGCATGGCCAACATCAAATAGTGAAAATGCCCCACAGGCCACAAGAAATTTTGGCCAGATAGCCTTCTTTTTGTCCTTAAAATCTTTAGTCAAACCTCCTTCTCCGCAAGTTTGATAAGAAATTTCTCGGGCCATGAGTTTATCAGGAACATACAAAGGTAAAACATGAGGGGAAGAAAAACTTCCAAATACTCTAACATATGTAAAAAATTCTTCTCCAAACCATCTTGCAATAGGAAGTATGTCTACTTCTGCTTCAGGAGAAAACCTTGGAGCATCTTTATCATATAACATTCTGTACATGGGTAACATGATTCCATGGAAAATCTTGTAAAAATAGGGAATGAACTTTGAATCCCACAATTCTTTTTGATAAACATGAATGGGTAGGGGATCTTGAGTTGTCCATTTCCAACCCATTAAAGGAAACTTAGAAACATAACAGATTGAATCCATCACATAAGCAGATAAGTAAAAATGGGGATAAATTCTCTGAGAAATAGTTCTTTTAGACCGATAATTCAAAATAGCCGTGGCTAAGTTGTCAGATAATATCTTAGCCCAATCCACAATAGTAGCATTAACAACAGCATTCAATAATGGCAGCCATTCAGATGAAACATTATTAATATCCGGCTTTCCAAAAAGCCTAGAGAGCATAGCAGCAACAAAGAAATATGGAGAAGTGAGAGAACCAGTACTATACATACCATGTTTATCCTTTTTTAGTGGTTCGTCTCTCCTTGACCAGTCCTTGGTGCATTATACCAGGTTTTCATTTTCTTTGGCAAATTTCTTCATGAATTGTTTGTTATAAGTCGCCTGTGGCTCCGAAAAATGATACATGAGTCTCAAATCTTGTGGAGTAAATGAGCCAATGAGTTCTTGACCCTGAGTCTTAAACTGTCTGTTTGTAATATCCGTGCTATCCAGTACCCATTTAACCATGTCTGTGTATGGAAGAATTCTAGGTCTCGCTGCTATCCGGTGCAAGAATGAACAAGCTAGCTCTGTAATGGACTCATCAGAAGACCCATGTGAGCCTGCAGTAGCTGTAACCTCCATTACTTTAGGGTTCTCTTCCTCAAGTAGGTTATACATGCCCTCCCAAGTAGTAATACCAGCGTCTTTGTTACAGGGGGTGTCTGTATACAAGGGCGTCATTTCTTTATCTTCAGAACTCAGTGTTTTGTCTTTCTTTCCCATAATACCTTGAATACTGCTTTGTATAGTTATCTGTTCCTCGCTCATAGCTCTTCGATCGAATGAAACCATATTTCATTAATGATTGAAAACCAATTCATTGATTAACATGCTGAGAAGTCTCCTGTGTCTCGATTTATGGAAATATTTTTTAGAAATGTGTTTCACAAAGATCCGTAATAAAGTGATCCGGCGATTTGCTTCGCAATATCGTTGGATCGCAAAATTGCTGGATGGCAAATCGCAATATCGTTGGATCGCAAAATCGCAAAATCGCAAGAACATAACATATGACAAACATCCGTTAATGTGTTTTTCTGCGAAATGCAATTTGCGATATGTGCCATTGCATATCGGTGATTTGAGGTTTTTCAATGTAACATAAGACACTTGAGGCATGCGATGCGATGAATGTTCTTTCAGTGCGTAGTTTCGCATCGCAATCTCGCAATCTTAAAATTCCGCTTGTAAGGAGGTATTCATTTTGCAATGGCATATTTCTTTTAAAGAATGATTCTATCCTATCATAAAACTTAAGTTTTTATAGATTTTTCAAGGAATATTCTTAAGTTTATGATAGTAAGTTTTATTGAAAAAGAAAATATAAGTACTAATTTTTTACTAAGGGTCCCCACTTATTTAGTATTAGTGATGATACAAAATAAGAAGGGGGGTTGTTCCCTGTGACAACATGTTGTTAAGAGCATTATTTCGAGGATTAGGTCCAGATTATTGTGAAGATTTATTTTGAGTGCCTTTCCTCTTCTTTTGGAATAGAGGAGGATTAGTCACGACTGGGTTGTGACATACACCGTCTCGAGGGGGCAAAGTGGCTGTTGTTGCGGGGTTGAGAAGGAAAGGGAGGGCTAGGTGCTAATGTTGGAAGATTTGGAGCACTAGGCTACAGGATGTTGATAATGCTTGGATAGCTTGTGCAGTAGGAGGTTGTGTGTGGCAGCACAGACTCTGGATAAGGCCACTGAGGGGGGTGGCAGAAGTCACATCCTTCTGCCGTAGGAAACCAGCCCATGGAGGTCATGGTAGACAAGAGAGAGGCTCCAACGATACCCAAGCCGAGGAGAATGAAGTCTCTGCAGCATTGGCACCACTGGGTCTAGGAAGATCAGGTAGAACAGTATAAAAATAACCTGACTGAGCGTAGTTCAGGTCATATTTTAACACAATTTGGAGAGCGGTTTCTTTGGTTTGAGGGAAGTGCGATGCAACATCTTGGCCTATAGGGGGCAAGAGATATATAAGGAACCAATACATGTAAACACAGTATTCAAAGGTAGGGGCTCGACATAGACTCTTTCTTCTCCACCATTCTTGGACATGATCAGATAGGTGAGTCATAGATGATTGATGGAAAGAAGTCAAAAGTTTGGTACCAATGTCATAACGAAGAGGAAGATGGAAATAAGATAAAAAGGCCTGAGAAAGAGTCACAAAAGTGGTATGAGAGGATGAGGCCTGATCAACATACCACTTAGAAGCTTCACCTGTAAGCGTATGTTGGAACAACCAAAGACGGACAGAGTCATCGGTAATGGAGTTAGATGAACACCACATGTGGAAATATCGAACATGATTTGTAAGATGTTGTCCAACAAGGCCTTCAAACTTGCGGATGTCGATGGGGAGTTTGGTCGGCATATGGTGCCAACTAGTTTCATGGCATATAGGGTCAGCTGATCAACCGGTTAAAATCAAGAAGACGAAGATCGAGGCCTGCCATATAGGGGAGCAAGGGAGCAGCCGTAGTAGTTCCCCGTTGCGTCTACCCAGCACACCCCATTAGGCCGAGGCTACCACCAACGTTAGGTCCCGAACCAGGTTAGGTCCCGAACCATACATGGTGAAGGTGACAGTGGGGAGAAACGGTGGAACCAAGGATAACAAAATGAACTGCTGCACAGGGAGCCTATGTACTCGATGGAGGACTAACCTCAACCCGCACAAGGGAGAGTAAGTCTTCCTATCGGAATATGAGGATGAAGGCCAAGAAGTCTCCGGGATAAACGCCTTAGTGGCGCAATGATGACGACACAAACACGACACAAAGGGAAGAGAAACCAACAAGGGCAGAGAGGTGCAGGATCAACTGATTACAATGTCGAAACAAGGGTAGAGAGGTGCAGGATCAACTGATTACAATGTCGAAACATGGGTAGAGAGGTGCAGGATCAACTGATTTCAATGTTAAAGTATTTGCTTGGTGGTGCTAACCAAGCTCTTCTTCACTTAGGGTGTGTGTCTAAAAGTGTGTAAATTTTAATTTTTTAACCCAGACGTTTGTAGAGAAAAAGAAAAAGTGTGATGTATAACTATAAACCTGCAGATAATAGTATATGAAACTGAAATAACAGAAAATAAACAGCTAATTATGCATTAATCTAAACCCAAGGAGGCGGGCCTCTCAAGAACTAGTCTGTAGGTGGGCAAAAATCTAGTCAAAACACACCAAAATAGCTAATATATCTAAGGTCGGGAGGGACAGGGATCTAAAGGTCAGATCTGCTGGAAATAGGTGTAGACAAACAACAACAAAAATCAGAGGAAAAATTGTTGTAAATGAGGCGGCAAAAGGCTATCTCCTAAAGGGAAGCGGAGGGGACCCTAGAGGAAAACCCAAACAAAACTGAAAATAGGTGTTTTGGATGGAGAAATAACCAATCTGAAGTGGATCTGAAGGGGAGGTATCAGATCTGAAAAATGGTTGAACAATTTGAAAATTTCAGACAACCTGCAGTAGCTAAAACTCTTCCAAAAAGTGTGGAGGGTACTGAAGCCCAAGAGGGCTAGGTTCCCACTTAGATGAGTAAAACAGAACAGGTACAGGTCCAAAACGGGCGGAGATGGAGGTCGGACAACCTTGAACAGAGGCCCAGACAAACCCATAAAACTTTCTGAAAAATTCCCGCAAAAAAGTGAGGTCGCAGTTTCTGACCTGTTTTCAGCAGAGGTCACAGTTTTTGGGCTGAAAGGTGCATCCTGAGGGTCCAGGTTGCGGTTTTTGGGCCAAAAGGTGCGACTTTCACTTCCAGCACTCTTGATGGCAGATTTCAGAAAAAATTGTCGTCTCAACTGTGGTCGATGTCTGTCACCTACGCAATAGGTCCGAAAACACACGAAAGTTAGAATTTTTATCGTTTTAGGGTTTTATAGGTTAAAAACAACATCAAGAAAAGAAAAAGCAAGAGGCTAAAGAGAAATCCTAGGGTTTGAATCAGCTAGATATGAAAGGATCAGAAAAACGACAGAGGTCGTAATCGTAAACCCGTGTGGAGTTCCCATTTTTTAGTATGAATCTTAATTCCAAGCATACGAAAAAATACCACTTTATTTGTGCATAAGAAACAACCCTAACAACAAATATGGCTTCCAATATCCTCAGATCTGCAGTTAGGTGATCAAGATAAATGCTGCAAAAATCTAGATCTATGCATTAAAATACATTGCCAGTAAATAAAAACAAGAGTTGCCTCCATGCATCCAATAGACAAAACAAGAATATGTTGAATGAATTTTATATTAAGGGCACTTGGGAGGAAAACATAGAAGGATGTTACCAGTTCTCCTCAATGGGATGGGTTCTTGTAAGTCCTCAGCACTTCAGATCTAAAATTCCTCTCTCTTGATGGTGTAGAAAACCGAGACAAAAATGGAACTCAAAGGGAGCTCACAAGAAAAAAGATAGAAAAATATGACAATGATGGTGGATCAAAGTCAGACCAAAAGTATAGATCCAGAGTGATCTTTAGGCAACAAAAGGTAGTGAATGAATGGAAAAACCCTTCTATTTATAACAAAATATTGAGTTAGTCTAGATATTGGCGCATAATTAAAATATTATTAACCAAATCAAGATCCAACTTTTATGGAATATTTTATTATATTTGTTGGAGGGAAAAGGAATTTGACTTGGGTCAAATCCCTTTATTTGTAAATAATAAATAAATAAATGATTTATTTATCATTTTAAGGATGTGGTTGAGTAACAATCAAATAAATAATGATTTATTTAATTATTTAAGGGTGATTTAGTCATATTTAACAAAGAATATTATTTAAATAAGGTTTAAATAATTATTCTTAGAAAATAATAAGATAAATAATGATTTATCTAATTAATTTCCTTGTTTTGGGTTAAATATAACCGGGAATATTAATTAAACTGTTGTTTAACTAATTATTCCTTGAGGAAAATCAAACAAATGTAGATTTATTTAATATTTCCTCACGGGGTTTCCTGTTTAGACCATAAACAACTTAATAAAGGTGGTTTACTAAGTTATTTTGATAGTGAAAGCAATTTTACTTAGGGTAAAATTGGTCTTACATGGTGTACTTAGGTCCATCTAATAGTAACAGGTTAGATGACCAAAAAATGGTGTAACATCCACAAATCTTGATGCTTGGAAAAAGAAGGTTACAAAGGCGAGGAGGATCTTATTGGAGGGAATATGATACCACATTATCGCAAATCTCCATGGAAAATCGACTCCATATGCAATGTGGAAGGCTTTGACAAATATATTTCAAAGCAGCAGTGATCATAGAAAATTGGCACTGGAGGACAAGCTTAGGGAAATCAAATTGGAGAAAGGCAACACTATTCTGAAATATTTAACAAAGTTTGTCCAATGTCAGGATGAGCTTGGGAGTGTCGGAATTACTGTCATGGATGATGACTTGGTGAACCTAGCTCTTCTAGGACTTCCCAAGAGTTGGCATAGTTATCAGGAATCTGTCCATGGGAGGGAGAAGCTACCATATTAGGAATGACTTTGATCAAATTTGGTGCATGAAGAATGCAGGCGGAATACTAGGGATGGATATTCATCTAAGATAGATGATGAAGAGAATTGCACTTTGGTTTCCAAGGCGAAGAAGGGGAAAGGAAAGAAATCCTATTCCAAATCTGAGTCTGACAAAGATGGCAAGAAGCACGACATGTCCAAAGTGAATTGTTTTCACTGTCACGAGCATGGACATTATGCCACTAATTGTCCACAAAAGAAGAAGAACAAGAAGGCTTCAATATCTGCAACTGGTGAGGCTTTGGCCTTGCAATTTGAGCTCGACTTCTCACTCAATGCATGCATGGTGTCAAGTGCAATCGGATTGGTGTGGTACTTGGATAGTGGTACATCTTTCCACATGACGGGAGACAAAGAAATTTTCAGTAGCTTGGAGGAGAAGGACCTCCCTATACATATCAAAATGGGTGATGACGGGCGATACAATGCTACCAATATTGGTACAATTACCTTCAAGAGACAGTTAGGTAAACCCTTCTTATTAAAATATGTAATGCATGTATCAGGCTTGAAGAAAAAATTTAGTTTCAGTCGCAATGTTGGAGGATAGAGGTTATGATGTGGTTTTCAGTGAAGGGAAAGCTTTCCTTTGATACAAAGCCATAGGAAAAGCCAAGAAGATTGGGATTCGTGTGAAGAATCTATATAAACTTGATGTAGATGGCTACGCAACATTGATGGGTAAGGCAGACAAAGTGGTGAGCCGGGATGAGGGTGACTTATGGCACAGGAGATTAGGCCATCTACACCATGAAGACTTGAAGGTCATGCAACAGATTTCTATGGGTCTTCCCAAGGGTACTCTTATGCAGTTAGAAAAATGCAAGGGATGTACTATGGGGAAGTATGCAAATGCCACTTTTCATGAGAAGGAGAACCGAGCTTTGGAAATCACTGAGAGAGTTCACTCAAACGAATGTGGACCATTCTCTACTGCTATGAAAGAAAAGAACAAGTACTATGTGATCTTTGTTGATAATTTTTCTAGAAATTGTTGGCTCTACTTCATGTAGATGAAAGATCAGATGTTCTCAAAAAATTTTGAATTCAAAACACTGGTGGAGAAAGATATGGGGAAGCATGTGAAGGCTCTTAGGAGTGACAATGGTGGTGAGTACATCTCCAATGAATTCAAGAAATTATGCAGCAAATAAGGATTTCAAAGAGAGTTGATTGTGCCTCATAACCCACAACAGAATGGAGTCGCGGAAAGAAAGAACAGAACAATTGTGGGTGTAGCATGAGAAATTTTGCATGATTAGGGCCTATCATTGCATCTGTGGGCAGAGGCGTGCAACACAACGATATTTGTGAAAAATTGTAGTCCACATCAAATACTTGGCATGAGTACACCAGAGGAGGCTTTTTCTGGTAAGAAACCTGATGTTTCATATTTTAAAATTTTGGGCTATCTATTTATGTGCATGTTACCAAAGATGCCAGGAAGAAGTTCAAACCAAAAACTAAGATTGAGATATTTGTGGGGTACACTGATACTGCCCATAATTATCAGGTGTATTTTCCAAAAAATAGGATGACTATTGTGAGACGGGATATAAAATTCGATGAGGAGAAAGCCATTTTATTGTCCTTTGAGAGGGAGCTAGATTTTCATGCATATGAGGAAACCTTGGTTCCAAGGAATGAACCTCAAGATGTAGAGCAGCCACATGTGAAGGATAATGGAGTGGAAGAAAACACTCATGCAGAGTCATCCGCCAGAAATGGTAGAAGGCGAACCATGGAAGCTGATAGATTGAGACTTGATTTGGCAAAGCATGTAGGTGCAGCTACTTCAATGCGCAGAGAGAGAAAGTCTCCAGCTAGTTTTACTGGATACATGGCTCTTATGAGAAAGTGTATCATGACAGAACCATCCTCCTTTTAGGAAGCAGTGCAGCAACCAATTTGGGTTGATGCTATCGTTGAGGATTATGACTCCATCATCAAGAATAGTGCATGAGAAGTTGTCCCAAGACCGGTCGGAAAATCAGTGGTTGGATCTAGATGGATCTATAAGGTGAAGCAAGCGGCAGATGGGAGTGTGGAGAATTACAAGGCCAGATTTGTTGCCCTACAATTCTCACAAGTTGAAGGGATTGACTATGAGGATAATTTCACACTAGTTGCGAGGCACTCATCCATTAGATCTATCCTTGCACTCTCAGCGCAGATGGGGTGGCATATTCATCAGATGGATGTGAAAACTATGTTTCTCAATGGATTTATTGAGGAATAAGTGTACATAGAGTAGCCAAAAGGTTTTGAGATCTTTGACAGTGAGTCACATGTGTTCCGACTCAAGAGGGCACTGTATGGGCTGAAGCAAGCACCTCGTGCTTTGTACACTTGGATTGAGAGCTATTTCACCGGGTTGGGCTTCAAAAAAAGTGAAGCGAATGCAAACCTGTACCAGATTTTGGTTGATGGTAAGCTCTTGATTATCATACTTTATGTTGATGGTCTAATTTTGACAGGTGATGAGAAGTTGATAACTTCTTGTAAGGAGGATCTTTCAAGGCAGTTATAAATTAAGGACATGGGAATCCTTCACTATTTCCTTGGTTCGGAAATACGGCGGCGAGATGGCGAGCTATTTGTTTCTCAAGGCATGTATGCAAAAGAGATTCTGGGTAAGTTTCACATGGAGAGTTTTAAACCCATGAATGTTGGGTGTGGAGCCTGATTATCTTGTTTATTTTGTATCACAGCGTTGGACCCTTGTACCTTAATGGGGTGGCAACACCGCCCGTAATTAAACTTTGCCTGGGGGGTCCGGGGGGGGCGGCTGTGACTTTATGGAGCCCCCCTTGGTAGGGGGTTTCGGGGGCAGTGCCCCCAAAGATAAAAACTTATGTAAAATTGCCTTGTAAAGGTATAGTAATTTCTAGTCAATCTAGGCCGTTCATTAGGCGGATGATCTGACAATAGAAGTTATGTTTATTTTAGGGTTTTTGGCCCTAGAAGGCAACCCCTCGCGTATATGAGGGATTGTATTGCAGCTGTGTATTTCATGTGTATTCTTAGAGCGAGAAACAGATAGGGAGACTGTGAGAGAGAACAGAAGATATTACAACATAGCTATTGTAAGTTGTGTCTCTTCATTTTGTTGGATAATAGAAAGGAAGGATTGGTTGTTCAGGGTGGACATAGCCCAAACTGGGTGAACCACGTATATTTGTGTCTCTCTGGTTTTATGTGTTTTCTGCATATTTTATGTGTTGCATTGTTGTGTAATATATAATTTTCTAACAATGGATACTCCTCTTCGAGGAAATTGGAGGAAAGAGGATGCTACTTCAGGAGAAGTAGTGGACGCTACTGTCTACAGGTAGCCAGACATTTTCTACGTAGTTAACAAGTTGACTCAAGCTATGGTTAAGCTGACCAAGCTCTTTTGGAAGGCGAGGAAGCATTTCTTGAGATATCTTAGGGGGACTACAATGTATGGATTATGGTACAGACGGACAGAGGGAGTGAAGCTTCAAGGCTTCATAGATGCAGATTGGGCAGGCAATCCATTAGACAAAAAGAGCACATCAAGAGGGATCTTCAACATAGGATCAGCAACAGTTTCTTGGTATAACATGAAGCAGTGATCTGTGGCACTTAGTTCAGCTGAGGCGGAGTACACAGTAGCAAGTCAGGCTGCATGTGAGGCCATATGGATGAGAAAGATCCTAATCGGTTTGTTTGGTTCTCATATGGATCCGACGGTGATACATTGTGATAACCAGAGTTGCATTAAACTCTCGGTTAATCCGGTATTCCATGATAGATCCAAGCACATAGACATCTGGTACCACCATCTCAGATATTGTTTTCAGAGGCACATTATGTTACTTCATTACATTCCCATGAAAGATCAGGATACATCTATTCTGATGAAGGCACTCGCTAGGAGAAAATGCGAATACCATAGAGGCAGGTTCAGGGTGGAAGCTAATCCCTTTCTTGTTGAGAGGGAGAGTTGAAATTCAACAATAAATTGCAGCACACACACTAGTGTGGGACCACAGGTCCTAGCGATACATTAGTGTGAAAGCCAATTTAATTTAATAAATTGGTGCAATGTCTAATTTAATTATTCCTTAATTAAATTGGACAATAAAATGTAATCTTTTCTCATAATAACTTGTAATAGTTAACTGAGTGTGATAAACTCGATTAGCTTATGAATTTCTATTTGAGGTGGTTGGTGAGGCATGCAGAGTGATTCTATTAGTTATGGAGTTCGAATTGGAGTTAGTGCATTAGTTTAATGCATGAGTAATCAATTAACCTAGTTAGCTGAGTTAAAGTCAGTTGAACTAGTTGTAAATGTTTGTTGCACTACTGAGAGATCAAGTGAATTAAATCATATTTAATTCACAATCAATGATCTACCATGCAAATGATTATTAACTATTAATAGTTGTGTGCATGTCACTTCCAATGGAGGCCCAGTTGAGACAAAGGTTAAAGGGATGTTAACTATCAATTGTATCATTAGTAGGTTGCCAGCATGCAACTAGACATCCATTAGATTTCCCATGATCCTTGTGCAATTTTGGAAGGATTAAATTCATAAAGAATAGGGATTTCATTTCACATGAATTGCGCAAGAAAGGCAAGCTAATTAGAGGCTAGGAATTGGCTAAGTGTTGGTCGATTTTTTCCAAGTCAGTGTGAGATAGTTGTGAGAGTGCAGGAGACACTTGTGAGAAGAGTGCATTGTAATTGTTTTATGATTCCATGGTGAATATACAATAGAATATAGAGGGGTTTTGAGCAGTCATATTTCCCTGGAAAAATATCTTTTTTGTGGTTTGATTTTATTCTTTTTTTATTTGTTGTGATTGGCGATCGTGTTTATTTTTCACAATTGATTGGTAGAAGGATTCAGTATCTAGCTTTAATACATTGCTTGATCGGATTAAATCCATTGATATACATATTTTTTTTATAATTTCTATAGATGATCATAGTAGGCTATTAAAATATACTTCTGGATCATACACATTTTAGTCCCATTTGGCCCAATACAATATTTCCTTGTCTTAGCTCCCACTAAGGTCTTCCTATGGTTCCTGCACGATGATACACTGAAATGGATTCCACCATGGGAAACTGAAAATTTTCCACACGTTAGGTTGTGTAACATAATTTAAGTTGATTAGATTATGGGTCGGTGGCCCTTGAATGAACCAATTCCTGATATTGATTTGGTTCTAAAGGAGGCGATTCATCGTTGCGATATCCTTTGGTGTTGGTCCAAAATCCTATTTTATAATATTCTCTTATAATTTCATTTCCCTTCCAACCTATAAATAACAGGGTGGATCATTTTGACTATTCAACAATCACTGAATTCTGGTGGATGCAGTTATATTTGATGACATGGTAGTCCAAACTTCAATTTTTGACTAGTTTGTTGACATGGAAAAATTATTGAAGTCACTCTTGCTGCCAAATTAGAGAGCGAAGTCCGTCGAACGACGAGGTTCAGGTATTTTTAGATGATAGATAGGGTATTGTACATGGCACCGACACAAAAGAGGGGGCTCACAAAAATTCTCTTAGTGACAAGGCAATAAAATCAGTTGATCGGGTTCAAATCCTAGTTATGGGTGTGGATGGATATTGGGATGAGGTTGAAAAAATAAAACACAAGGTGCTGGTGGGTAGGTAGGTTTTCAGCAGGATGACAGGAGATCAAATGAAGGGTTGGATGGAGACCCAGTGGCTCTCCATTTTGAAATATAGACCCCAGATTAGTATGCTTCAAAACAAATGGCTTGCCTTCCATTTTATGCACAAAGAGGATTTGGATCACATTTTTGCATCTCCATGGGTCAAAGGGGGAGGTTTCATCTCATTGCAATGATGGAATTTTGGTTTTGACCCTGCAAAAGACAAGCATCGATGAAATATACTTTGGGTTGAGCTACCTGTTTTACCATTGGAGCTCTCGAAAAAGGAGGCCATCTATGCAATTCTGAGAAAAAATGGGAAATTATATTTCCCAGACAATGGAAGTATGGGCAGACTTGTAAGTTAACAAAGTGGGTCTTGGTTCAAAGGAACCTATCTAGGGGTCTTCCAGTGGAAATCAAAATTTATTGGGGTCCTTGCTTTCTAAGATAGGTGATTGACTATTGGGGGGCTCGTTTTATTTTCCTATGTTTCCATAAGAATGGTCACCTTATGTTGATCTGTCTTGATTGACATAATTAGGGTCAACATGTTTTTCATGCTTTGGGTGGTTAATTTAATCAACAAAAGGGTGGCGGGATTAGGGAAAATCAAAAAGATTATAATACAAATCTTCATTCAGAGTTAGGTAATTCTTCTCCCTCTCCTAATAAAACTAGAGGCTATATCACACACATTATTGGACATTCCATTGTGCCTATGGTTCCAATCATTCCCCCAACTTCTTGTCACTTCACTCTTAAGCCTCCTCTCTATGATATTAACTAGGCCAATGATGCTCTACTTAATTTCAGTCCAGTATGCTCCAACCCTATCATAAAATCATCCATCAAAGTCTCACACTCTCCTATATCTTCCTCTCTTTCCTCCTATAAGATTCCCCCCTGCAAACACCTTGTCCAAGATATCAGTTTTATCAGATCTCCAATTCTGGCCAAAGATGAGGATATTTTCTTACAACCGATGTAATATTAAAATTCCCCCATAATATTCGAGGCCCCTTCGAGTCAGACCTTCTCACCATTCACAAAATATGTGGAACCGAAGGATTTGGCCTGAGACTTAATGAGTGGCTTGGAACCACTAACCATGAAGCAATCCTTTTTTGTTGCTGACAATTCCTACAAGAGTCCAGTGTCACTGAAACATATTACCACTAGATAAAAAGAGAGGGGTTAAATATAAGAATATCTTTAACTATAAAATAGCTCCTTCGAATATTTTGGCACATTATAAAGATTCTTTTGAGGGATATGAGCATCCTTTCAACGAGCCTTCTTATTTCAAGGTTGGGTGTAGAAATTATACAAAAAATATGTATACCAATGGATTCAATCCGATCATGTGATATGCTAAAGAAAGATATTGAATCCTTCTACAAATTAATTTTGTAAAATAAACATGAGCACCAATCACAACAAGTAAAGAAAGAAGAAAATCAAACCACAACACAGATATTTTCCCGGGGAAAGATTACTACTCAAAATCCCTCTATTTTCTATTGTATATTCACCAAGGAATCATGAAACAATTACAATTCACTCTTCTCACAAGATTCTCCTGCACTCTCACAACAGTCTCACTGATCCGGACAAAATTGACCAACACTCAGCCAATTTTCATCCTCTAGTCAACCTACCTTGCTTGCGTAATTCATGTGGAATGCAATCCTTATTCTTTAGGAAATTCTGTGAGAATATTAGATCTACTAAACTAGATATCTATCTAAGAAGCCAACAACATATCAACATATAAATAAGAATAGAAAGAGAAAAAGGAAAAAGAATACAACAGATATACGTGGTTCACCCAATTGGGCTACGTCCACGGGAAGGTTGTCTTCTATTATCTCCAGAAATCTCCTACAATCTTACAAAGAGAGCAACTACAAATAACCCAATACAAATAACAGTATGAGCACAAGATGAGATGTGATTGTCATCAAAAAGGCTCCCTTGACCCTATATATACCCAGAGATGTGGAGGAATTACTCTCACATATTGAATGTGGGATGATATAATTCTCCAAAGTAATACCTCTTTGTATAATAAATGGTTACAAGACATTATTACATTCCAAGGAATATAATATATTCCAACACTCCCCCTTAATAATGGTTGGGAGAAGGGCCCATCCTAACACTAAGGAAGGAAGGAGTCATTAATACTCCCCATTGATGAGAACTTCTATCATCCCAAGCTAAGAACAAAGATACACATACTTCGCTTCTGTCAAGGATTTGGTGAAGATATCAACTACCTGCTGCTCGATAGGACAATACTCCAGAGAAATAATACCATCAGTGACAAGAACTCGAATATAATGAGCATCAAGGTTGATATGCTTCATTTTGGAGTGATATACCAGATTGTAAACAAGCTGAATTGCACCCTGATTGTCACATTTCAACATGGTGGATGATTTCGGAACCAAACCAAGCTCGGTAAGAACATGTCATAGCCAAACGATTTCTTTAGTTGATTCTTTGTCTTCTCTATACTTTGCTTCACATGAAGATAAATAAAGAGTCTTCAACTTCTTGCTGTACCAAGAGATCGGACCTAAACCAAGTTGAAATATGTAACCAGCAGTTGACCGTCGATCAGAACTGTCACCTGCCCAATCAAAATATGTATAACCAGAGAGTAAAATTGTAGCACTGCTCGAATAAAATACACCATAATGCAATGTCCTCTGTAAATATGGAAATGAGTGGGTTTACAATTAATCATATGGAAGCGAGCCAATATATTTGTTGCATACTTAGGTTGAGAGAGAAAAATACCATCAGCCATATGCTAGATCTGAAGACCCAAGAAACAGTGCAATGTATGGAGATTTGTCATCTCAAACTGCTTCTGAAGAGAAATTTTCATAACTTGAATTAATACAAGGTCGCTGCCTGTGATAATTAGATCATCCACATATAAAGAAATAATGAGGACATTATCACCAAAGTTCTCAACATACAAATTTAAAACCATTATTCAAGAAATATGCATCAATTTTATCATACCAAGCCCTAGAGGCTTGTTTGAGACTGTTGAACCTTAGGATTACCCTCTCTTTTAAAGTTTTTCTCACCTGATTCCACCACTTTTCCATAAGTTCATAAACCCTAATCAATGAAGAATTATAAGGTTTTGTCTCAAGGATACATTTAAATAATTGTCATATTATATTTTCATGATTTTTCTATTTTGATAAGTTTTTTTCAAATTTGCTACAGAATGCAGCCTATTTTGTAGCTAACTGTGCTTTTTGTAGCCACTCTTATGGTTTAGCAGGTTTCAGGTGTCTGTTGAGGAATTGGGCCACATGGGTGTTTCTAGAATCTTGCCTACATGGATTCTATCCTACTCATTTGATCCAGATTGACATAAAAAGGAGCCTAAAATCATGGTCAAAGTTACAAGTCAAATAACGTTACCTACAACATTAGGACTCCTGATTTTATCTTTGAAGCAAATCATGAGTCCAACAGTCCTATTTCAATTGCAATTCAAGTTAGACACTTATAGCTAGTTTAACTTGCAATTAGATATGTAATTTCTCTTTAAATAGTGGTTCCACAGAACCGAGAGATAGTTCAGTACAGTTCAGGTTTCTAAAGTGGATACTCTGTTTTCCAGACTTTTTTTAATAAATAAGTTTAGCTACCAAATGCTTTGCTTGATTGCACTTTTGAAAAGCTAGGAGTCAACCAACTCAGTAGTAGAGGGCCCCTGCTTCTGAAGGAGTTTTTTATTATGTTTTATAGTTATATTTCCTTTAATTTGTTTAGCAATTTTTGTTTATGCTCCATTTCCAATTTTCAAATAGTTTAATTATAAATTGCATTTGTACAGACTTGCTCTTCCAAAAATTTCATGAAAACAGAAACTCTATTTTCAACATTGGGATAAGGATTTAAGTGCTAAGAAACCACATTTTTTTAGCTTTACTGTTCCTGCCTTTTATTTTCATTAAAACAGAGTTGTTAATTGTCGTGTCAAACTAATATTTATGAAAGACATTTTTTATATGCTAAATTTTACATTAAATGATTAAATATTTCACATATGTAGTAGTTGAATTTATCTTTCTTCTTGTCATTTTATTGCCAAGGACTAAAGGCATAATTTATTTCTCCAAAGGAATCTCAAGAGGTTAAACACTTCACATTTGAGTGTGGCTGACAAGTCAATTATACATTTAGTTGATTTTTATATCTTACATTATTTTACTTTCAGACCCTCACTTAATTGCAAACAATAATCTTCCTAAAAACCATTCTAAAAGGAATTGATTTGAACATATTAAGAAGGGGTGGTTGGATGATTAAATATAATGCAATTTCTGAGTTATTCATTTATAGATTTTTCCTAGTTCTCTAGTTCAAACAGGTGTAATTAGTTACTTAAACATTACTTCAAGAAGGTCACTCTTTACAAATTGAATAATTGGAGTAACTAAACACATCTTAGATATTTTCATTTGCATTTCTTGTTTTTTGTTCAAGGACCTTAGTAGACTAAAGTATAAACAATTGCTAAACTCCATCTCACTAGGGTCATGCCTAACAATTGAATGATGAGATAATTGAAGGTACAATAGTTGATTTATTTTCTTCTTTCATTTAAGATAGGAATTGTTATTCTCAATATTAGTTCTTTTTAGAAATAGATCCATGGATTAGGATTAACAAACAAAATAGATAGATGCTTTGATTATCAAATAGGTCTTAAATAGCCCTTAGCTTTTGGTTTTCTTTTATGAAAAATAAAATAGTTTTAGTATACTTCCTTTTCTTCCTTCTGAAATTAATTTAGATTCACATAAGTCTTTCCATAGTTTTAGATTAACCATCCTTAGATCTCAAATAACAAAACCCCCCCTAAAAACAACATAAAACACAAAACAAAGAAGTAAGGAATAGGTTGCTTAAGCACATATGGTGCACCACACTTCATCAGTTTACTAGCCCTGGTTGATAATTAATGAAAGAAATGTAGGACACTAACTTGACTAAAAAAAGACCATATAAAGATTTGTGTAATTTTCATACTAAACTTGAGGATTCATCAAAAATAAAACTAGGAGGTTGTTGCATATAACTTTATTCAGTAAAATCACCATTTAAAAATGCACTTTTAACATCCATTTGATGAATTTCCTACTTAAAACATGCAGCAAGTGATAAAATGGTTCTTATTTTGTTCATTTTAGCAACAGGAGAAAATGCTTAATTATAATCAATACCTTCAAGTTGATTAAATCCTTTGGAAAATAATATAGCTTTATACTTTTCAATCTATCCTTCTACAGTGAACTTAGTTTTATAAACCCATTTACAACCAACTAAATTCTTTCCTAAAGGAAGAGGAGAAAGATACCAAGTCTTGTTTCTCAAAAGATATTCATATTCAGAAGACATAGCTTGTTCCCAATGAGGATTACCCTTAGCTTGAGCATAATTAGCAGGATGATTTGTGGCCAAAACTTTGGTCATAAGAGAAAAGTTAGATATTGTTCGACGAGTATCGGAAGGATTTCCTACCTCAATACCTGCATATTCAAGGGTTTTCCAAGCCCAAACAGGAAGAATAGAAGGAACATGAGTCACTTCAGGAGCTTCATGAGTTTCAAGTGGAATAATTGAGGGAGAGGAAGAATCAAGATCAATAAGAGGCATAGAACTAGAAGAAGGAGTAACAGGAATATGAGTATCAAGTGGTATTGGTAAATTCAGGGTAACATGAGTTTCTATAGACTTAGGCCGGGAAGAGACTTCATGAAATTGAACATCCCTTCTAATTATGACACTTTTATTATAAGGATAAAACAACTTGTAAGCCTTGGAATTCTCATCATAACCAATGAAGATACACTTGTGAGATTTTGGTTCTAAATTTTTCTATTTTTCATTAGGAATATGAGCCCAACATTCCCAACCAAATACCTTAAAATTACTAATCAGTTTACATCCATTCCATTTTTCCTCAGGGGTAACATGCTTAAAAAATTTAGTAGGAACTCTATTTAAAATAAAATTACCACAACAGATGGCTTTAGCCCAAATTTTCTTATGCAGTCCTTTAGAATAAAGCATACATCTAGCCATTTCAACTGAAGTTCTATTTTCCTTTCAACAATACCATTTTTTTGAGGTGTGTAAGGAAAAGTTTTTTGATGTTGAATACCATGTTTCGATAAATATTCATCAAATTATTTTTTAACAAATTCCCCCCATTATCAGATCGCAAAGTTTTAATACTCTTTCCAGATGCATTTTCAACCATGGATTTAAATTCTTGAAATTTTACAAATTTTTCACTTTTATTTTTCAAAAAATAAACCCCCAAGATTTTCTACTAAAGTCATCAATAAAGGTAAGAAAAAAAACTACATGGGATATTGAAGGAACTTCAAGAGGACCAATATATTACTATGAATTAATTTCAAAGGTTCTTTAGAACGCCAGGATTTACCTTTGTCAAACATTTCTCTATGATGTTTACCAAGAACACATCCTTCACAAACACCAGTAGTAGAAGAAATATTAGGTAAACCATGAAACCTTTTAGTTAGTATTTTCATTTTACCATAATTAAAGTGACCCAATATTTCATGCCATAATTTACTTAGTTCATCAGCATGAGCAACATAGGAATAAAAGGGTTGTCTCTTAGTTGAATTAAAACCTGCAAATTTATATAAACCAGTTGCATGATCAACAGGGCTAGAAGAAACTACTTTGTAATTTTGGTTGATATCTTTAACATATTTATTGGGCGAAGCTTCAAATTTAAAACCTTTCTGACATGCATGATAAATAGAAAGTAAGTTGATGGGCATATTTTGAACATGAAAAACATCTTCTAATTGACCATTAGCAACATTAATATTACCAGAACCAATTACAAAAAGTTGTTTACCGTCACCAATAGAAACTTTATGAGATGAGTGCTTATTAGTGTCATAAGATGTAAATAAAGAAGCATTACTAGTCTTATGTTTAGAAACACCATAATCCATTATCCATTCCACATTAGAAGAAGAATTATTAGATGAAACAATAAATGCACATAAAACTACTTGATATTCATTATAATTTTTCTTGTTTAAACGTTTCACTTTAAAGCAATTCTTTCCAGGATGGTTAGTTTTACCACAATTCTTACAAGGATCGTACACTTTTTTCTTCTTACTAGTTTCATGATGTGCATGAGAAGCATGACCATTATTATTAGTATGATTAGAAGTGTGTGAACAAGAGCCTTTGGCATTATTAAAAAATTTCTTAGGATTTTTATTATGTGTCATACGAGCTTTATTAGGTGAGACTTGACCTAAATAAATCAATATTTCTTGATCATTTATCAACCCTTTATAGAAATCATCAAAAATAGGTTTCCTAGTTTGGAGGAACATATCAAAACAAGATGGCAATTTTTGTTCGACAAGAACGATAAGAGCAGTGTCTGTCTTCTTGTAATCTTACCACAATGATTTAAATTTTCATTTAAGGTTTTAAATTCAGCAAGATATAATTCTACTCTATAAAAATTAGTAGGATCTAGCTCATGAATATTATTTTCAAGGTAATAAGCATAAACATCATCAGATTTATCAAATAAAGAAGCAAGAATTTCCCATACCTCAATCGAGCTGTCTTTTGCCTCAATACTTACCTGAAGACTATATGAAACCATTTGACTAATGAGCCCTCTTGCTTGATCAAAATTTTCTTCCCATTTAATCAAGGCTTGAACATCTGTAGGTTTCTTGTGTTTACAATTAACCAAACTCCATAGATTCTTACTCCGGAGAACATCAATCATTTTCCTTTTCCATGGAAGATAGTTAGAGCCAATAAGTTCAGGAACAAAAGCTAATTCTAAATTCATAATGATACTAATTTTGACAATAAATATAAACCCAAATGCAAGAAATTACAAGAGAAAAAGTGGATAGAAAACTGTAAATTTTCGTAGTTCATTTGCCGTAACCAAAAAACCTAAAAAAACTACCAATCTTAAATCAGCAATAAATTTTCTTCCAGGACTTCGTTTGAGCTGATTTTATTTTTGAAACTGGGTAGCTTGGTGAGAGGAACCCAAATATCTACTCCTTTCTAGGAAATTATGCACAAAAGGTAACAGATCTGACAAAAAACATCAGGTGGAAAAACAAAAAACACTCAATAATGCTCCAAATGCTTATTATAACTAGTTTTCGGAATGGCACAACCACTCTACATCCAATTATGTGGCCGAAATTATGATTTGAACCCTCAGTCTGCCAATCTTCCACCCTGTAAAACAAAACAAAAACTGATGTAATTACTGTAACTGAATATTACAATTGGAAGATAGATCTCCTTGAGGAGGTTTCAAAAAACATATAGATCTTACAGAAAAACAATCAAGAACCCCTTGAAAATCCAAAAAACAATATAGATCTTATAGAAAAACAATCAAGAGCCCCTTGAAAAAAAATCTGCAAAAAAACTACAAAGCAAAGTTAGGGTTATGAGAAAAAAAATCTCAAATATGTATAATCATGCCCAGATCTGAAGAGAATCCTAATGAATACTAGATAGAAATAAAATCTACAAAAAAAGGAGTGCCCAAATAATAAAAAATGAAGATACACGTTGGTGGTTAAATTCAAAGAAGATGTTAGATCGTAGTAACCATGGATCTGATACCATGTGAGAATATAAGATTTACTAAACTAGCTATCTATCTAAGAAACCAACAACATATCAACATATAAATAAGAACAAAAAGAGAAAAAGGAAAAAGAATACAACAGATATATGTGGTTCACCCAATTGGGCTACGTCCATGGGAATGTTGTCTTCTATTATCTCCAAAAATCTCCTGCAATCTTACAAGAGAGCAACTACAAATAACCCGATACGAATAACAGTATGAGCACAAGATGAGATGTGAATGTCATAAAAAATTCTCCCTTGACTCTATTATATACCGAGAGACGTGGAGGAATTAATCTTACATATTTAATGTGGGATAATATAATTCTCCAAAATAACGCCTCTTTATATAATAAATGGGTACAAGAGTATACTATGCCATAATGACTATGGGATATAATGTGTTACTCTTTTACATAATATTGCATTCAAATTCTGACATAATACAAAGACATTATTACCTTCCAAGGAATATAATATATTCCAAAAAATTCAGCCTTCCAAAACTGTGCAATGCTCATGGGAAATCCTATGGTTTCCATTTTACTTCATGTGGGTAGCCTACTAATAATACAATTGATAGTTAACATCCCTTTAACCTCTGTCTCAACTAGGTCTCCACTAGAACTGACATGCATGCAGCTATTAATAGTGAATCATCAGTTACATGATAGATCATTGAATGTGAATTAAATCTGATTTAATTCACTTGACCTCTCACTAGTGAAAAAAACATTTACAACTAGTTAAACTGATTCTAACTCAATTAATTGAGTTAACTGATTTCTCATGCACTAACTGCAACTTGGACTCAATAACTAATAGAATCACTCTTCATGCCTCACCAACCACCCTCAACTTGAAATTCATGAGCTAACTGAGTTTATCACACTTAGTTAACTATTACAAATGATTATGAGATAAGATTACATTTTATTGTCCAATTTAATTAAGGGAAAATTAAATTAGACACACATTTCTTGTTGACTTTTCAACATTGGGCACCCTGATGTTGCCCTGCTAGAGTCCTGGGTCCTTAAATTGGAGTTACATGTACATGGCTCTATAGAATGACCATTATTTCTCTGAATATCTGGGGCTTGGGATCAACCCACAAAAGAAGATCCCTTAAAACCATTATTGAGATTCATAACCCTAAAATCGCCCTCTTACACGACACAATGCTCTGTAAGGAGAAGTCTTGGATTTTTTTTGGCAGATATGCCCTCATTGGCTTGTTTATGCCACCAACGCCTCTTAATTGTTTAGAGGTATGGTTGTGTTGTGGAATCCTAAATCATACCATTTTAAAGCGTTTAATTCTAGTACAGGTATACTCCTAATAGGCGTTCGTAAAAAAAAATCTACTTAGTTGTGGATAATCAATGTATATTCCCAATATCAAAACAAGAAGGATCACTAGAATCAAGTTGAAAATAGTGGTATTCTCGACCTAGAATCGATGATTTTGGAAGGAGAATTCAACCTTTTGCTGGATCCATTTGAGGTATGGGGTGTGAAAATAAAACTAGACACTATGGGATCACACTTTTAAGACTTCTTCTCTCAAAAAGCATTCATAGACATCAAGCCTAATCCAATTTTTCCAACATGGAAAAATGGCCATTGGGGCTCTCAGGGTATATCGAAAAGGGTTGATCGATTCTTTGTAAAATAAGGCTTTGCAACCTATCCCTCCCATCACTTATATCAAACCACTTTCCAATATTTTTGAGTTGTTCGGGTATTATACAGGGGAAGACAACACCTTTTAAGTTCAATCACTTCTGGTTGAAGCAACCAGACTTCATCAATATGGTCTGTGAATCCTAGCTAAAGCAGCCAAACTTCATCAATATGGTTTGTGACTTATGGCTATTATACAAATCGGTCTCTGGGATCACGTTCATGGACACAATGTGCAACAAGTTGAAAACACTGAAAGATGTGGTTCAGAGATTGGCCTGGATCAAGAAGAAATCGAAGATCAGATAATTAATTCAAATTGAATCACAAATTAAAATCCTTAACGACCCTTGAGATCCAGATTACTTATCTGAAACATTAAAAAAAAAATATTAGATTTGGAATCTTACAAAAGACATATTTTTTTCGATGGTACTTTTCTTCGAGATCGCAGATCTGTCATTATTTCTCCAGCATTTATACGGTCCTTAACATTAATCTATATCTGCTCCCAGTACTTCCGTAGCCTCTTTCATGTATCTCCTCGTGGATCTCAAGGGGGAGGACATTAATGTGGCTTTTTTGCATGCACTCGACGTGGCGGAGGGTGACATTACCACTCAAGGTAATTTGGATACCCCTTCTTGAATGCACTCTAGTAACTCTGCAACACTTCTTTCTGTGGGTGTGACCTTTCTGTCTGTCGATGTTTCTGCCAGGTCTTCTCTGAATCTTCCCCGCAACTCTGCTAACCTCACTAAATCGACCGCTGCGAACAAATCGTTCAAACCAAGGCAGGGCTACAGATTGCTAATTTTTGGATGAGATGTTATGTGGGAGAGAGTAGAGAGTCTACAGGAGCGATCATTAGTTAGGCGCTGTAAATTTGTGAAATTTAGCAAGGTTGATTTATACCTGTGGCTGATGGAGGCATGGCATAAACTTATAGGATATCGGCCTCTGGTAAGAAAACTGGACGGGGGGTGGTTATGCTTCCACTTCATTAAAGCAGAGGATTTGGCTGAGGTTTATTGTTGGGTATGGGTTAATAGTCATTGTTATTTGGCCCTTCACCGCTGGCATGTGGGTTTCCATCCCGTCTGAAATGCTCCAAGCAACCACCTCATCTAGGAGAATTTTCTTGGACTACCAATGGAGTTCTGTACTCTTCCGACTCTGAAGGTTATAGGGGATAGCATCGGCACCTATAGGTTTTTCCATCCGAAATGCACTGGAGCATTTAACAAAAGGGTTACCTGGATATTGGTGGAGGTGCATTTATTGGGTGGTCTACCTGCTGAGGTGGATTTAGAATGGGAGGGCCATGTCCATCATCATCTTTTGGACTATTGGTAGACACCATTTCACTGCCACTTATGCCATGGGACTGGACACCTTATGCCTCATTGTCTTTTCTTCAAGGATAACTTTAAGTGGGGTGAAGGTACGTTGAATTCCAGAGCCGCGGATAGAAGTTTCTCAAACCATCAGTTGGACCTTCTATCGAGGATTCCTTCATCTTCGAGTAAGGTTGATCCGATTACCTTTCCTCAATGTAATTTACACTTTTCTGATTTAGGAAAATATTTGAATTCTATGGATTTGTTTGAAATTGCTGGTCATCACCCTGTTCGGCTTGAGTCGCGTGGTACTCAATTTACTAGGCAGTTAGTTGTTCTGGGTGAAGTGACCCCGCCCTCTAACGGAACCCCCATACTCATACCCACCTTGAATATATCTCCCCATCTCCCTTCCCCTCCATTAGTCTCATCTCTGCCAGAGTCGTCCATTTCACCCTCTCAACCCTCTCAGCCCCTTCCCTCTGATCAGATAAAGGATCTACATCCCTCCCACCAAAAATCGATTGGGAGTGATCTTGAATTTATCATTCATAACTCAGATGCCCATATGGTCCCCCAGACCATTGACACTAATCACCCTTCTTCTCTGGTAATAGTTCCATTTCCTTCTTCAATATCCAATGTTACTATTTGTAAAGGGAAGGGTTGGCCTAGGGGTAAGCACAAATCTACTCGGGTAGGTTCCAACCAGGACTTACCGCCTGGAAATTTCCATGATTTTCCTATAACCCTTTCCCTTGATCAGGTCCTTAGAGCATTGGCCCCTACTACACCTGGTCCGCCATGAAATTGTGCTCACTGAACATAAGGGGGGTGGGGAGCAAGGATAAGTTGGTTCTCTAGGGGATTTGTTCACTACGATGAGTCCTACTGTGATTTTTTTGCAATAAACAATTACTACCGCTGATATTACTCATTATTTCTATCAGGCTTTGTTTCCAGATTGGCATCTGGTGGCCACGGACGTCGAGGGTCGCTCGGGTGGCTCAGTTTTCATCTAGGATCCTAGTCATGCTTCTATGTAGGCTTACAACTTTTTTGAAGGTATTTTATTGACCGATCATTTCAAAGGACTCCATCAAAGGCTTCATCTTATTAAAATTTATGCACCATACAAGGATAGGCGTAGTTTTTGGAGGAAAATGGAGGTCCGTGGTTTTCTTTCTCTTTAATACACTATATTTTGTAGGGATTTTAACTACACTCTGCGGGAAGGGGAGACTTGGGGCCCTTAGGGCAAACGAGATCCTTTGGAAGTTTTCTTGCAATCACTTTTCAAATCTTCAAACCTGATTGATTTAGCAATGGAGAGGGAGGGATCTACTTGGTTTAATGGGCGCTTGGGAGAGGAATTTATTGGGGAAAATATATATAGAATTATGATAAAAGAATCTCTTCTGCCTCTGATGAGAGGTTTATAGTCTCAGGCCAAGGATTTTTTTATCTCTGATCATCGCCCGATCTCTATAGAATGGAATTTCAAGAATCCAAAAGGGGGGTACCCTTTTAAATTTAATCGGGTTTGGTTAAATAATGAGAGCTTCAATTTGTTGGTCTGAAAGCATATAGGTGAATGCCAAAGAGTGGAGGGTCTTTCGGTGATGGAAAGCCTTTCAAAAAATCTACAAAGCTTGAAGGATCGGGTGAAGAAATGGGAGAAATCTGAGAAAGCTAAATTACTCTGGGAGCTTAAGCTCATTATGGGAGAGATAACCATGATACTTAAAGAGATAGAATATGGGGTATCGAACCTGATTCGATGGACCTGAATAAAACAGATGGAAGCCGATAGAAGAAATGTATTGCTCATCCATGAACAGTCTTAGCACCTCAAGAGTCAGGCTATGTGGCTCCAAGAAGGTGACAACAACACCAAGTTTTTTCATCATTTCACAAAACGGAAGGAAAAAGGTAAACGTGATTTGGATAATGGAGGTAAACAGTGAGTTTCTCAATTCCACAGTGGGCATCCAAGAGGAAATTGTGAAGTTTTTTGAAAGACTCTATAAGGGCAGGGAGAAGTGGTGTTTGTAGAACAATTAAAGGCACTGGATATTTTCCAAGGATGTTTGGGGATGAAGAGAATGTCTTTCTACAGAGGCCGAATATCTATGATGAATTTGAACGAGTTCTCAAGTCATTCCCTACTAATAAGAGTTTGAGCCCAAATGGCTAGACTCCAGATTTATTTATCCACTTCTCTGATATCTTTCTAAAGGATATCACAGACATGATCGAAGAAGTTAAAGAATCTGGTAAGTTCAAGGGTGGGATAAATTCTATTTTTTAGCCCTAATCCATAAGAAAAAGGATCCTCGGTGCTTCGAGGATTTTAGACTAATATTCCTATGAGACACCCTCTAGAAAATTGTATCTAATCTATTGGCTGATAGGCTAAAAGGGGTCCTCGCCATATTTTTTACACTTGAACAATCAGGCCTTTTACCAGGCAGGAGCATCCCTGACGCGGTGGTGGTAACTCAAGAGACCATGCACTCTATCGAATCGAATAAAATTAAAGCGGGAATAACTAAAGTTGATCTGAGTAAAGCCTATGACAGACTAGATTGGGGATTTCTTAAATTGATTCTCCATAAGATCGGTATGACCTGTGACTTGATAGATTAGATTATGGGATGCATCAACTCTTCTTCCATGTCTGTAATCATAAATGGATCTGCATCAATTTTTTTCAGACTAGGGAGAGGGCTAAGGCAGGGATGTGCACTCTCTCCATTGTTGTTCATCCTTGTGATGGATGCCTTATTTTAAATATAAAGAGTGAAGTGGAATCAAGAGATTTTATAGGTATCAGAATTACTAACAAGGGGGACATATCACATAATTTTTTTGTTGATGATGTCCTTATTTTTGGGATATTTATAAGAATCAGTTGGCAGGCACTAGGTTTGATTTTCAAAAAAAATTGTATGGGGTCGAGTATGGAGGTGAATGGTAGAAAATATTTTTTCTACCATTCAGAAGGATCTACATAGTTTCTTGATTACTTTAACAGCCTGTTCAATTTTCGAGTGTCTAATTTATATGAAGGGATCACTTACATCGATTTCCAACTGTGGGAAACTAGATATACTGTAAGAGATTGGTCCTAGATTCTGGATAGATTCCAGTGAAGAATAATTATTTGGTCCAGCAAGTGGTTGTCTAAGGGAGGTCGATTAGTCTTAACTCAGGCAATATTACAAAAATTTACTATATATTGGGCTCATTTATTTTTTATTCCCCGGAATATCATCAACATAATTAGAGGTTACATGGTGGAATTTATTTGGAATGGTGGACTAGGGAAAGGATCATACCATTTGGAAAAATGGGATATGATAGCAAAGCCATAGGAATTGGGGTGTTGGGGGGTTATTGAACTAGAAACTTTCGAAAAGGCATTGTTGATGAAGTCCCTGTGGAGGAGTATCAACTCTCCAGGCCTTTGGAAGGACATAATGGATTATAAATACTCCAAACACAAGTAGGTGGAAGATCTATATATGGGAGTAAATCTACAGTAGTAGAAAGGTTCACCAATTTGGACAGGTTTCAGAAAAATTTGGCCATAGTTTATAGTCAAACTAAGATGGCAACCTGGAAATGGTGGTCTTATCCAAATTGGTTATACATGGCTAGGAGGATCACAACAAGCCACTCATATCAGTTGGGAACTGTTATCCTTTCTTCACATAAAAGGCAATTTATTTTTTAGTAAAATTGTGGATTGGAAAGCGGAAATCCTGAAATGGCACTTGGCAAGACATTTTGGATTACCAGAAGCACTGGTAAATGACTGGAACAGATATTGCGATTTTTTAAGAATAATGGGACTATATAGAAATAGTCAGGGGGACCGAATTAGATGGGGCGGTAAAATCAACAAAGGACATATTGTTATTAGCGAGTTATATACAACCATGATGAAAGAATAGGATGAGTTGGGAATCCCATGTTGGATATAGGATCTATGGAAATATAAAGTTCAAAAAAAAATTATTTTCAATTGGCTAGTTTGGGAGGATAAAAACCTAACGTGGAAAAACTTACAGAGAAGAGGGATGAATGGTCCAGGAATTTACAGACTTTGTTGGAAAGAAACTGAAGATAACAAGCACCTATTTTATTATTGTCCTTTTACTAGGATGGTCCTCCAACATATCTGCAGGAAATTTCAATTCAAGATGCCTTCGTATGACAGTGTTGAAAGCTTCTTCTTATGGTGGTTAGGGAAAGGTAATATTTTTAATAATTTTCCCATTATTTATCACTGGAGCTTATGTTGCTACAGAAATAGGTGGATTTTCGAAGAGAAATCTAGCTCGTTGGATAAAGT